>NDFF03000026.1:0-446072 GCA_002150815.3 Grammothele lineata
CTGGCCATAGCGTGCACGCAGAGCTCCTGCTAATGTATGCTGGCTGCAGCGCGATACTATGCGGCTGTTGACAAGCTCCGCGGGTAAATGAAGTAGTCTAGTGTGCATAACTAGACTACTGAATGAGGAACATGAAGCCTGAGTATCGAAATCAAAACTACGCACCATTAGCGACGAGCTCCTCGCGACGCGCTGGCTCAGGATATCCATGTAGGTGACCCGGCATCTCCTAACAGCGTGAGCTGCCTTGCCTGGCCCAGTTATCCGCAACGTGTCAAGTATGAGAGCCCTTATGAAGCACGCGACCAAACTTTATGATACGTTTCTAGCATAGAGAGATCGGTTTGAAAACAGTACTGAGGACGCAGCACCGACCTCGGCAGAGGCGCAGATGCTCGGGCAAAGTCGGCTGAGATAAGATAAGCGGGAAAACCCGGATCTTGGACAATCAAGGGATAAGCGCTCTAGACCCACCCTGTAAAATGTACCGATTCCCAAGTGGAATCGTAATGTTCCACGATGCAGTGGCCTCAGGAGTGGCGGGTGTAACCATTCCACTCGCCCATTACACGTGTACGCGGCCTCAGTCAGATGATCTCAATAGCTGAGGACACTGAGGCACCAGTGCACGGCAGCAGACAGCAGAAAACGAGCAGCGAACGGGGTCTGGGTAAACACATGCAAATACCACGTGCATTATAGAGGCGCTTAAATGAACAATAGGCGCACGCGCGTCAAATGTAAAATGTACAAATCGAACCGCGGAGAATCCGTGTGTCATAAGTGGCACGTCCTCCGTCGGGTGCGTATACATATACATAGCTCATCCGAGTCGGAAGGAAGGTACGGGAGGAGGTCGCGAGCTCCGAGCCCGAGCCCGAGTGCACTCGGACTCGGAACTCGTGCCTCAGGCCACCAAGTCTTTCTCTTCCTTCGGGCCGCCCCCCTCCTCCGTTTCCGTCATGTCATTGAATGCACTTCATATGTACGAGACAAGCGTTCCGCATGAAATCCGAGTGGCATGCGGGCGCACCGCGCACTGCGCAGGGTCCGCGCGCTTCTTGCGGTCGCACTGTGAGGATCATGCACCAATGACCTCAATTGCACCGGGTTCGTGACGCCTCGCAGCGACGGAGCGGGGTCCCGCGCCCGGGACACGACTCGGAGGAGGCGGGGCGCTGCGGGCCGCTTGAGTGCTGGCCGACGCATTCGCTGGCAGCAGCATGGAAGGACAAAAAAGTCAGATATGCCCATTTCGAACGGTTCTGTTTGACTTGGAACTTGATGCTAGTACATGATGTAGGACTTGCGGAAGGCCGTGGTACTACGGGCTGACCCGGACTTGGACTGCCTCGTGCGCCTCGCACTGGCGCGTACAGTACCGCTCGGGGAGATGCGAGGTATCTGCAGACTGGTCAGGTCAAACCTACTCACCGTGCGCACGGCCACGCGCTCCACG
Source organism: Grammothele lineata (assembly GCA_002150815.3). Classification (NCBI taxonomy): domain Eukaryota; kingdom Fungi; phylum Basidiomycota; class Agaricomycetes; order Polyporales; family Polyporaceae; genus Grammothele; species Grammothele lineata. The sequence continues at coordinate 1,460 of NDFF03000026.1, forward strand.
AGGATTTGAATCCGTAGCGCACGAGCCTCAAACGCACCGCAAGGCGCTGCCAGTTCGGCGCACACGCCTGCCATGTCCGCGCCCTTCGAATTCTTCCGCGCGCGGACACGACGCGGGGAAACCTAGTGAGTGCATCCAAGGACGAAGCGTGCCTCGCTCGGCCATCGACGTGCCGCCGGCCCGAGGCCCGTGAATGTACAAGGTTTTGTGCAGCGTGATATCGAGGTACGTTTCTTCAACTGGTCGCAGCGCAGAACGCGGAATACTGACATCTGGGATGTTTGAAGCACAGTTCACCGGGAAGATGCGGCGAGTCCCCTCGATCACCATCATTCGGTGTACAGTCTCTAGGACCGGTACACCCGTTCCCTAACCCGGGAGCACTGCGTGCCGCACACCCGCTTCGCGAAGGCGCGACGCCTTTGTGGCGCTCTCCCTATCCGGTTCGCAGAAGCGGCTCGTCCGCCTTCGCGAACTCATCATCCCCGCAAGAGCTCAGCCTCCCTATCCACGGTGCACGCTGGAAGTCGGTCCTGCGCTTCCCGCTGGCCCCAGCGGGCGCACGCGCATATATAACTCGGCTTCGACGTCGCGCTGCAGATCGCCTCTCCCCGGCCTTACGCTCTGGCCGCTCCACTGCGTGCGAGGCCCGAACCCTACGAGATGGCTGGGCCGCCTCTTTGTCTGAGCTGCGGGGGGCAGCTGAGGCGCAACGTGATGCGTCGTATACGCCTTCTAGCGACGCATAGCCTATGTTCGTGTCTCGTGCGTGAGATTGGGAAGGAGGCGAGTAGCTCACCGTCGACGATACTGGCAGGTACGGACCACGCGCCGTGTCTCCGAAGCTCGTATACAGCCGGGTCTCTCTCGCTTGTGCTGCAGTCAAGAGTGTTGATATCTGTCGGGAGGCGGCCGTTGTCTCCGGCACGTCCAATTTTTTTTTTCGTATCCACTGGGCCCGCATCTTTGTGGACGCTGTGTGGGAAGCTATCCACATCCCTCGCCGGCGGGAACCGAGGAGAAGCGCAGAGGCCGGATACAGCAGGGGTTGCAAGGTTTGGCGGGAGCGTTGCGCTCATCAGCTCGGGTTCAATGTGCGCCACAGTTGGCCCGGTTTTTCGCATTTCAATCTTTCAGGGCATGGATGGAGTTCGAGGGAAAGCGAGACACATCTCGGCTCTCGAATTGCAGCGAAGTCGGTGCTTATTTCTCCAGGGACACTTGAGTACATTTGAGGTATAGATATCCGCTGCTCGTACAAAAATAACTGGATACTGTTTGCGAAGTGCTTCCCTTAGTTCTGTTCATTTCCGTTAATAGACTTGCTTCATCTTACATGTTGGCCCTTCATACCCTCGCAAATGAATCACATCGCTGAAGGCCGTCTTGAAAATGGGGTCAGATTACGCCCCAGTCCGAGGACATGAATTTATGGCCGCGGCATCCGTACCGCATGTGCCGTTGGAGCTCTTGGAGACGGGAAGGTAAAGTGGAAAGAAGCATGACGAACCGCCTATTGTTCTTGTTCGGGACCGAGTAGTGGGATATGAGTTGGGTGGATTTACGGTAACAAGAGAGAAGGAGACGTGTCTATCAGCTTATGGGCCGCAGTTATTCTTGTGTCAATGCGTTTGCCAAATCTATTGTGAGCTGCCTTCTCGATATTTCACATACACTTGTTCGGTTCCATACGCAGAGCTCGATCCTCACAGAGTGGCAATTCCTATCATTCACCTACTCAAGTTCGCGAATCTGGTCCTCGAGAGTCTTCCATTTCCATAGACTTTCGCCTGGGTTGATCAGCTCGTTGTCGTTCTTCGCCGAGTAGTCGATCTTGCCTTCTCCGATCAGCACCCTGTATAATATATTACGTCAATATTAATCCACGCTTTCCTTGTCGCTGGGGCAAATTTCCTGTAGGAAGTCGCACCTCACGTATTCGAATATATTCCTGTCCTTCGGGTTCTCCCTCAGCCCCTCCTTGAACGCCACCAAATCCTCGCTGCCGACCTCGGCGGGCGGCACTCCCCGCACGCGCGCAACAGCCGCCGCGAGCTCCGCATGAGAGAAGCTCACGGGCGCGACGCGCACGTGGGCCGGGACACGCGCGGCGGTCGAGGGGTCGAGGGACAGGAGAGCGAGCTGCGCGATGGAGCGCGCGATGTCGAGTTCGGCGGTCATGGACTGGCGGAGGGCGGCCGAGCCGAGGGCGCGGTATGTGTTTGCTTTGATGTCGATTCCGAGGAAGCCGGCTGTGCGCGAGAGCGATACAGGTGTGAGCATGGTCATGGAGGTGGGGTGGAGCTCTGAGGAAGGACGTACACCAGACAGGGTTGGTAATTGTGCTGAGGAAAGAGCCGGTCACGAGCGAGAGGACTTTCAAGTCTTTCTTCGCCCCCAGCGCGGCGTACGTCTCTGCGCCGAGGACACGCTTCTTGGTCCACTCGGGGTGCTCATACCCCGGGAAGTCGACAACGGAGTAATCTCTGCAGTGGGACACCCTTGTAGTCAGCCGAGGGAACGCAAACGAACGGACGCACTTGGACAAACTTACATGCCGAACTCGCTCAGGAAGTACACCTTCGCGCTGCTCGCAGCTACTGCCGTAATAACTTTCGTCTTGTCCTCCTCAGAGACACTCGTCGGGAGGGCGTTCACGACGACGTTCACCCCTTCGAGGACGCTCTCGAGCGGCTCTTGGATGGAATGCACCTCTGCCCCCAAGGCAACCAGCTCGCGGGCCGCGGGGCTGGTGACGTCGCGCGTCGTAATGCGGACGACGGGGAAGGCTGCGCGGAAGTCGGCGAGGAAGGTTTTGGTGATGGTTGTGCCTGTGAGGTATAACGATGAGTCGGATGGTCATGAAAGAAAGCGTTACATAGTGTGGATGGCGTACCTATGAGTCCGGTGCCGCCGAGCACGACGACGGTGGCCTTGATGTCCGTCTTGACGTTGACGGAGGACATTGAGATACGCGAGTATGAGTTGACTTGAAAATTAGAGGAGTTACTTGTCGTTCACTGGAGCCTTGAGATACTGAGTGTACTGCGTTGGACCACCCAGCATTTATACGCCGCCTTGACGCTTGGGGGCTTCAACTGGTATCCCGCCCTCCCCGCTCTGTAGCGCGTTCGGTTGCGGTGTCGCTGACATAGCACCTCGGTAAGAACGCGGTCATGGTGTCGCGACGTCTTCCTTGTTAATCGGTTACGTCTGGCGCAATCGTGAGCACTGAGGCGCATGATGAGTTTTGGATTCGACGCCGCACGTACCATGAGGTCGAGGCTTGTTGGTACTGGGAAGGCTCGGTGACGAGCCACCAACCTTAGCTGCTATAAGGATGACAGTGGTCGGCCGTAGTCGATCTGGCAGCACTGGTCGACCTGAACCGAACTTGTTCTTCAAGTAGTATCGTCATCAACTCAAAGGCGAACATTTATTGGCCTTGCGTTGCGCGAGGCGGCGACATAATATTGTTTGTTAAGACCTATCTGCGTTCTACTGATCCTGCAGAATGCGAACGAGTGACAAGGGTAGCCGCGACTTGCGGGCAGGTACATACTCACCCTTCGACGAATGTGCGGAAGAAGGAGAAGGGCGCTTGACTACCCGCGTGCCTCCCGTGCGCCTGCCCTTAACTCGGGAGCACCAGGCGCCCGCACGCGCCCTGCAACAGGAGTCCTTCAATCTGATTTTCTGCTTGTTTACCGACAGCAAAAATGTAACGTAGGCAAGTAAAATCTGCAGTTTCATGGCTCGGCGCGTCGCGCAGCTCTCCCTCTACACATCCCGAGGGATTGCTGATGTTTACGCGTAGGACTCATTTTCTCAATTGTCCCGAACTTTGAGGGATGAATGAGACCAACGGGCGATGACCTCATTCGTGCGGTATTGCGCACAATTATCAGTCAGCGAGCGGTGCGACACAAGTGCGAGAACCACCGGAGCGCGAATGGATTCAACGATACTGGTGCGCGTATATGCTTTGTGCGAGCGCACGCGAAGTCGCGAGTACGGTACTCAGTTGGAAAGCTTTGTAATATTCTTTCAGACGAGCCGCAAACTACCCGCCGTTCGTAACAGAGAGCATGAGCACCCACTGGAGTGCTCATAGGTACCTTGATCATGGCTGGAGTGGTCTGTGACTCAATCGTTGAGGAGGTTGAAGATACTTGTACGACCAAACTTGAATGGTAGCGTTGATCGGTCGTTGATCTATGGAACGTCAACGTGAGGTTATGAAGTGTACTAATAAGGTGACGAGGGGTAAAACACGGGAGCGCTGGCCTACACAGACCGCCAGACGTTATGCTGGCAGTGGCGAGGAAAGATGGTGTGAACGTACGTCGAGCGTCCGGACTGCGACACGACTCCTATACAGATAAACTGCCATGGAAGTGGAAGCAAGTCCGATGCCATTTTGGAGAGGGAGAGACTAGAACGGCCTAGCAGCCCTGCGGCCCTGGGCATACACCTGTAACATCTGCTAGTTGGTACCGTAATCGCCGGCGTTGAAGTCCGGCAGTTGGCTTTAATACACATAGTAACTGGAAGAGATCATGACGTCGTGGTTTCGGTCGTCCCTTCGAAGTTGAGGGAGGCATCCATAAGGAATGACGAAGTTGTCGTATTTAGAGGAACGAGACTTACTACGCAGAAGACAACTTCGTATCCCTCAGCACCCCGACTTCTTCTGCCAGCGTCCTCTGATCAGCACTCGCATGCGTGCCCTTGCCCTCGATGTCCGACGCTTTCCCGACCGAGAAATCGGAGAGCACGATCACGTCGGTCTCGCTCCCGGACTGCAGACCGTTCGGCATCTATACATTTCTGGGGTTAACAATACAGAACGTGTCCGTACACGTAAGTACGGCTTACCCCAGATGCTACCGGGGTGATGTGTATTCCGATAGAGCGAGTACCAGTCGTGGGAAGAGCGGTGCCGCTCTCGACGTCGATTACGCCTCTACCTGCGTAGCGGTGTTTTATATCTTGACGTGAATTGAGCCTGATCAGATTGGTTGAGATTGGGCGTTATCATGACCTCGTGGAGGCACACTCACGTTGCCAGAAGAGTGATCGTGTACACTGCAAGAGAGAATCAACGGCTAATAATGGGTACATTACAGTAACGGAACGTCGGTCGGAACCCACAGTTGCTGAGGACTATAGAAGTCACAGTGAAGATGAGATCTCCGTCGGAACGAGCACTCTGGGACCGCTATCAGCCGGAGAGCGCGTAAAAACAGGAAATATGCACTCACGAATACAATGTTTAGAACGTTGAATATTCTGCGCTCCAAACAATCAGCGCTTCGGCTCAGGATTAAGCAAAGTAAATCAAAACAACTTACGAGATGAGTAGCCCTGAACAAAGAGCATAATGTTAGCATCCACACAAGCAAATGACGTGGAAAATGTCGAATGACCTGTGGATACGGTGTACATGATGATTAAGTCAATCATCGAATTCGTTCTAGGAATCGCACACGTATGCGCTGATTAGTCCCTGAACGCAGAACAAGGGGCAATCGACCATAGCCGCGTACCGTTTAAAACCGCTACGACTCGTGTGTAGCGAGTAGATCAACACGCTCGTGAGCATCACGTCCGAGCCCATGATGAGAGAGGAGCCGACGGTGCAAAGCCACTGTGCATCTAAGTCAGTATTCTTGTGTACACATTCTCGGACGGCATCGCGAATGGAGTTCATACCGAGAATCGGAGCAGATCGTTAACGTTCTTGGCGTTATATCTGGGAGGGTGCATAATTATCAGAGTTCATTGGTGCAACATGGTTAGGGTGTGATCCGTACACTAGACCAGTAAAGGCTGGCGTAAGCAGGCCGTCAGCAGACAATTTGTATGGTAGCTCTAGACACATACCAAGGTAGAAGCCTGCAATATATGTGTCAGCAGCGGACGTGATGCTAGCTATTGGTCACAGCGAACGCGACATACCGCAAAACGCCAGGGTCAAAAGGAACTATCCACGCCCCATGGTAAGAAAAGTAAGCTCTAGCTTGAAGGGAGCAAAAGACTCACAGCGATGACTACGAGAAACTTGTAACGCCGCCGTCCGACTAGAGAACCAGCGGACCACGGAGAAAGGCATTGAGATCGTGCAGAGAGATTGAGACGCCGACGGTGACGGCAACTTACGGATCCAAACTCGCCGCGCGAGGTAGCTGGCGAGGATGGATGAGTGTGTGCTTGCCCATGTAAGAAAGTTCAGAACAGCTTACGTCTGCGTGACTAGGGCAGTCAGGCACTATAAATACGGTGATAAGCAATTGCGGAGAGTGCACTGTTAAAGTGTCAGCGGAACTTACCCCGGGAATCGGGAGGAGCTTGTACTAGTTTGAGCACTGGCCAAGAGGGCGGGATGTCACATAATCTTAGACTAACCTTTATTGACCTGACGACGATGTAAGCGACTGCTCGATGAAGGCTTGACTCCGGGAACGAATTCACGCACCACACGGGGGGACCAAGAAGGACTAACGGATGGAAGTAGTTTGCGACGAGGTAGTGATAACTTATTGACACTCAACTAGGCTATCTTGTCTGGACCACAAAGAGAAGACGTACCTTGCATGCGCCGAAAAGATGACATTGAGGAGCTCGAGAATCCTGTCGTGGCTTTAGCTCATGTCTACCGACTTCTCCGGAACCCCTCACAGTGCGGTGGCCACCTGGAAAAATACGGAAATTGAGTGATCTTGGAGGATTATGATATAGGTATGGACAAACCCATATCTTTAAATGCCAAGGATCGTTGGTGTATGTACGATAGTATGTCATCGCTTGATTTGAAATGAACCCTTCCAAGCTATAGCGGCAGTGATGAGACGGGCAAGAGAAAAGCGTCAGAATCAACGCTCACAACAAGCAGAGGAAGGTGCCAATGAGCCAGGCGGCAACGGACCGGGGAGTGACGGCGCCTGCGTGGCAGCTTGGCGAATCTCGAGCAGACACGGGGCCATGGCTAGCTCGCGTCCCCAGCCATGGAGTCTCCGCATTTTATAGGGCGCTCTAGATGGCAACGAGGGTCAGGAGGGTAGTCAGGCATCCAGTCAGGCATACGTAGACGCCATACCCGTACGAACGCTTCGAATCTCGAGCGCCAGGGTTGGGATGGCATTTTGATGAAAAGCAAGACGGCCTGTGGAGTCTACCTTCTCATTTGCTACCGATATGGGACAATGAGCACTGAAGAGACGACGATAATGACGAGAGTCGGTGACCGCTCCCTTAACTGTGTGTTCGTTTCCGCAGAGGGCTCGCGCCAAACAAAAAGAGCACGGAAGTGCTGAGGGATTGAGAGTGCACACTGGCAGCTTGAGTGCGGCAGTGGAACCCTGCAATCCGGTACCATACATCAGCGAGCGTGGGCGGTGAGCGCAATGATTGGAGACCTACCCCTTCTTCGAATTCCGGGCGGCCCCAGCAGACAGACCACAAGCTTGGGGCAGGTTTCGTCGCGTGGCATATTGCTGAACCTAAGAAGTGGGCAGACTGTAAAATCTGGGCTTATCACTTCGAAATACTCCATGTCAACTCGCACAAAGCTATGGCCTACTCTTGCAGATTGCGGCCGAGCCGAACTTGCGCCTGATGTGTAGAGCATTCGACGCCAAGGCAGAAGGTACAACTCGGAGCGGGCATGAATTTGTTAGACAGCGCGGGACCCGAGGGGCCAGCACTGAGCGCTGAGCACTGGGCACGATGCCTATCACCGCCGTAAATATTGCCTCCGAGGTGCACACTACCACCCACAAAGTTTTAAGGTTCCACACTAGCTTCACCGGCGGCCTGATTCCCGATATGAAGTCCATACATTCAGACATTTATGTTCTTTCTCCTTATTGTTGTGCGGATGGAGTGTTCAGATGGATGAGCGTGGGTTGAGCTGGCAAAGAGCACGACCGGGCATGCGGCCGCTGACTAGCGCTTACTGTCCGACTCGGAGATGGCCGAGAAGAGTCATCAGCACGTGACTGTAAGTGCTTCTGTCTTCACAGTGTCAGACTTCTTGCCACGCGATTGCTTGTAAGTACTCTCTAACTTGTCCTTGAGCGGCGATGCGGAGCACGCCATACCGATTCCCAACTTTCTTGCGCATCTAACGTGTCCTAATCTGAGTAGGCTGTTGCTCACGTATATGCTGACGAAGCAATGTCAAGGCTTGGACCCCGACAAAATTACCTATCAGTCTTGCATCGGTATGATCGCCCGCTTGGGGCAATGGACTCCGTGTATTATTGTTTCGGGATACAGTCACTGGACTGTTTAACTTGAATATGCTGGTGATGTGCCCCTAGAAGGATCTGAGGCTAGCATGCACTCTCTTGGAACCAGCCGAAGGCATGAGACACCTATGATGATACATATGCTAGCGCACAAACCTATGGCGCGAAACGCTAAAGCAGGAGATCCGCGACACGCAAGTTCCCGACTGACGGGTGTGGGGTGTGCGTCGGAGTGCTGAACGCCCCTACCAACTTCTTACGGGCGAGATTGTAGTTCTCTGAGAGGACCGCGTTCGAATAGAAGCCATTCCCATCGCTCACGTCCGTGTTCGCCTCTATATCGCTCTCGTCGAATGACTTGCCCGCACCTACACCGAATGGCCGTTGAACTGGCTGCAGCCGCGACTCGGCGCCGCAAGAGGCATTGCAGCCCTCTAAAACGGCAAACGCCGGTGCACACATTTCCCGTGACCTGTCGATTACAGCAATTTGAAGCTCACGTGCAAACTCGGCAAACTCCGGTGCACATATTTCCCGTGACCTCAGCGATGCCTTGGTAGTATTAGACCGATTCTTTAAGGAATCGGAATCCTTGAGCAGACGGTCGATTTGTTCTTGAGGCTCCCGCTATCCGTGGAAACCCAACATTTCTGCCGCAGGCCATAATCAGCATTCAGCATTCGGACCGCCCAACTGCTCCCCCAGAACAGTCTGCACAACGTCAAGAACATAACTTGTTGCCGTGACTCCAAGTCTGGCTTATATTAGGCCAATACGTACACGACGCAGCTGCTTATGGCCTTATCCTCACCTCGGACCGTTTCGCATGCGGCGCTAAGTCTTACACTTACCGGTTTCTCATTCACTTCAATTACCGCTGCTTGGTCCAAAGGTGACACGCCGTCGCGACCCTCTTGGCTCTCCTTTCGATTCGAAGTCTTCGCGCACCGGCGGGTGGATGACACTTCAAGCAAGGCCAACCAAACGACATTGATACCGGCTCCAAAAACGTTCCATAACGCGCCGGACAGATTTCAAGGTGTATTTAGGTGGCTTCGCTGACCTTTTTCTCACTCGGCTAGGACACTTGGTTGCCTTGGCCGCAGAAACCTATTTGGAACGAGGCTCGTCATAGCCACCACCGCCCGTCTGCAGGTATCACATCCAGGTCTGTCTGGCATCCTTCTGAGACGTCTTGGCATCCATAATAGAACGTACGGTGTCTAGACTGCTGTATATGCAACCGCTAATTCTCAAATTCAGCGATTTCAACACGGACGAGGGGACGACGGGCTCTGGGCAGTTTGCAGTGGCAATGGACTCTAACCACGAACGTAGGCACATAGTCGGGACCCTCCCCGCGCTTGATGTGCAGCATTGACCAAGAATACAGGTAGTTCTGCGGCGACAGCTTATCTAACGCCTCAAGCTTTGAGCAGACCCAACCTCGTAGTCGCCGTATCAATTTCCACGGAGCGGATCCTGTTCTCTACAGACTCACAAGGTACACCCATCGCGGTTGGCGTCCAAGTCTCTTCCGGACGCACTGCACCGAAGTTTGCTGTTGCAGCTAAGCGAGAAGTTATACTCTCCGCCGGAGTGATTGGATCGCCGCAGATACTGCAAGTGTCCGGTGTTGGGCCCTCGTCCGTGTTGCAGAAACATACCATTCGTGTCGTGCGCGACCTCTCGCATGTCGGTCGGAATCTGGTGGACGTAAGTATCTTCTGCTACGGTTGTATGGAGCTAACAAGGGACTACCGCTGTTGTAGCATGTCTCTGCAGGGTCTCTTGTTCTCCGGGCCCGTGCTGGCCTGACTCTCGACCAGTACTCTCAAAACCCTCTGTATGGCGCGCTCGCGCTCTTACAGTGGCTATTGACAAGGAAGGGGCCCATGGCGACTGTCTGCCCACAAGTAGCGTCGTTCACGAGATTGGACGACAGCAGGTAGGGTGGCATGTCGATACTCATTAAAACTTCTTGCTAAGTTCCTGTCGCTCTACAGCCTGCCTTATGGCCCCGAACCCGGCCCTGTCCGGGATTTGTCTTCGGGACCGAATGCCCCAGACCTCGAGATCTTAGTGTCCGCGGCCGCTATCATCAAATACGGACTCTCGGTGCCGTCAAGAGCAGAGATGGGCTTGACCCCTGACCCCGAAAATCGGCAGCGGTGCCATTCCCCCTTCTCCGAGATTTAGTGAGAGATTCTTTCCACTAAACTTCTGGCTTTCAAGGGCACTGTGATGCCAGATAGTTTGCGGATGAATTCAAGTAAACGTCGAGAAGTTCTCACGCTTTGACCCCCGGTGTCATCAGTCCATCGCCCATCTCTGGTCAAGAGGCAACTACGGGATCTCCGTGGTGCGTTTCAACGAACGCGTAAAACGTTTCCCTCACGTTCTGCGACCCAGGGCTCCATGATCCTGAAGCCAGCAAGCTCTGGAACGGTTGAGGTCCGCTCCGACAGCGTCTACGATCCTCCAGTTATTGACCCCAAGTGAGCGATTTTGCACGGCCCGTTGTATGACTACCGTTGACTATTCATGCATGCGCGTAGCTACTTGGCTGACGAGAGCGACCTCAACGCGCTTATCAAGGCGACGCGCCTCATCCTGCGCCTCGCGCGCACGCCGCCCCTCTCGGACGCCCTCGACCTCCGCAACCTGCCCTCGCCGCCCGAGAACCCGGACTTCTACTGGCCGGGAGACGCCGATCCGGACAAGGTGCGTCGCCGTCTGGACGAGGATGTGCATCTCAAAGCTGACAGTCGCCGTCTCCTTTTGTGTCGTCGTCGATGTCGGTATGCACAGATCTCAGATGAGGAAATCAAGAAGTTCATCAGACGGAGTGGGCAGTCCGCCTGGCACCCGGTGAGCCCTTAGCATCTCATCCCGCCCCCACCTCCTCTTTTCCCTCTCTCCCCTTCTTCTCTCTCTTTCTCCGAGATGCCTTTACTAACGAACGCCCCGCACAGCTGGGCTCCGTTCGGATGGGCATGGACGCGACCACCAGCGCGGGCTGCGCGTCGTCGACGGCTCCGTATTTCCCAGCCAGGCTTCGGGACATCCTTGTGTGCCCATCATGGCTTTGGCAGAGCGCGCTGCGGACCTGATCCGGGGCCTGGCTTGAATCGTCTACTGTGAGACCCAGCGGTAGCTAACACAACCGAATAATTGCGCTCGATTATGAACGAGACACGATAAATTCCATTTTCTTACGTTGGTTCACTATCATCTGTCTAGAACTCCTCATACCAACGTTCTAGCAGAAAACGTGAGGAACGGTTTGGGCCGCTCACTTGAGGATCTGCACGCAGTGAAAGCGACAAATGGCTTCGTCCTGCTGACGAAAGGTTTCAGAGCCTTGACGAAGTCCCGTGGGTAGAACGCTGAGACATTGCGTACACCTCCCCTTGTGCGGTCACTGTATGTACCTCATCATGAGCCGGATCCATGCGTTCACGTTGAGCTTGAGGTGTGTGAATGTAAGCGGAGACCCCGCCGGAGAGCACTGTACTCGGGATGCACAGAGGTTGATGAACCGGGATCTTGGACTCAATCAGGGGGAAGGTTGAGGGCACTTAAAATCGCAAAGAATAGCGGAGTTCATCGGTCGAACATCGTGAGATTGAGAAGTATAATTACTGATCAGATGATGAGGGAAGCAAAGGGTTCCTAGTATAATCATGTTGTCTTAGTTCAAGTTTATCATTTCCTCATATCAGATACACAGAACGTCGATGTCCTTTGTAGCGTCTTAAGCAGCAATTTCCTGGATTTCCTCCTCGAGCGTCTTCCATTTCCAGAGGCTCTCTCCAGGGTTTATTAGCTCATTGTCGTTCTTCGTCGAGAAGTCGACCTTGCCCTCTCCGAAGAGCACACTGAAGGCATGTCTTAGTGAGTCTTTCTGCTGACATTTCAAATCGAAAGGATATACACTCACCGAAGGTAATCGAATATGACGTCCGTCGGATTCTTACTAAGCGCATCCTTGTACGCCGCGAGGTCCTCGCTGACGACCTCTGCCCGCGGCACATTCCGCACGCGCGCCACAGTCTCTGCAAGGGAGGCGTATGAGAACGTCACTGGGGCGACTCGCAGGTTGTCCGGCACGCTTGCGGCGGTGGTAGGGTCGAGGGAGAGGATGGCCAGCTGGGCGATCGAGCGCGCGATATCGATCTCGGCCGTCGAAGAGACGCGGGCATCGGGGGACCCGAGTGCGGTGTACTTGTTACCTTTGACGTCAATGCCAAGCAAAGCAGCTGAATGCCGAGGAAGCGAGTGAGTGCCTGTGAACGGTGGGAAAGTGCTCATGACGTACAGGTGTGGGGCACAAAGAATATACCAAGGAAGATGCCGGTCACAAGCAGAAGAATCTTCTTGTCGGGCATCGCAGCATATGTTTCCGCAGTGATAACGCGTTTTTGAGGCCATTCGGGGTGCTCGTATCCTGGGAAGTCGTTGAGAGCGTAATCACTACTCACATTACCGTCAGCGATCTCCCCCTACCAACTGTGCGGCTAGGCGAATACCACAAATGCTCACGCGCCAAATTCGCTCAGGAAGTAGACCTTCGCACTGCTAGCAGCAACCGCAGCGGTCACCTTTTTCTTGTCTTCCTCCGATATGTGCGTCGGCAGGGCGTTCACAACTACGTCGGCGCCGGCTAGCACGTCGTCAAGCGACTCCTGGAAGGAGTGGATTTCAGCGCCGAGGGAGGCGAGCTCCCGAGCGGCAGGGGCGGAAACGTTGCGCGTGGTTACATGCACGACGGGGAACGCTACGCGGAAGTCGGTGAGAAAGGCTTTGGAAATGGGGAGGCCTGTATCTCAGCGTTAGCCTCATGCCAGCGGGATAGGAGAATAGCCTTGAGAGCGACGTCCTCACCGATGAGCCCAGTGCCGCCGAGTATAACAACAGTGGCCCTGATGTTAGTGTTGACCTTCACAGTAGACATGGCGTTGTTTGCATGAGGGTTTAGTAAAAGCTGAGAGGAGTCTTGTATAAAACTGTTCGATGCCAGGGTAGCCATGGGGCCCATCGTGCCAGATTTTATACCCTTCAAGCGCCTCCGAAGCCTTCGCTAACATGAGAGGACCTAGGGTCCACGCGTTTTAGTAACCCAAATGATGCTGACAGAGCTCGAGCTGACAAATGGCCTGCAGAACCTGGCGTGATTGTGAGCAAGATATGCGGGCAAGTTAATGGGCTGATATGCGCCAGGGGTTGCCGATCTATTCAATGAAGATTCTCCGTGGCACTTGCGACGCTGCCCTAGTTACTACGCCAGAAGTGGTGCCTCGCATGTTTAGGGGTGAATACTATTGGTGTGAGATATGTCATCGAAATACTATCTTGCACTCAGCCTCTCTCAGGCCTTATACTTGATAGCGTTATGTCTGCGACTTGCTTGACCGAACAGGGGTTTCCATTGAAGCATCCTATAGAGTACGTTAGCTCACTCGCTATAGACGTGTGGTTGTGCGGTAGTACGTAACCTGTGATGAAGGTTTCAAGAGAAGACGCCGTGCGCAGCTTACCGAAGACGCTCGGAGGAGGCTTGGGCGTCCCACGCACCATCAATGCATAAGCGCCAATTCACGATGCGCATATGCACCTCCCATCAAATCGAACTTGAAGCCGCGTTCCACTCACATTCCAGCCTACTGGTACTATCCGTGCTTTCTATCGACTTCGAAAATCATACCGATTACTGCAGTCCCAGTACAATCCCAACAGGATAGTATTCTTGCGTCTGTGCCGTTCACTGGCTTGGCAGCGTCAGAGCCTGCTGACTGAACAACTGCACCGGGTGCCACGACGCGAGAAGATGGCACAATTCGCAAAAAGTTCGCCCTGCGGCAGTTTCGGCTTCTCCCCCTGCTCCAAAATGCACTTCTTAATGCTGCCAGAATCAATAATTTCTACTGTATAGTGAGGTGTGTAGACTTGCATACTCAAAGAATCACAGCTCGGGCTCACAAATACTACGTCAAACGGACCTTCGAGCGTCCTGACCTCCCCTCAACGACAAACCCCTCGGCTGACACATCTGACTTCTGTTTGCCTTTATCCCAGACGTCAATGAGATGAATCCTCCTACGAAACTCGCACAAGAGGCGCCGCTCGCTCTCTGATTCCACTGCTCCCTCTCCTGGCACCCACACAACAGCCGCCACTACCCACTCCGCGCGCCACGGGAATTTGTGCGCCAATATTGCATTGCATGTGCATGTCCCTGTATCAGTGGAGGATTCAGGGCGATTTTGGTACGTTTGTCCCTTGCTGGTATCCACGAAGGAATTTGCTAGGCGATGATCCATGGTCGTCTCCGGGAAGCGTAGGATTTCGTACTCGGCTAATAAGCCCGTTGGCGTGCACAGCGCTGTGTGTTCTTGGTCCAGTAGCGTCGCCACTGCGTCAAGTGACATGAGCGTGCGAGGAGCCCATAGGAAGCCAGGAATAGAGAGCCGTTGTGAAGGCGTAAAAATGATACTCGGCGGGACGTTCTCGACGAGCAGCAAGAAGGTCTTCATCCTCTCGTCTCCTTTCACGCCCGTGAGTTTCCCAGCATCTATGTCCATAAGACCCGAGATTGCGAGTGTCTCATCTTCGGTCTTGCTCGTCGTCCGCCATTTCAAGGCGCGAGCGATTTGGGCTATAGTAAATGCCTTGTGGTTGAAGGCCCGAAAGTGGGTGAGCCGAAATACCTCAACGGCGAGGGAAAGTAGCAGTGGATCTGCGCTATCTTCCTTCTTCACTGGGATAAGGTCCTCGATATGCACGACTCCATCGGAGAGCTGGAAGTACAGCTTCGAGGCGAGCATCGCTTCCTGCAATGTCCACAGACGTTGCATCCATCCGGACGCGAGAATACGCAGAAGCTTCTCTTCGAGCGGTGAAGATGTGGGACAAGTACGGATGCCGGAATCGATGACGAGAACCGCAGCTGCTTCAGAATATGTCTTCTTCATCAGCCGTATTGCATCTTTCCTCAGCTTCCCTTCTCCGGGAATACACATTGAATCCATCCAGAACCCGCCTTCGGGAATGAGACGCTGCGTGAGAGCGACAATGTTCTCGACTTGACAACTCGGAAGGCCAGCCTCAGTTGTACTCCCTAGGCCATCTACCCACACGTGCGAGATTGCAACATAAGGGAGCTCATTCCAAGGGCGCACGGTGAGTTTATTGTTGGCGGTTGGAACAATGATAGGGATGACGCCACTCGAAAGCAGGTCGGACACAGGTTTCGGCGGTGGGTAAGAAAAAGCGCATGGACAGTGAGGGTGTGTGTGTTTATTGACGTAGGTAGAAGAGTCAATATTGTTTGCTATGCAAGCATCCCGAGTACATCTGGTATGTTCGTCTGCACTTCCGCGGAAGGTAGGGTGAAGCGTATGAGCATACCCGAGAACGCTGAAACCTTGAGCTGCGAGGATAGATGCCGTGAAGGGACACCATCCGGCCGCAACAAGCTGATTGGCCACAGGGCTGATTGCTGTGAGTGAATTGAAGATGTAGAGGGAAGACTGGGATGGACGAGATACAGGTGGAAATAATCTAGTACGCAGTGTTTGGATGGTGTCTGCCACCGCCGCGATCGTGGAAAAAATCGCAGAAATTGACTCGTTACTGAGCTTAGCCATACGGAAAAGACTACGTCGAGGGAGTGTGACTTCCGCAGTCAGCAAGCGATGTGCCACCAGTAAGGCAACCTCTACATCTTCGGCCCAATGATGGCGTGTTCGAGGAACCCAAATGTAAGGAGTGATTGCTCCATAGCCGCCCTGTCGGGATAAGACAGGATACGAAGGTCGGAACAGCGGACTCTTCGATAGTCTTTGAGAGGAACGAGTGGGAAACCGTCGTGCGTTCCGCCTAGCCAGATGCACCCAGGAATGACATAGCGGCGGGCGGTCGGGGGATGAGGCGGAGGGAAGTCATTGATGGAGAAATCGATGTTGGAAGGAGGAGAAGGGACAGGTGGTGAAATAGAATCTGACGAACTGGCTACCATTTCTGAAGAAGCCGCCGCCAATTTGAGAGGTACAGCTGTACTCGAGTCTGCAATTTCTCCCGGGACAGGTTGGCCCGATACCTGGGGCTGCATTGCCTTATTACTCATGCCGAACGCAGAATCTTTGGAATCGTTGGCGCCGAGTAGTCCGATCACCTAGCTATCGATTCAACTGAGTTAGCCAGTGGGGATAGGAGGTCATACAAATGCATCAAGCTCACCGAGGTCGATGTGATAGGATACAACAAGCCTGAAAACCGTCGACCGAGTCGGAACTGACAGAGCTCAATGGAGGCCCAAGTCTCGGCGCGAGTCGGTAATCAGCCTTGATAACACTGCCGTCGAATCTGTGTGCGTTCTAACGCTTGGAAAGCTGCTATCTCTGAGGTGAGGTTGCGAAAGAGTCGCGTTGGTGCGGAGGTAATGCTCGTAGTGGACTCACAGCCTCAGTAGGCCTGAGGACACACGCGCTTACAGTGCCGCGCACGTCACGCGTCAAGATCCAAGATATCCAGTACACATCGATAATCCTGGAGCGGCAGACTTTCAAAGGTCAAACACTAATCTGAGCCCGAACTCTAGGCGCATAGACTGCAATGCATATCCTAGACGAGCCAAGTGGGGACGGAAAGGAGAGCCCATCTCTGCGGCCCTACGCTACCACTTCCCGGATTGTATCTTCGAGCGTCTTCCACTTCCAGAGGCCCTCTCCAGGATTGATCAGCTCATTGTCGTTGTTCTTCGAAAAGTCTACCTTGCCCTCGGCGGCAACCACCCTACAGATGGCTAGGCATCAGCTCCTTGTCCACTCTCAAGACACACAAGAACTCACCTCAAGAACTCCGCCAAGTTCTCCGACTTGCTCGCGCTCATACCCTGCTTGAACGTCTCCAAATCCTCGCTGGAGACCTCCGCCAGCGGCACTCCGCGCACGCGCGAGGCCGTCGCGGCGATCTCCGCGTACGACGTCACCACGGGCGCGACGCGCACCGTGTCGGGCACACGCGCCGCCGTTGCAGGATCGAGCGAGAGGAGCGCGAGTCGCGCGATCGACCGTGCGATGTCGATTTCGGCCGTCATCGCGAAGCGTGCGTCGGGCGAGCCGATGGAGTGGTACGAGTCCTTCTTGATGTCGATACCGAAGTAGGTCGCTGCAAGTAGAGTAAGTGGAGCTGAAGAAGGGGACGGAGGAATACATGGACGAGGCGTACAGTAGGGCGCGTGGAGCGTGACGCAGAGGTAGATGCCTACAAAGAGTGCGATGACTTTCGTCCTGCTCCCCATCGTGGCTCTTGCTTGTGCCGCAATGGTGGCCTTGCGTAGGAACACCGGGTGCTCGTAGCCAGGGAAGTCATTCAGAGAGTAATCTCTACGTATGTCATCGTAAGCTACGTCGCTCTGGGAAGAGAAGAGTGATACTCACACGCCATACTCGCTGAGGAAGTACACCTTCGCGCCACTCGCAGCCACAGCCGCGATCAGCTTCTGCATCTCCTCCTCGGGGATGGTAGCCGGCAGGGCGTTCACAACGACATCAGCGCCGGAGAGGATATCCGCGAGGGACTCTTGAAACGAGTGTACTTCTGCACCGAGCGCAACGAGTTCGCGGGCAGCAGGAGCGGACACGTCTCGTGTCGTGACACGGACGGTGGGGAAAGCGTCGCGGAAGTCGGTGAGAAGGGATTTAGAGACAGTCATACCTGCAATTCAAGATAAGCTAGACGTATAGGTGAAGGAGGTACTACTCACCGGTGAGCCCGGTGCCGCCGAGCACGACCGCAGTGGCCTTGATGTTGGTTTGAATGTTGACAGAGGACATTCGGATGCGTGAGTAAAGAGAGACCAGTGATCCAGGTGGCTGATAGAACTGGTGTTGGATGCCGTTGTTCGTCGTCGATCCTGGAGCTTTTATATGAAGCTATGACCTATGAGCTGCGTCCAACCACGTCTTTGCAGGATCGGTGCACAACCGAGTCGCTCCATCGGTCGCCGTACTGCTGACACACGGACACGTCGGCTGATACTAGTAGAAGAAGACATTGCTCAGTAGTCCAACTGCCGAAGTCATTGTAAGGATAAGGCGTTGGAGTGGGTCGCTCACTTGGAGCTGCAATCGCTGGCAGAACATGGGTGAGCGACTCGGGCACCGGTAGTAATCATACCACATCCGACGGAGTATACTGAGGCGAAGAGGAAACCATATTGAAGACAAATTCAAGAGGTCGCGGCACCTATGCAATAGCTGACTCAGGCCATCGGGGGAGGTTCGGGCATCCATCCCTCAAGATTCATCATAGGCGCCCCCTCAGTCAATCATTGCTTCGCATTTGATATTGAACGCCTTGTCCTTCGGCAACTGCGCAGGTCAGTGAGCCTCGTTCTCTCAGCGGGATCCCTGTCGCTACCCAGGTCGGGCCAGAATGCGCCCCTGAACGGAAAATCCGCAAAAAACTGTTAAACAGCTGGCCTAGAATATGGGTTACTTGAGTATCGGAGGTCGTTGATGACAACAGCGGAGCTTACGCCAATTGCAACTCAGACGAACAAGGCAAAGACGCAGTGAAAATCGGCCCCTGACCACACATTTCTGCCCGTATGAGGTATGATTGAGCAAACAAGCTACACAGTCCAGGTACGTCGGGAGATAAATAGCCTGAGGACTTCTCAATCCTTGCGCTTGAATAAGTAATGGCCCACACCCCATCTGGACGATTACTTAGTCAACCATTCTAGTACAGCAAAGCCTTCGGTAAGGGTACTCACTGTTCCCCATCTTCGAGACCGAAGAACTCGGCAACGGCAAGGTAGAATACTCTCCATCTGCACCAAACATACACGCCCGACCTTGTTTAGCCAGACCTCAACCACATACAGACAGCGGGAGCACACACCGGAAGAACGCCTTGCGCGCTTCCTCTGGCGCAAAGCCCTTCGCGACCGCGTCCTTCTCGAGTGCAGGGAGGCCCGTCTTGGCGCGGCGGTCTTGCGCCTTGAGCCAGTGCTCGCTTGTACGCTGGTAGTGCTTGCCGTTGATGTACCAGCTCCGGACGTGCGTTAGGTCGTCTTGGAAGTAGAGCTGTGGGACGAAAGAGGGAGCCTGGTGAGCATATAGCCTGATACGAGACAGGAGCATGACGAACAAGGAGGTCATGCGAGGGCATTGTCCCACCCGTGAAGAACGTCTGGGCCATCCACCCATCGCTCTCGACGAAGTGATAGGGGGTCGTCCTATGACAGAAGATGTGCACGAAGAAAAGGGACTCTTCCGAGCCGCTGGTGGGGCGCAGCCATGACGCAACCTTCGCCATGAGGCTCTTGTAATTCTTCATGTGCTCAAACATCTGCGACCATTCTCAATGTCACGCACGCAAACAACATACGAAGAAAATACCTCTATAGACAGGATGCGGTCGAAGCTAATGATAGATTCAGTGCTAGCTCCGCCTGCGGGGTCGTTCACTTACTGTCTTGATCCATTGAAGTCGGATGCGTTGACGTCTGCGGTGATGATCTGTCGCGTACTTCAGATATGCTTACACTGTATGTAGTCAGTTAGGATACCATGACAGGACATACCTCAATGTTTGTGAGACCCCGGTCCTTAGCGGTGTTGTCTATATGCGTCTTCTGGGTTGTGGAATTGGACAAGACCACTATGCGCGACTTCGGGTATTTTCGTGCGAGGTACAAAGTGAGACTACCCCACCCTAATCCAGGGGTTTGAGCGCGATGAGGCCCAAGCGAGAGCGACGAGCAGAACAGCGACGTACCACAACCGAGATCGAGGACATCTTGGCCGTCCTTTAGTTGGGCCTTCTCACAATAGCTCTCCAACATGAGCACTTCGGCTTCCTCCAGAGTTTCCTTTCCAGTGGGGTAAAGACAGCACGAGTACTTGGCGTTTGGTCCCAAGCACGAGAGCATAAAGTCGGTGGAGACCTGACACTTCCACTTGAGACCCTTGGGATACGCACAAACAGGCAAAGCACGGACCTCGTAATGCTGTTCATTTGGTTTGTGGGGAACGTCTGCGATGTTGGACTTTGCGCGGACTTCCTCGATCCACTTCATCTTCGCGGCATAGTTCGCTTCAAACGAGCCGTGGTTGATCTCGCGGAGCCTTTGGCGGCATAGAGCCCTGATGGTGGGTCTAAGGATGGAGTCCGGGACAAGACCCTTGAGGTGCGGAATGAGCCTATGTCGAGCGAGATAGCCGGAGCGGTTACGTACTTTGTCAAGGAGGTTGTATCCGACTTCGAGAGCGCGGTCTGTGAGCGAGGGCATGGTGGTGGTTGGAGGACAAGACTGTTTGGCAGGTGACTGGCATGGGCATCGCGTTCGTCGCTGTCGTCATGGTGGATAGATCTGATGCCGACGAGCCCGAGGAAGCGGTCACTGTGCCGCCGTCTCCCACCGTTGCGCTCTCCGCTAGACAGAAGGCGCCGGCAGCGGACGCGTCGGGCGCAAGGTCACGTGCGCCGTGGCGGGAATTTCCTAGCCGGTCGCGAGTCGAGGCGGCCGCGCCGTTGTCTTTCCGACAGTCTCGGTGCCAGTCCTCTATCGCCGCTCCTTGCTCCTCCTGCCTGCTCGCGTGAGCACGCGCAAGTCCTCCCCTCCGAGCTCCTTTCTCCCATGCACCTTGCACGTTGCTGCTACCACCCGTCGTCGCTCTCATGCACGGCGTAAAACGGCTCCTACTCCAGCATTCCAGCCGGGGTGCGTCCCTGGACCGCTACAGCACCATCCGCAATTTCTTTCGGCAGCAAGCGTTTTCATCCCTTTCGCGCACACGCCCTACTTTTCTCGTTCGCCTTGAACTCTCGGCAAGCGCGTCGAGTCCTTACGCCGGGTTTCGGTCTTTCTCTGCGCGCGCCCCGTTGTTTCAAACAAACCAAGGGAGCGAACCGTCGAGCAAGCCATCTTCGCCGGAGGAGAGCCAGCCGTCAACGTCGACGAAGGACCAGGGGGTAGAGTCTAAAAGCAATGCTGAGGGACGTTCCCTTGATCAGTATCCTCGCTTCTTCCGACGGCTGGCTCTCTCTCTACCGCACCTTCAGCGCCCCACTCGCGAAGACTTTCTCAAAGCCGCGGATGGATTCTGGCAAAGGGCCCGCATCCGCTTTCGATGGCTCACCATCCGCTCCTTCAGGAGGTACAACGCGGATGAGATGTCGGCATTTTTCACATGGTTCTTGATGAGCCAAACTCTCTGGCTTTTCGTCGGAACGTGAGTTTTTCGTTCTACTTTCTATGCCCTCCAGTGTCGCTCATCAATGTTTCTCGTCTAGTACTACATTCTTTTCTGTCGTCTTTGCGATCGCGAACAGTCTAAGTCTGCAAGGTGCGTCCTTCCGCACTGACGTCATTCCACCCATAATCATTCTCGTCGCAGAGTACATCGCCCGCGCTCTCAGCGACTACCTC
The DNA here is from genome assembly GCA_002150815.3 of Grammothele lineata. NCBI lineage: Eukaryota > Fungi > Basidiomycota > Agaricomycetes > Polyporales > Polyporaceae > Grammothele > Grammothele lineata. The sequence continues at coordinate 23,156 of NDFF03000026.1, forward strand.
ACGGCTGAGACTGGCATCACTATCATATTCGAGTCCGCGATAGTGCCGAAATGGCGCGACTCTCGAATCTCGTTCAAGAACGTCTTCATCACGCGTCGGCCTGACATCTACTACCGCAAGCTCAAGGCACTGGGTGACTCTGGCCATCCCGTCGCAGCTGGCTACGACCTCAGCAACCATCCTTCTTACCACGGAACAGTTGGCGAAGAAGACGAGGACCCTCAGCTTGAAACGGACGAGGATATTAATTACTCAATGTTCGACCTGAATGTGGATTCCATCGACGTCACTCTGTCTTTCGCAAGATGGTTCGAGGGGAAGGGTTTAGTGAGGGATGCAGTCATGAAGGGCGTGCGAGGGGTCCTAGGTATATCCTTTACATTTTCCCTGGCCCTGTCCTGCCTTCTCCGCGTGAACGCTCCCTCATACTTCCACAGACCGGCGTAATGTCACGTGGGACCCGGACAACCCCCTTGATCCTGCTGCTTTCCGACACAAGGCCCAGCCTGGCGACTTTGAGCTCGAGTCTTTCCAAATTGAAGACCTCCTCGTGACCGTATACCAGCCAGGTGATTTCCGCCCCTTCACCGCGTCCATTTTCCGTGCGGACATACGGACATTCCGGAAACAATGGGCGTTTTACGACTTCCTGCGCGCGGAGAATGTCGTTGGGCAATATGACAACTGCCTGTTCAGTCTCCACCGCCCGCAGAGCATAGGCAGGACTACCGACCAGGACCTCAAGGATGGGAAATGGAGTCGTATGGTGAGTATATGCTGTATCCTCACCTGAGCGGTGGACTAACGCTGGTGTAGTCACGCTTCCGTATGGATGGCCTGCCCATCGATCACCTGCAAGCCATGTCCACGTCCGGTGGACCCTTCTCCTGGCTCACGTCAGGCAAGGTCGATGCTGTCCTCGACATCAAGTTCCCGCGTGACCCGTCCGAAGAGCTCGCGCTGAACGCGCTCCTTGGCGAGCTCGCGGACGCCATTGCAGATCACATTCCCGGCACGCGCGAGCTCGCCCGCCCGGCGCTCAGTGCGCCCTCGGACGCGGACGATGAGGAGATCGAGGGGGCGCGTGATACGCCGGCGGTGGTGGTCGACATCGATTTGCGATTCAGGGACTTGAAGGCGGTCGTGCCGCTCTTTACCCCTGATCTGAGCTATGTGAACAACGCGCTGGTTCGGCCGATCGTGGCGTTCATGAAGTAAGTCGGCTCGCGTTTTCGTTCTACAACTGGGTACTGATGAGGTTCTCCAGTGCCAATCGCACCTTGGTCCCAATCCGATGCAGGGTAGTACAAGACCTCGACGATTTCGATGGTTCCTGGACGGTACGTTCCACCTACCCCCCATTGCTCCGCCCCTACTCACGGCCCCTCGCACAGATGTGGGAGACCGGTCTGATCGACGTGATCGGCATGAAGGTCTACGAAGCGATGGCCTACCACGTCACTCAAGCCAACTTCCAGCGACGCGTGCGCGCCGTCGGCACCTGGAGCCTCCAGATGACCGCGAGCGCGCTCGTGTCGACGCTCCGCACGCTCATGGACCCGATGGCGACACATCTCCGCGAGATCTACGAGCGCGGCTTGCCCACCGGGCCTGAGGCAGCGGCGTTCGACGTCCCGGTTTTGCACTGGCCGGCGGTGGCCGCGGGTGCACAGGCGGACGGAGGGCACAGCCAGGTTTGATGTGTCTGTGCTTGTCCTTCCAGAAGTGCATGAGAAAAGTATGCTACGTCTACGTAACTCCGTAATCCTTGACCCCTCTACATAGTCTCCATTAACGACCTTTCATGACGATACACGTATACTCGTTTACATACACCCTATTCCTGGATACGATAGTGTTCAGGTTCTTGGGGGGTAGAAATGTCGAATCTTTGAATCAGATCTGTGGGAAAAGTCACGTTTTCGTCCTGAAGGAGCGATTTTGAGCGACCAGTGTGAACTACTTTCCTGTTATACCTCACGTATGACGTCATTGTGTAGGCGGTTCGGATCCTGGAGTTTTGCTGATGCAGGGTCGATGGGAAATGGAGCTTAAAGACGACGCCGACGGGGTCGGGTCCACATGCTGTTCACTTGTCTGTGTCGCTTATCTACATTGAGGGCTTGGAGATGATGCAAAGTAAGTCATGATCCTCCCGGAGATCTATTCTCAGTTGTGCTGACCGACCCGAGTCGTCGAGCCTGTGATCCGCGTCAATTTTGCGTGATGATGGTCGGGCACGAGAGGCGGCGGGTCTGACGTTCATGTAAATATTGATTTAATCAGACAGCTATACATGTCGCCGGACATGAAGCGCGACCACCCCAAACATACAACTTGGCAGTGGGCCGGAGTACTGCTAGCTAGTAGGCTACAGCAATGCATACATCTTCGGAGTGGGCCGGTACCCAGCGCCCGTGTTAGCTCGAGCACGGAGTGCGAGGGCTAACTTCCGCTGGGGACGGCCCACTCACTGGGTGATTGCTTGCCTATGGCCCGATCACCGCTCCGGAATCGAATCTTCCTAGTAAGCTATACGACGTGGCAGCAAACTCTTATCAGTCGTGTTCAGGTCTGCCCGGAGGGCCATAGGTATTACAATCTATCCCCACAACTTCTAAGACTGAGACCACGTCTGAGATCACTGGTCACGATATCGCCGTATCCTGTTGGCTATCCAGCTCCCAGACACCGACACTGACACCATGAACACCGCCCAGAGGTGTCCTCCGAGCAGATGCTTGGAGGCTGAGAGCGCGAACAACGAGCTGCATGCCACAAAGCGTCAGAATATGTGTCATGTCACGCCATTGGGTGGCATACTGACCTCACGATAGTGGGCCCTACGGTCATAGCCAAAGACTGTACGAGCTCCACGAGCCCGTTCGCAGTCCCGAGCGACGCCGAGCCGGGCGTATGGTCCCGCGTAAGGATCATGATGATCCTGCAGCCCCGTCAGTCCTTCCCCACCCTCTAGACTACGAAGACGAGAACTTCAAACTTACGAGAACGCCAAACACCCCAACCGCGACAAGAACAGCGCGAGCGCGATCGCAGGCCACCGCACCGCATCCTCACCCGCCCCCGCCCCCGCGCGCGCGACGAGCGCGGCGAACGGGAGCGCGGCGAACGCGGCGGGCCAGGTGCGCATCGTGCCGACGAAGACGGGGAGCGTGCCGAACCGCCGGAGGAGCGGGGGCATGCCGAGCTTGAGCACGATCGAGACTGCGCCCATGCCTGAGAGCGCGGCGCCGATTCTGGCGGGCTGGGAAGAGGCGTGGGTTAGTGCTGAGAAGCGAGGAAAAACGCAGACGGCGGGGGAAGGAACACGTACGGAGAGCGCGAGACCGCCTTGGTCTAGGGGTGTGTATGCCATGAGGACGAAGACGTTGTTGAAGCACGAGCCAAGGAAGCCGAGGGCACCGCTTGCGACGAGGACTGCGCGGAACGCGGGCAGCTTGAGCAGTTCTGGGACGCTCAGAGGGGCCTCTGCCTCTTCAGAGACAGGGACATCGACAGCTGTGTGAGTAAGTGCGGGAGAAGATGAGGCGCCAAGCGACGTGTCATCTTCATCTTGGCCGATGGGCGAGCGTTTGGGCTTTGACTTGCGCTTACGTGGAAGAGTCTACATTATGGCTCAGCGATGCCTGCATTCGAAGAAGACACAGAGCGCACGCACTTCTTCAAGGACGAAGACAGCCAGGAAGGTCGCACCGAGGGAGAGTGCTGCCGATATCAGACTTGGGAGGAGGTAAGGATGGGCACGCCAGATGGGGTTCGTGAACGTCTCAGGCCACTTATCCGCGGGATTTTCGAACGTGCCTCCAAGGAGGGGTCTGAGCTCCTTTATCAGTAGGCAGCACGACTTGAGGGAAACTATGAATGCGACTTACCCGATCACGTATCCTACAGCAGACACAATATCGTACAACGGAAACGCGACAGACTGGTTCGTCTCATCTGATAGCTCGCCTACCACGGAGTGGGTGGCTCCGGTTATGCCATAGAAGAATCCGGCTATGATATTGATAAATCGCCGAATACAGTAAGGAGGGTATGATACCGAGCTTACCGAAGAGACGGTTGAGCAAGAGGCCATACAAGGAGCCGGAGAGGCCGAAGAGGATGGTCAGACAGGCCGTTCCTGCCGTGCCCAGAACTATTACGGGTATTCGACCGATGTCGTCTAGGAACATAGCGTGTAAGAGCACTCAGTTTCCAGAAGTTATATCGGGAACATACCGGACACACGTCCCCAGAAAAACATGCTGATAAGCTGTGCGCCATAGAACAAGCTATGCTAGAACGAATTGTCAGTCTCTCGATCCAGCACATGGCGCATAGATGATATGTACCGTGACGCCGCTGTAGTACCCCGTGTCGGCGCCCTCTGAAGCAGCGAGTTTCTCTACGAGGACATTGAAATATGGTAGGACTTGCGTGAGCGCAATGGGGAGGGTCAGTTTGATGGCATAGACAGTAGCAAGCTGTCCCTTTGGTAGTGGCGTGGGTCTCCGATGTCGCCCGCCCAGAAGGGGCTGCTGTTCGTCGGACGACATGACGCCTCCGAATGGGGCGGGCTGCTACAGTCCTTGCGGCTACCGATGGGCACTCAGTGAAAGAAGCGATCGGTGTTATCGTCTTCACTGGTTGAGTCAGACTCAGCAATGCCCGTGATAAGCAACTTGAACGCCAAATGCTTACCAGGCTTATCGCAACAGAGCGCCTGCGTGGCAAAGGACGCAAATCCTTGTCTATACCAGGGAAATGCCCGTACGTGGCAGGTAAGGGACTCAAACTCTCGGACTTGGCTTGCCCCACATGTCGGAGGAGCATTGGTTAAATGGAAACGGTTGAAAGCAACGCCGCCGCACCCCGCGCGCGCCTGAAGCGCTCCCAAGCGTCGTGGGCATTCCGGACCGAACGGCCCGCGCCTCCGAGTCGCCAACTCTTATTTCAGGTGTCGTCCCGCTATCGCTGCAGTACTCCGATTGAAGCTAGAGTCAAGGAAGAGTGGATGAAAACTGCGGTGGTATTCTACATCCTAATATCCCGGATCGAAAGCATCTCCGGTCTATGCCACAACACGCAAATCCAGGTGATGGGTAAACGTTCAAGACAGTCGCTCACTCGTGACGGCGTATCCTCTTCGCAATCCAGCTGCCGAATGAAGATATGATGACCATGAAGACTGCCCAGAAATACCCTCCGAGTATGTGATGTGAGGCTGACAGTGCAAACAGCGAGCTTTGCATACGCAAGTAAGAAAAGGCGCAGAGATAATATCGCAGAACGCTCACCTCACGATGCTGGGCCCGACCACGCCGGCGAGCGACTGCACGAGCTCTGCAAGCCCATTAGCGCTACCCAGCGACTCCGAGCCAGGAGTGTAGTCTCGCGTGAGAATCATGATGATTCTGTCGACTCATCAGTATCCGCGCATGCCGCAGAACATATGTACTGAGGTGATACGTACGAGAACGCAAGACACCCCAATCGCGACAGGAACAACGCGAGAGCGATTGCAGGCCACTTCGCGCCGTCTTCACCTCCGCCTGCCCGCGCGACGAGCGCAGCAAGCGGAAGAGCTGCGAAAGTGGCGGGCCATGTGCGCATCGTGCCGACGAAAACGGGAAGCGTGCCGAAGCGCCGCAGGAGCAGGGGCATGCCGAGCTTGAGTGGAATCGAGACCGCGCCCATGCTCGAGAGCGTTGCTCCGATTTGCGAGGGCTGCGGAGATACAGGGAGGGAATCAGCTGAACTCCCAACACGAGGTCCACGGGGAGGCAGAGAAGACGTGGAGTATCGCAAGCGCAGAAGTGCACGGAAGAAGAGACATACGGAGAGCGCTAGACCCCCGTGCTCGAGGGGTGAGTAGGCCATGAGGACGAAGACGTTGGTGAAGCAGGATCCAAAGAAGCCGAGGGCCCCGCTGGAGACAAATACGGCACGCAGAGCGGGGATTGAGAGGAGCTCTTTGATACTGAGAGTTTGTGAAGGAGGCGCTTGAACGTCGATTACAGTCGCGGTTGACAGGACAGACCCCGCAATTTCTGTGGCTTCTTCGCCGGGGAGAGGGGTCTGTGGTTTGAACTTCTGTTTACTTGGAAGGGTCTGATGTCGGGAATGGAATAGTAGTTACAATTCAAGCTAGTTTGAGTGTTGCGCGAAAGCGTCGGGCGTACCTCTGGTAGGATAAAGATGGCGAGTAAGGTACCTCCAAGGGAGGCTGCCGAAGACAGCAAGCATGGGAGAAGGTAAGGATACGTGCTCCAAATTGGATTGGTGAATAGGTCTGGCCAATGATCCGCAGGATGTTCGAAAGTCCCTCCTATGAGAGGGCTGTTGCTCTTCAGGTTAATTTGGACCAGATCTAAGGAGTCCTCCTAGAGAAAGAGTACTGACCCAATGACGAACCCAAGGGCAGACACGATGTCATAGAGAGGGAAAGCAGTTGATTGATTGGTTGCATCTGTCAACTCGCCGACCACTGAATGAACAGCACCGGTTACACCGTAGGAAAATCCGGCTTCGTGTACGTTAGTATGAGTAGCTATCAATAGCAAAACACTTCGAGCTCACCGAGCAGCCGGTTGAGCAAAAGACCGTACAAGCTACCGGATAGGCCAAACAGGACGGTGAAACAGGCAGTTGCTGTGGTGCAGGCAATAATCACAGGTATGCGTCCACTGCTATCTAGAAAGCAAACAGATCTATGTTGAGCTTGCTGGGTTTTATATTGAACATCAGGATGAGTATAATACCGGACACGCGTCCCCAAAAGAACATGCCGATGAACTGCGCTACAGAGAACAAGCTATGCTAGAGAGGACACTCAAGATCATACGTGGTACCACTGACGGAAGAAGCTCACCGCTAGACCGCTGTAGTAACCGGTGTCTGCACCTTCTGAAGCTGCGAGCTTCTCGACAAGCACATTGTAGTAAGGCAATACCTGTGTGAGAGCGATAGGGAAGGACAGCTTAATGGCGTAAATCGTCGCCAGCTTAAGCTTTGGTAGCGGCGTGGGCTTCGGGCGAGCAGCAACAAGAAGAGGTGACCGTTCCGTCGACATGACCAACCCAGACGTTTAAAATAGCTCCTGGCGGCAGAGAGACGGGAATAACACCGTAGGTCAATAGATGCGGAATGCGTAGCAGGCGTTGGTGGTGGAAGCGGTATGACAGGTATGGGGACATTCTGCGGGCGGACGGGGTATTAGTAGTCGTCCACTGCCTGCGCAATTCCCAAGAGAGCGGAGACAGCATGATTGTCATGAATGCTCCGAGGAATGGCGAGCGTGGCGAGAGATCTTGCGAATTGTCGCAAGGACTCGGGCTGACTGAACTCAGGATCGCGGTGGCAATGCTCCTGGGAGGCTTACATAACGAGGCGGGCCGGCCCATAAGCCCTAACCCCAAGGCCCACGCTTCTGACGCCGGCCCGAAGACGCACGTGGGAGTTTCTAGAACCGAGCGCGGGCGGCTCTTATGGCATCGACTGCGACCTGCTCTGCCTCGAATCCCCAGCCTTTCCACTCTCTACCACCACCATAGCCATGTCCGACCACAGCAATCCTCCACCTCCGTATTCTGCGAAGCCTACCTACGACGAGGAGGCTTCTCGCCCTCTCCTGGCCGCCCATGGAGCAGGCATGTCGGCTGCTGGAGGTATCTACCGCCAACCCGCGTACGACCAGATTCCGGACGACTTCTTGGTATGTAGGACACTCTATATTCCCACTTTTGCATACTTACACTGTCGTGTTCAGTATGGCTCAACTGTAGCCGAATGTGCGCTGCAGATTCGCATGGAGTTCGTGCGCAAAGTGTATAGTATCCTATGTGAGCGTCTCACCTCCATTTCGGCCGCATATCCGAAACTCAACCAAACCCCTTCACGAAGTCTGCCAGATCGTAAGTTGACGATCAAGTTGCCCCTTGGGAGCTTGCCTGATTGCTGGAGTAGGTGGCGACGACGATTGTTGCCGCGTTTATGAGGCGTAGAGAAGCAGTCATTTGGGTGTTGGAGAAGTGCGTAGCAAACCTTCGTTCTTCCATTGCCAAACTCAACGCTCCCCTGTAGCAACTGGGCGTTCTATGTTCCTCTCTTCGGCACTATCATCAACCTTGGCCTGCTCTACTGGAAACGCCACAACGTGCCGCTGAACTATGTGCTCTTGTCCACATTCACCCTGCTAGAGGCTCTCACGCTTGGCTTCATGACGGCATTCTTCGACACCGAAGTCGTTCTGCAGGCCCTGTGCGTATAATTGGTGCTGAGGCAAGTTTTTCACTAACACGGCTTCAGGCTCATCACAGTCGGCGTCTTCTTGGGGCTCACCCTGTTCACACTCCAATCGAAGGTACGCGTACCGACCCATCTTTGCCAGATCGCCTCTTACTGTCTACTAGTATGACTTTTCTAGCATGGGTTCATGGCTGTTTATCGGTCTCTTCGCTCTCCGTGAGTTTTCTTCATGTGTTTCAGTAGCTTCGTGCTCACGCATTTACGCAGTCATGACTGGCATCGTCGGCATCTTCGTCCCGTTCAGCCGTACTATGGACATCATCTTCGCCGCCGGGGGATGCCTGTTGTTCAGCGGTTACATTGTCTACGACACCTTCATGATTACAAAAAGGTTATCTCATGATGAGTACATTGCGGCTGCCATCAGTCTCTACTTGGAGTAAGTCCTTTGGTATTCGAGTCAAACTCTGTGTTGACAAGTCACGTTTGTTCATCAAGCTTCATCAATCTTTGTGAGTAATTTTGTATAATACCCACGTTACGTCGCGATGCTAACCCATCTACAGTCATCAACATCTTGCGTCTTTTGAACGATGTACAGCGCGATTGAGTGGGACGCTTATTTTGCGGTACCCGATTCCGATCCTCTGTTTGTGTACGGCTCTCTTGTCCTGCTCCTTTTGTACAATACTGTGTAAACATCGATAATGAAGCTTGCTCACCAGTGTTCATGATCCTTATAGCGACTGCGCCCATGTGGTTCGAGCGTCTTTGGCGTGAGATGGATGCCGCTACCTGTTGAACAGCCCGGCCATGCTAGGCAGGCGCACTTCCCTCTTTCGGCGCCCTGAGGCCTTCATATTGAACGCTCGCGTTCTCCACACCTTCGCTTCTTGTCCCGTTCCCCCTCTACTCTCCTCCCTCTCGCTCTCACACATATCGTCCCTCAGACTACGTACAGTATGCCTCCCAAACTCAAGAAGCTCAAGCTCGACCCAGAAGAGAAGGAGAAGGTCGAGATACTCCCGTCGCAAGGCTTCGACCGTCCTCACACTCGCCGCCTTCGCGGGCGTCGAGGCGGGCTGAAGGACATGATGAACATGCCCATCGATGTCCTCATCGAGGTACCTCTCGCCTTCTCCTGCTCTTCTTAGGGCCGACCCTGACTGTTTAGCCCCTCCCTCTCCCCTAGATCTTTTCGCACATGCACCCGCGGGACCTTCTCAGCCTCGCGCGGACGACACGGGACTTCAACGACTTCCTCATGAGCCGGCGCTCGGCACGGTTGAGCTGGAAGGCGGCGTGGGAACGGCAGGTCGACCCGACCCTTCCGGCGTGCCCGCCCTTCCTGAGTGAGCCCGCGTTCGCGAACGTCCTATTCTCATCGATATGCCAGGTAGGTGTGGGTATGTTACCTGGCACACGCGCAGGGCCTGCGTATTGAGACTGCTGCACGTGATATCTGGGTTAGAGTTTAGGTGGACTGCCAAAATAGAGGGCTGACTGTGTCCTTCCACCGGTGTCCTAGGAATGTGGCAAGAAGAACACAAAGACAGTAATATGGGAGGTGGGCATGCGGCTCTGCCACCCGTGTAGGAACACAATGTGAGTGGACTTCTCTGATGGCGATGGCCACCGCCTCATCTCAGATCGTAGCATCGAGCCAGTCGGGATTGCGCCAATCTACGCTAAGGTCAGGGAGGAGGTCGAAATCAACACAGACTTCTTGGTCACATTGCACATATCTGGGTAAGTAGCAGCCATCATGATTTGCGCATATAATGATGAGCTACGTGTAGATTGAAGCAGTGGGGATCCTGGAACACTAGATATCACTTCCGTACAGACGTGCTGAGGTTCACGGAGACTTACGAGGCGCTGTCATCGAAGGAAGAAAAAACCGATTTCTTTCTCAAAATGGTAGATATCATGCACTCGCGAAAGGAGGTGAGTTTCGATCCCTCAGGCGTTCCGGCTTCAGAACGATGCTCATTCAGACCGCGATACGAACAGTTTGCAGATTCCATGAAGAAGTGGGAAGAAGATAAGGAGAAGAGGCGAGCAGCTGAGCTTATAGAGCTACGAGAAGAACGTCGAGACGAGTCAGTCGTGGCGCTGTCCGTTGTATAGCGTGATCTCGGAGTACTCACGATCCTCCCTAGAGTGTGGCGACGTTTACGTGCAGAAGGCTGGGGCAAAGAACTAGACGGAATGCTGTACAGCGATACTAGGGCCCTCCGCAAACATAGTCTTGTGGCCAAAAGCCAGGTGCTAACTGATCGCGGTTTGTATTCCTTGACTCTTCCAACTCGAGCATCCTTGCACTCACCTTGTTCGGACCACGACAGCCTGGGAGACAATCCGTCCAAAGCTTACGGAATTTATGGAACGCGTACGTGTTGACCGTAACCGCCGTGAAGCCGAAGCACATAAGCTCATCTTGAAGAGACGGATCGAAACTATGGCCCTGGCCGTCGGCAACCACTATATGGCGCGCGGGCTGCGTACCGCCGAGTCGGACTGCGCGCCCGTATTCTCTGACTTCGTCCACACAGCTGCGTTCTGTGCGCTCCTCGAGGCCCCCACAGAGGTTTCATTTACCATAGCGCACTTTGCGCGGGTGCTTCCACTGATGGCAGACACCTGGATGGAAGCACGTCGCCGCGAATTCACAGCCATTGCCGCTGCAGCGCTCCCCGTGGTTGCCACCGATGCCGCTAGTAGCTCCACGGACCTCCTTTCTCTGGCGCTTGTCGTATTCAAATGCACTGCCTGCGACCGTAGGGGGATGCGCTGGCCACAAGTGCTCGCCCACCATTGCGGGCGACCAGAGCTGCACAGACATTCCCAAGCATGTGACACTCTAAGTTGCTTCCAACAGAGCACCGGTGTCCTCCCTGTCTTCCTCAAGGAAGCTGGCCAGCAAATTAAACAGCTCCACATGTGGACCGGCGCAGACTGCTTCGCGGCGGACGTGCCTCTCAACCTCACCCAGATGCGGAAGGCGATTATGATGAGCGGGCGGGACCCGGACACGGTGACGCACGAGGAGATGGACGATGCTCGATTCATCTGCACCACGTGCAAGGAATCACTGGTCCAGGGTTGTATTGCGCTGAATTGCTGGCAGACGGTGCGTGCTTCGACCCGTGCTCGTCATTGCGTCGCTGATGTGTCAAGTTCATTTTAGAACCTACACGAGAAATACGCCCTCTGTCTGGAACAGCATGAGCCGGAATGGGAGGCACTCGACCACGAGCACACCACTCTTGTCCTCAACGAGCAAAAGTCGCCCGTTCGCGATGTATCCACCACCATGTACGGCTGCACCCGCTGCCGCATAAAGCCTATGCTCTACTCTGACTTATCTACACACTACACTCTGTAAGTAGTCCGTACGTCGCTGGTGTTCTCTCCCCATTCGCGGAGGTAATCTTCGTTGTTGCTGTCTGACACTCCTCGGCTGCTCATACAGATGCCACTATATCGCGTTCCATAACAGACTCAACGTCGACTATTATCTTCACACTGATAATTCGCCACCGCCGGCAGTCTGGATCTACTCCCCCTCAAGCGCCATCCGCGGCGCGCCCTGGAACGGGCCTAGGGTTTCCTCTACAACACTTTTCCCTTCCTGGTACGAGGAGACCTGGTCGACGATGGTTCCAGACGGGGAAGTCGGCCCGAGAGAGTTCGATGATCCGACATTTGCCTCTGAACTCGACCTCGCCCAGCAGGAGCTCCCGCCATCTGTTCCCAATGTCATGTTGTAGGCATTCTACTCGGAGGCAGATCCAGACCCCAGCGTAGGGTCTTCAGATCCTGCCGTTGGAACGGAACTTAGATCAGATTAGCAGCGACCTTCTCCCGGTTGGCCAAGGGCCATGAGGGGGTGTACTAGTACTTAGATTCTCCGGTAGAGAATCTCATCTATATGCAAACGACTTCGAGCTCATCCGATTCATATATATGCCGGATATGAAAACCACAGGGATGCTTAGCTGCAACGATAAGGTATATGGCAACCAACAACCGCCGAGTCTAACCATGAAAAATACGGAGCCGATCACAGTAATTTGCGTACCCAAACTGAGGTGTCTAGACCTTTCTGCCTGCTTCGACACGGTGAATAAATGATTCATAATGTAGCTTTTTTTTCGAATGACCTGTCTGATTTACTCCTTTCAATGGACTTCCAGCCACGCGGAACACGTCTGTGTGGTCTGAGTGTCTCCTGTGGCGTGATGCAGTGTGAATGTCACTTTGGAAATTGGGCGGCCTTTCGGGGCAGACGCTCCCCCTGGGGGCGGGTGCAACTTTCCTATGAAGACACTTGCTGGGAATCAAACGCTCAATCTCTCCTTGTCCCAGTTCTCTATCCCACCTCCTCCTGGCTCTCGCGGCTCACCCACCCTGACGCATACTGTTTCTCAGCTGACCGTTACCTGCACAGCGCAGTGAATATGCCTCCCAAGTGCAAGAAACTCAAGAGAGACGGTCAAGGACTGCATGTAGCACCCACTGCGCGAGACAGTCCTGACCTGACCCCAGCCCGCCGCCGGGTCCGTGGCCGGCAGGGTGGGCTCAAAGATATGATGAACATGCCCATCGATGTTTTAATTGAGGTATCTGTCCTTTACTCCCGGGCCTGCCCCGCTCCTACCCCATATCTGACTCCAAGCTTTTTCCCCCAAGATATTTTCACAAATGCACCCGCGAGACCTCCTCAGCCTTGCACGGACGACGCGAGCCTTCCGGGCCTTCCTCATGAATCCCCGCTCAGCGCGTTTGAGCTGGAGAGCAGCGAGGGAAGGACAAGTCAAGCCTCCTATGCCTAAGTGCCCCTCCTTCCTGAGCGAGCCCGCATACGCAAACCTTGTATTCGGCTCCGTATGTCAGGTTCGTGCGCATATGGTTTGCATCCCGCTCCTGCCGATGCGCGTGGGTTTGGGGCTAAACAGGCTTAGCGGAAGAGGTGATGAAGAGCTGACCTTGATCACTGTAATAGGAATGTGGCAGGAATAATGCCAGAGTATCGATGTGGGAGGTTGGAATCCGGGTATGTTCGCCATGTAGGAAACAACTGTACGTTAATTTCTCTGATCCTGGCGGCAATGACTAGCATCTACTAACCCGAAGCTTCAGGGTCGAACCAGTCAGGGGGGCATCAATTTACGCCAAGGTCCGAGCAGAGGTTTCCATGAATGTGGAGTTTTTGGTAACTCTGCGCATACATGGGTCAGTGAAGGCGGCGATGGTCTATTCTCTTAAGTACTGACCAGGAACAACCGACACAGCGACGAAAAGAAGTACCATTTGCACAAAGATATGGTGGCATTCTCGCAGATATATGATATGCTAGCAACAAAGAAGGAGAAAGCCGAATTCGTCCTCGAAGCAGTCGAAGCTACGAATGCGCGTAAAGATGTGTGTTTCATCAAAGCTCTGCTGGACAACGACGTTGATCTGGCCAATTCCGCGTTCACAGTTCGCTCAGGCTATCAAGGAATGGAAAATGGATGAAGAGAGATACAGATATGAGGAATTTGACGAAATGCTGTCCGCCCGTCGTGAAGAGTCGGTGGCAACGTCTTTGTTGAGCCAAAACATTAAGATACTCACCAGCTTTGTTTAGAGTACTTCGCCGCCTCCGTGAAGATGGCTGGGGGCAAGAACTTGAATTGATGTCACCCAGAGACACTGAGGCCCTTCACTATCACGACGTCGTTAACAAAGGCCGGAAGCTGACTGATCATGGTCTGACTCGCATATCCTGCTCTACCAGCGTTCTAGCACTAATGACCTCCCCTGGGATTTCCTGGACACAGGCTGGCGGTTAATTCGCCTCAGGCTCGAGGTCTTCATGAAACGCATACGTGATGACCGCCTTAGACAGTCCCTTCGCGGACCTCGACTTGCTAGTATGGTCCAAGCTGTCTACGAACACGACAGGACACGGGGGCCACGCACAGCTGAATCAGACTGCAAGCCGACGCTCGGTGATCTAGCCCTCACAGACGCGTTCCGCGCGTTAATTGAAGCCGCTCCAGATATCAATATCACGAGGGGAGACTTTGCCCGCGAGATCCCCGCCCTGGCGGAAGTCTGGCTGAATGCACGCCGCGATGAGTTCGCGACTATCGTGGCTGCCCAGTATCCCAGTGCCGCTGCGACCATTGGTAACACATCTCACCTTCTCACGTACGTACTTGCATCCTTCAGGTGCGCTGTTTGCGGGCGTGGGGATATCCGTTGGCCATGGGTGCTCGCCCACTGCTGCGCGCGGCTGGAAAGTCTCGACAACCGAGACCATTCCTGGCTTCAACTCCGTGCCAGTGCTTCCTACTCCGAATTTGCGACCGGCAGCGAAACTCTTGGGGTCACTGTACAGCAGTGGCTCTCTAAGCAACCCACCGCATGGCCCATGCAAGGGGTGAATTTCTTCAAAGCCCAAGTTCCCATCGATCTAGGTCAAGTGCGGGCAGCAATCATAGCGTGTGGTAAAGATCCAGATACAGCGACGTACGAGGAGATGAAAGAGATCAGATTCTTCTGTGGGGTGTGCAGGGTGCTGCCAACCTGGCTCAGCTGCCTTGTACTGGATTGGAAGCGATTGGTGCGAGCTTCACTCCCTACCCCTCCCTCCCGCAGAAGCAGCCCTCACATGTTAAGCTTCCCCAGGAACTGCATGCGAACAGCATCATCGACAAGGAGCCTCACGAACCTGTCTGGGAGATGCTGGACACCACGCATACCGTGCTCGTCTTGGAGAAAGAAGCCCTGCAGCAGCCGCCCAACGATAACAAGGACGAAGTGTATGGTTGTGCACGGTGTCGCGTGGAGCCCTTGTCATATGCAGACATAGAGGAACACTACGCTGAGTAAGTGTCCGAAACGCGGTGGCTCGCCTCAGGCTTCCATACGCCCCTGTTCCTCCCCATTAGCAGTGCATTTTGTTGTTAGATAAACGCCTGGCTGACGCGACTCACCCAGGTTTCACCCCGAGGTTGCTTTTACCAACGTACTCGGCTTCGACTACTACCTCCACTCGGACAGTGTGCCTCCAGCGCAGCCCGCACCTGTATGGATATATGACCCTGCGGGGACATTCGCATATGCAAACGCGTTCTTTCCCGGGATGGAGCGGAACGTCTGCTCCTCTACATTCTTTCACACACCGCCTGCTTCACCTTCTCCGGCGCAGTTGCTGGTAGAGGAGGGATCCGACTTCTGGAGTGGATACCTCGCCTTCGATTTCAACGCGGACAGCCAATAGGACCTACCACCGCCGCAAACCATGAACGACGAGTTTCAAGGGCTGCACTAGAAGAATATAAGCGGACGCCGTAGCTGTGGGGTCTTCTGAGCGGGGTATGTGTCGTGGAGTACCGTTAGAAGTATTTGCGATTCACGGATTGGGACGTGGGAGGCTGGTCAAATTGGTTCTCAGATCTTGTAACAATATAAAGAAGTCAGCAGGCGAGCCACTTATCCTGGGCGCTGTGTTTCCTCAAATCATCGAAGACGTACTGTTATTAGATGTAAACTTACAGTTTTGCATACTCAATCCCAACGAGGATGAGACGGCTGTACTCCCGCACCGTGCTGAGCATTTTAAGTAGTTGCCGAGCAGGCCTCTTCTTGGATACAGCTTGAGCATTGTCGCCATTATTAAGGGAATATATAGACCGACGTGCAAGAGGGTAAATATAGCAAGTTCCAGTCGTCTAGTACGGTAGATTGTGGTACAGAGGCAAACGGATAGGTACGGAGAGGCGATATTTTCGGAACCCGGGTGCGGTAGACGCCGAAGAGCTAGCGCTCGTTCTCCTTCGTTCTCCGACAAATCCGACACGTGTGCCACGAGGCGGCATCCCACCACCCGCAACCACGAAGTAAGTATCCCCCTACTTGCTACATAATCTGAAAATTGTGCCAGGAAACCGTGACGAATTTGGCCACCTCTACGATAGGAGCACGCTGTCTGGCAAAATAATACAGGTCCATCGCTATCCTGTTTGTGTTCTGTGCAGCAAGTAGCGACCGCGCCACCAGCCTCGGCCAGTGCAATGATAGCCCACTCCAACAGGACTTGTACTCAGCATAGCGCTATAAAGTCCAGGCCAGGAGGCCCTTCGATCTCTTTTAGCCAGCCAGTAACTAACCAATCCCTATGACGACCTTCCTGATCACCATTCCTCAACAAGTCTTTCTAAGGCCCTTTAGCAGTGCCGCCTACGCGTGTATTACTGCGGCGTGTACAATGAAATGAATGTAAGGGTGAGTCCCCTATATAAGACGCGCGATGCCAATATGATTAACTGCTCCTCACCGACGCCCCACGCACCCTGAACCTCTTGTATCATTCTCCTATCCCGCTTTCTCACGTTCACTCCCGCCACCATATCGCTGTTAAAGATGGCGCACGAGCAACTCATTATGCAGAAGAAGGTCAATCTCGAGATCCAAGAGAAGGATGGTTCAATCGCGCCACCATTCGCCCCTTCCAAGGTCCGCCGTCTCCGTGGCAGACGAGGGGCATTAGCAGGCATGGCAGATTTGCCCATCGATATCCTCCTCGAAGTACTTCTCGTACTTCTGTGCGTCGCCCAACCCTGATTTTCGGTCCCTTCTTTTTAGATTTTCTCACACATGCATCCCCGCGATCTCCTTAGCCTTGCGAGGACAACTCGGGCCTTCCATGACTTCCTCATGAGCCCGCTCTCAGCGCAGCTCAGCTGGAAGGCGGCCAGGGAACAGCAAGTCGTTCCCAGTCTGCCAGAATGCCCGCCTTTCTTGAGCGAGCCAGCGTACGCGAACCTCGTGTTTGGCTCGGTATGTCAGGTATGTAAGTGCACGTGTGTTGCTGGGCACACGTGGCCCGCGAAGGTCTTGCTGCACGCGGCTTGTGGATCCAAGTGATCTGGGGAGCACTCAGGCAGGCTAATCGCTTTCCTAGGAATGTGGCAGACAGAATTCGAGGGCGGTCATATGGGAGGTCGGACTCCGGGTCTGTTCCGCTTGCAGGAAAAATCTGTACGTGAATTTGTTTCACTAGCAGCGTTTAATTCGTAATATTGAACTACAGGGTCGAGCGAGTCTACCCACCATCCATATGGAATTATGCCGATGTCCGAAAGGAAGTTGGAATTCACCCTGCAGCACAGTTCATCGTGACGTTAGAAATACCCGGGTAAGTAAAAGTGGCACCGGTCCTTACCTGATACTGATGAGTGACTCCTACAAGTCTGAACTACCGCCAGCGAAAGTATCAATTGTGTAAAGACGTTGCAGCATTCTGGCAGAGGTATAAAACACTACTAACGAAGGAGGAGAAAACCAAATTTGTTCTTGACGCGGTGGATGATACCAATGCACGGAAGCAGGTATGATCTGTACGTATAGTCTGACGAGGACTCGGATTGACGTCTGATCCAGTTTGCTGAGGCCATGGATCAGTGGAAAGAGGATGACGAAGCCAGGAGAATGAAAGAACTTGAGTCGATACGGGTGGATCGTTATGGAGAGTCGGTAACGTCCCCAATAACCGCAGCGTCGAGATGCTCACATCTCCCTTTAGAGTGTCACGCCGCCTTCGTGAAGAAGGCTGGGCCAAAGAGCTCGATTGGATGTCCGAGAGCCAATATGACAACCTACTTTTGCTCGATGTTGTCGACAAATGCCAGAAGCTGACGGACCGAGGTCTGTACCCAGCTTCCCCTGATACTGATTTTTGGCACTCACGCCAGGCTCTCCGCACGACCCATAGGCTGGAAGAGGATTCGTTCTACGCTGGAGGTATTCATGCAACGCATGCGCAACGACCGGCTTCATGAAGAGCGCGAATCCCTCTTCAAACTGCGCGTCATCACCATGGCAGAGGCCGTCAATGCACACGACACGGCGTGGGGGCCGCGCACGGCTGAGTCGGACTGTGCGCCGGCACTTACTGATCTAGCCCTCACGGACGAGTTTGTCGCACTAGTCGCGGCCGGCTCAGATGTCGAGGTTACAGCGGCAGACTTCACACGCGAAATCCCCTCCTTAATGGACGCTTGGTTCAACGTCCGCCTCCAAGAATTTGCGATCATTGCTGCTACTGCGTTCCCCGGCCTCGCTGCAGCTGTGAGTAACTGGCTGGAGCTCCCCTCGCTCGCTCTGGTGGCATTTCAATGCACCGTCTGCTCACGCTCAGGCATCCGCTGGCCGCTGGTTCTCGCTCACGATTGCGGGAGGCCGAAACCAAACTCCCTCGTACACGACTGCTATGACCGTCATACCGATTTCTCTGTAGCATCCTACGAGCGTGCTCTAGAGGCTGTCGACTGGCGCACAACGCAGCCCACCCCATGGACGACAACGGGCCGTTTCTTGGCGGACGTATCTTTGTATTGCAGATCCACCTTCTTCGATATTGTAGCATGCAGGCAGGACCCAATGACGGCGACGCATGAGGAGATGGATAGGATCCGAGTCATATGTGCTCGGTGCAAGTTATTCCCGAGACAATGCTGTATGGTGCTCGACTGGAAGCGGCTGGTGCGTGATGTCTCGAAGCTTCAGGTCCTGCTGCTATCTCATTGATCCTCTCTCGAACTATCCTAGCACTTTCATGCAAGCAGCATCATCGGCGAGGAATGGCATGAGCCCGTTTGGGAGGTCCTCGATGCAGGGCATACGGAGAGCGTCTTTAGGAAAGAGTCCTTGCAGCAGTTGGTTCTCGCCGATCGACGGGGCCAGCTGTACGGTTGTACGCGCTGCCGTGTCAAACGCATGCCGTACGAGCTCTTGAACCATCACTATACCCTGTGAGCACACCCTATATCTATGCGGCGTTCTTTCTCCTTCCACTCCTTCCTGACCGCATCCACGCACGCTGATCCCACAGGGACCACCCCGAGGATGAGTTTCATGCGGACGCGCTGGGAGTCGACTACTATGTCCACGCAGACAGCACGCCCCTCACGCCAGATCAAGCTGCGCCGGCCTGGATCTACGGCGACATCTGGCGCTCCCCGTCGGGGTCTACATGTGAAGGGACCTCGTTCGAGATCTTCTCCTCGACGCTGTTCTCAGCTGCTTGGCCTACTGCGTCTCATCGCTGAGATCTAGTTTTCGATGTTGTTCCTTAGCGCGTCTCCTAGAGGAACAAGAGAGTCGCTGGAAGGCACTAAGGGAGTCAATCTGCGTGGCGACTCGAAGGGACACAAGTAGCCTTCATCCGACTCAGGGGCATGGTAGAGGGCGTATGGCTCATTTGCTCTAATAATGCTGCTTTTAGCGCACGACTACTCCACTTTGCATAGCTCTTTGTTTCCGTGTAGTACTTAATGACTCTTGCAGCCTCCCAATAAGCAGTTTCCATGCCTCATCTCCCACTAGCCCGTATGTCTAGCATTGCCTACTCTCATGTCCATCAACGTTCCGTCAGACATGTTCTCCTCGTACCAAGCACCGTCATTCCAAGGCTACAAATACAATAAAAACCCGAGTCCCAAGCTTCACCATCTAAACAGCAGCATTTTCGATACACAGACAACAACGATAGCAAGTCGTCAAAACGAGACGTCCGCCCACTACAGCTCTCCCACCTGTCCCCCAAGCCGCTCCCACTTCTGCCTCACCCTCCCCATCTCCTCCTTCACGGCCGAGTACTCATCTACAACCTCCCGCATCGCCTCCGGGCTCAGGTCTACCTCCCCATACCTGAGCCCCCCATCTCTATCCCCGTCCTCGTCCGCCTCCCCGTCCTCGTCTTCATCCGCGCCCCCGCTGCCGACCTTCCCGTCTAACAGCCTCCGGATCTTACGCTGGGCCGCGCGCTGGCGCTCATACAGCCGGTTCTGGACGTCCGCGCACTCGCTGTAGTAGCCTCGCAGGCCCGCACGGTCGTCCGGGAGCACCCCGCGCGGCTTCCACCTCTCCCGTTCCCGTTCCCGTTCCCGTTCCCGTTCCCGTTCCCTCTCCCTTTCCCTCTTCCCTGCTCCGTTCGCACCCGGGCCGGTCTTGCGGAACTTCTTCAAGGGAGGTTCGTCCGATGCAGACGCAGAATCGGGAGAGTTCGAGGCGGGTGGCTGCGACCCTGCGGCCGCCCGGGAAGGCAGCGCGCCTTCCTCGCTCTCGTCCTCCGAGGACGTGTATATCGGCGACCTGCGCCGGAGCTTGCTGCTCGATGCGCGCGCGGGCGAGGGCGCGGGTACGGACGAGCCCCCACGCGGCTCCGCCTTCACCCCATTGCCGTTCTTCATACTGGTGCTCCCGCTGGCGCTGCTGCTCGACGTCGATGCGGGGAGCGGGCGCGGCGGCAGCGGCGAACGCGCCGACGACGCGCGGTGCGGCGGGGAGAACGCATGGACGGAGGGCGACGCCTCCTTCTTGATCTCGCGCGGCGCCAGGCTCTCGCGCATTCGCGGGCTCGCTGCGGCCGCAGCCGCGGCGGTCGGCTTCCTCGGCAAAGAGAGGTCGCGCTCTTTCTCGCGCTGGCGCGCGGGACCGTCGTCGAGTTTGCGCTTCTTGGACGCGCTCGCGCTGAGGGGCACGTCGCGCTCGGAGTACTCCGAGTCGTTCCCGTCAGCCGCCTGCGGGGGCTTCTTGCGCTTGAAGGAGGGCAGCGGTGGCGGGGCGGGCACGGGCGACTCGCGCGCCTTCACGCGCACGGCGGGTTTCTCGTCGGGCACGTCTGAGTCCCGGTCCCGGTCGGATGCGCGCGCACCATCTTTGGCCTTTTTCTGGCGGAGGGCGGCCGCGGCGGCAGCAACGCTCGAACTACTTCGTGAGCCTGTCGGCGGCGCGAGAGGTGGTTGGGGCTTCGCAGGCCCGGAAGGAGGGGGTATGTCGCGCTTGCGAACATCAACCGGGCCCTTCTTCGACGGAGGCAGTGGGGAGTGGCTGCGCGACTCCGTGACAGGCGGAGTGGAGGACTGCTTGGTCGCCTTGAAGCCGGAGCCAGGTAGCCGCCGAGTGGGCGGACGTGACGCGCTCGTCGGAGTACTCACCTCGCCGTCGTCCAAGTCCCGCTCCCGCTCCCGCACCTTAGCCTTCCTGCTCTCGTCCTTGGAGGGCACAACTATGTCTGTAGGCTTCTTCCGCGTACCGTCTGCCTTCGCCTTCTTTGCCCCGCTTGAGATCACCCCGTTCCGCTCCGCCCGCGGAGCGCCGGAGGCGGCACCGGGCCTCCTCGACGACGACGCAGGCGCCGGGTCATCCGCCTCAGACGAGCGGAAGGCGACGTGCTCCCAGACGGGATCCGACTCCGGTATGCGTAGGTCTCTCAAGGCGAGTCGCGCCTGGCGAGAGAGGATGCGGCGCTCGTCGGAAGTAAGGTTCGGCCACACCTTCGGGCGGACCTCCGTCCATGACTCGAGCTTGAGCTGGTATTGTGCTTTGTTGTCCGGGTCGCTGTTCTTCGCCGCAGGGACGAGCTCGGCGACCTATTGGGCGCATAGGAAGGGTTGAAGGGATGTATTCAAGACATGGCTCGTTGAGTACTTACCGACCGGATTAGAGTCCTTAGTTCCTGCTTCGTTTGAGTAGAGAGTTCATTGCCGCCGCACAGCCGAAGCACCTGCTCTCCAGTACGAGGCTTGAGGGCAAGACAATGGATGAGGCGCGCTCTCGTCGACGATTTATCGCCAGCAGAGCTGCTCGAGGGAATAAGGGAGGTAGTAGGTGGTGGTGGTCGGGCTGACGTCGAAGCATGGCTAGGTGTTGAATTCGCTGCAGCGCGGCGAGCAGCGGCGGTATCCTTCTTCGTCTTGCCTTTTGGTGGTTTGCTCACTTCCGGGGGCGGGGCGTCGAGCATGATCGTTTTTCGCTCCGTGCGTTGTCTCTCAGCCTCCAGGGTCTTGTTCCGGTACCTCTCATGCAAGCTATCTACCGCCTGGCCGAACTTGAAGTTGCCGATGACATTCGCATGAAGTTTCAAGGGCGCCATGGGTTTATTGGCGAGGCGGAGGTAGAGCTCGTGGACATGGGGTTCCGGGCGGCTCTCGCAGGGGTAGAAAGTCTCCCCGATGTAAAAACCCTGCATATATGCGCGTAGCAGCGCGCATGGGCATACATTCGACAGCGCCACAGGCATTGTTAGGTACGTACCGGTCTGTTCTCATTGAAGTCGACCTCCACCTTAGGCTGGTTCTGCTCGAGGGCCTGGAAGGCCTCTTCAGACATACGCACGATCATGGCCTGCTTGGGCTTGGATTGGACGACAGATTGCCCCTGAAGGGTGAGGGTGGTGTTCCCCGGGAGAGGCATGGTGGGTTGACGACTTGACGGGCGGTCGGTCGAGATGTGGACTTTAACAATGGCGTGGCAGAGAGCAGGTAGGAGAAGATGGTGGTAGGAGAGAGAGGTGGATAGAGGAAGTCCGAGCCGTACCCCGTCAACACGGGCGGCAGGAGCGACAATAGGGCGAGCAAGGACCAGCGGACGACGGCCAGAGCGCAGGGACGGGGACGAGGAGGGAGGAGAGCGCGCTTGGGGGCGGCGACGCCGACGGTGGCGGCGTGTGGCTCACCACTCCGGCCACCAGATCATATCAGCCACGTGCATCGGCACTCCGGCATAGACGCCCGCCCCTATCATGAAACCTTCGCGGAATCTTTCATTTTCGTCCCTGGCTATGGCCCCGCTTCATATCCTCTACTATCTCCACATTCACTACGATGTCGAATAGTACATAGGCACGTAACAGCATACAACAGAGTGCATCCACGGAGGCCGAGAACTCAGCGTCCTCTCCAGCGGCCTCCGCCTTGCAGCCAGGGACAGCCGGGCCCGCGCGGCGCGGATACACGCAGCCGCCTGCCCGCGGCCCGACCACTCGCACTGCACTGACCACCGCCACTGGCCCGATTCTTCGGGTCCAAGCTCAAGGTCGTGCCGGCCGTCGTCCTAGTTTCTTCAACTTCTTGTTCTCCTTCTCAAGCTGTCTCATTTGTTTGGCCAGCTGGAAAACAAAAACCATCGGGGTCAGGCCCGGGCGTTATACTGCATGTGGCAGGAAGCTGTTCACTTGTCGACACGCCAGCACGTACTGAATCCGCTTCCGGACGAAGTCCTCTCTTTCTTCCTGGCTCTTGAGCTTGACAATACCCCACTTCTCCTTCAGGTCCGCGATCTCGGGCCGATGATATACTGGGAGAGGGTACCTACGCCACAAAAACAACCAATCAGGACATGTCTACTTCGGCCTGAAACAGAGTAGCAGCCTACCCATACGCTCTCGTGCGTTTGTTGAGGAAGTTGTCTCCAATGGCAGCCCTGGAATGGGCTCGCACGTCGTCGATCGTGACATATTCCATCCAAGTCGTACTGTCCACAGAGTCGATCAGTAATATCGCCCACACGCCACCCATCGTGTTCCTCACTTTAATTCCGCACAGCTCTTACAATACCGGGCGGAGAACTCCCACATCACCTCGGTATTACGCGCCGCACACCCTCGCACACCCTAATATCTCCAATCAGTGAATTAACTGCGCCAACGTGTCAACAATATCTTACATAGCAGTGTTTGAGGAACAGCAGGTCCGCATACGCGGGCTCGCTCAGGTGTGGCGGAGGATCCGGGAATTCTGGCCCCGCAGCCTTTCGTGCATCACGCCACACCTTCTCTGCACTCCTACTCATGAGCAGCGCGCGGAAGCCCTTCGTGCTTCTCGCAAGGCTTAAGAGGTCCTGCGGGTGGAGGTGGCGGAGGACCTGTAGTGGAAAATAAGATCGTAAATGTCGGTGGCGGGAATCAGGAGCACTGTAGGTGGCGAGGGATAGGACAGGTGTCGTACCTCCCAGATGATGTCCATGGGCACGCCCGGAAGACGCGCCAGTGCTCCCCGACGGCCCTTGAGTCGTTTGGCCGGAGGACGAGAATCCGCCCCGCCTTGGGCCTCGCCGTTTGCAGCCTCGAACTCAGTACGCGTCCGCTTCTTGCGCTGTACCATCACGGGAGGAGCGGAGGTTGGAACCTGTAGTCGACCAGAGGGAATGGAAAGAAAGCGGAAAATTCCCGCCCGAGGGACTCTGACGAGACTTTATACCATGGCGGGGTCTCATCCTAGGAGGGACCTATCCGCCTCGTGACTGTACGCATGTGGTCGGCTATGGGTGCCAGCTGCGATCGTGATATTCCGTATGTGGAAGAAAGCCTGGGGAGCATCGTTCTAAGAACTCAATTGTTCTGTAACCGTATATTGTTCCTAAAGGGCACAATGATCAGATACCATTAGACAGATGTCAGAGAGCGGACTTGAGCACCTAAGACAGCAGTTGGCGTAATTCCCTGGGAGACTGTTAGGCACTCGTCGCACATTAGAACAAAATAGGATGTATTGGTATCATGTTAGCAACATATGGACACATTGCACTAGATGGTGCCGTAAGATAAAACATAGAAGAGATTAAGTAAGATAAGTCAACGGAAATCAAAACCTCACCGGCCCCGCCCAGAAGAACTTCGAACCCAAATGGAGAGTTACGGACAGTGGATTGTGTAGGTGAGCTAAGCGGCAGACCCAGAACCGCCACTTGGTTTACTAGGCCATGGCTTCTCCTTCTTGGGCGTGAGGACGGACTCCGGCTGCTTCTCTACGAGACCACGCAGCAGCGCGACGTCGAAGTCGACGCACCGCATGCGCCACACGTGCGCCATCTAATGGACAGCGAGGAGATTCAGTGGGAAGACACACGCTAGAACGAAGACAAACACACCTCCTGACCGTCCTCGTACGCCCTGATGATCTCATCCACTCCGATATCCTTGTACTCATTTTCCTTTGTGGCCGCCACGACCTCCTCCTCCGACGGCTCCCGCCCCAGCTCGCGACGTCTGGTTATCCGCGCTCTAATATTCCGATACCTGGGCTCCTTCCTGATCCTCTTAGCCCACTTCTCCTTTGTCTGTGAGAAAAGGCATTAACATGTGGTCAGCCAACACACGAATTAGCCGACGCTCACCTGCATGTTCCACTCCGCGAACTCCAGGCCAGACAGCGACTCGACGCGCTCGAGCACGTAATCGCCCACATACAAGAAGTACGCCGCCCTAAGCCCCACGAACACCCTCATCCGCTCATCCTTCCACTCCGGCTCGTAGTTCGGGTAACAGATAAGGCCCGGCATGCCCGGCTCGGTCGGGAGCTGCGGGTCCGTCGAGAGCAGCGGGAAGAGGAAGTGGCCCGCGCGGCGCGGGCGCTGGGAGGTCGCGAACAGGCCTCGGGCGCCCACGCCGAACTGCTGGGCGATGAACGCGCGGTCGACGGTGACGTTGCGCAGGGACTCGTCGATGACGACGTCGTACGGCGCGCAGTCGCCGAGGCGCGTGTATGCGGCCAGGTCGGTCATGAGCGGCCAGCCGAGGTCGACCTTCACGCCTGCGATCGTTATGAGTCTCCTGCGCTCGAGCTGAAAGAGTCTGTGAGTGCTACTAACCAACCCGCAGAGATGCTGTGTAGTTACCTTAATATGGGTCGAAGCATTTGGCTGAGACGGACCCGCTTGCAGAGAAGCGTCTGGGGTGGCACTGCTACCGCTCGCCCCTCCGGGAGTGGGGGGAACCGGAGTAGGCTCGAACATTTGTCCCTGCGTACTGGGCTGCGCTCCAGAGGGAAGGACATGCGACGGAGGCGGTGGAAATGACGGCGCGGAAGGTGGTTGCAGTGCTTCTTTAATCATACCAAGGATATGGTCCAGGTTGCTCTGCTTAGGCTGAGAGGTAGAGGGAGGATAGTCTTTCAGATAATATCTGGAAGTCCCTGGGACAGCCTGGTTCTGACTTTGGGCCTGCTGAGTTGATGATGTACCAGCACTCCTGGAAAGACTGGGAGGGATGGCGGATCCATGCGGCGGCGGCGGCGGCGGAGGATTCGTAACACGGGGCGTTGGATCACGTCGCGGCAGCTCGTTTTCGTCCACATACGTGAGCTCTCGCGAGGGTGCGCGAAGGTGATGCACGACTTCAGCTTGCTGGGAACCCTGCGGGTTTGGCTGCACTTGCGACGAGTTTGACGCCTCAGCCGGCTGAGACGCGCTCGATGTTTGAACGGTCTGACCAGGGCCATTCTGTGCGCCAGAGGAAGGCCCATTGTTGAGTGGCTCGGAGTGCACCGATTGATTAGATGGGCTTGGGTTCTGAATGCCACCGCCGCCTGGTGTCGTTCCTTGGACCGGATCCGTGGAGAGTTCACCGGCAGCGCGGGGGGCTGACGGATCAACTTCCATCGGGCTAGCAGGTCTCGTCGAAGGAGGCGGGGTCAAGGTCGAAAGGGAGAACCCGGAGCAGTTTGATGAACGCTCCCACTCTTCGTCATCCTCGTCCTTCAGTTGATCCACCTCCTCATCCTCATCTTCATCCTCCTCGTCTTTGAAATCGTCGTCGTCGTCTTCCTCTCCCTCTTCCTCTTGAGCACCTCCCTCATCATCGTCTCCACTCTCATCTGAATCCACAATCCTCCGCAGCGAAGAAGAGGCTCGGGGCGGGTCCTGGCCGCGCGAGGGGATCATAACACGGGCGAGCCGCGGCCTCTTGCACGACGCGGGCTCCGAGTCGGGGCATGGCGACACGGCGCGCTTGCCAGAGAAGTTCGGACGGAAGGTCGTCTCAGCCCTCTGCAGCGCGCATACACGAGCGTCGGAAAGATAAAAACGGCCAAGGGAGCAACAAACCCGCTTAGCCCACACGCGCCATCGACCTCAAGAAAATATAGCGTGCCACTAACCTGCTGGCGCCTCGACGTGCCTCGAGCCTCAGGCTTGTCCTGGTGCAACCGCTGCGCGACAACCGCAAGCGTCCCGTCATCGCTGCTCAGCTCCTGCGAGCCAAGGTGGGACGGACCCGCAGGGGCAGCCGGCGAGCCGGCGACGGAGTGGGGCGGGGTATTGAGCCCGATAGCGCCGGCGCCCACGGACGCGGACGCGGACGCGCCGCGGACCTGGAGAAAGAACGCGTTCCGCAGCTCAGCGCCGGCCTTACTCCATTCCTCGAAGCACCCATGCTAAATACGCGTACCTCAACGTGCGGGGATGTGCGCGCCGACGTCGACGTCGACGCTGAGGCCGGGCCAGGCGTCGCGGGTGCCCCGCCACCTGGGGCGGGGCAGCGGCAGTTTTCGCGCTTCATCTTGTAGAAGTTGAGCTGGGCATTGACTCTCATCCTCTCCTCCGATTCCTTGCGCGCCAGTTCCACATAGTACTGGAGGTACGTCCGGAGCACGGCGGGGTCGTCGCTTTGTAAGGGGTCGAAGTCGGGAGCGTCCATGATATGATGGGCGACGGGGGTCAAGGGAGCGTGGGAACTCGCCGCGGCGGCGCGAGGTCTTTAGCTGCTCGAAGCTGAGCCACTAGGCGTGCAGGGTTGCGGCCCATGGCGCCGTCTTACACTGAAATCCGTGCAGGGACGTACACAAGAAGCGCGGGGTGTCACGGCCGGCTGGACAGCGTTTAGTAGCATGAAGTTGGTCCGTGATCCCAACGGTCATCATGATAGCCGTGAGTCCTTCGCACGGCAACAACTCACATACCGATGAACGAGTCTGCCCAGCGCAGCGGACGATTTCCAAGAGCCCAATGAATTACCGTAATAACAGCCCCGTACACAGGAGCCCAAAATCCAGGCGGTGAATACTAACGTAAAAAAGGAGAACCCGCAACCGCGACCCACAACCCAGGTCTCACGCCTGACACGCCTGTCCGATGCCGTCCTTCATGACTTCCATGCCCTGCTTGTGAAGGCTGATGGCGAGCACGATGCAGACGTGCCAGATCGCGTGTGAGCCGCCCCCGAGCCAGTCGAGCCAGTGCAGGGACGGCCAGCGCGTCGCGAGCACGCACTCGGGGAAGTGCGTCGCGTAGAAGACGAGTCCGATGATGTACGACGCGAGTGAGGGCGCGATGGGGGCGATGAACGATGCCATCTGCGCGATGGAGTGGAGGCGGGAGAGCTCGACCAGGGGCGCGATGCTGCTGAACGCGAGGGAAAGGAAGAAGACTATCCGCCACATCTGTAGAGGACGTTAGAGATGCGAGATCATGGCGAGGTACCACAGAATGTACCTTGTATTCGCGTTGGTTGAACCAATCCATGAAGGGGAATATGCTCCCCGAGACACCAATAGCGAGGCAAAGCAATAAGAAAGCATTTCGGGTAGTGTGTTGGCATCGGAACCCATAGTAGACAACAGTGCCTACGCTGGCGCTGATAAGCCTATTCGCACAGACCTGATTAGCGTCGAAAGAGGCATATGGAGGGATGTAGCACATACCAGCCGATACCAACATAGTCTACTCTGGCACAGAGCTCCATGCCCCTCAGGTGTGCACACCCGGCCATGGTATGCCACAGAGCGCTCGTGAAAAGGCAGAGCAATGCAAAAACTCCGAACGTGACTTGCGCGTACTCATAAGAGCTAGATGCGTCGTAAGATGGGGAGAAACGGAACCATGCGAAAGACCAGAGCAAGAAGGGTATCAAATGCGTGTGGATATTTACTGCATGAGGGTAATCAGCACTCTGAAAACACACATGAACGGCAGACCGACGCACGAGTCTCATTGTGTAAAGCAAATAGCGAGAGGATCAAACGTGGCCACTCATGGAGTGGGATAAACCTGAGAGAGAGAGGCGGCGGTGAGGAAGAGAGACACCATTAGGAGAAACGTTGCTTACCGGTAGCCCCTTTTCACAAAATGGTTGTTGCGCCACTGCTCCGGAAGATCGACGTACTGGATCAAGCGCGACCCGTTGAGAGATCGCTTCATCGCGCGCGCAACCTCGAGCGCGGCCTTCTCCAGGGTTTCCTCGCCACTCCGGATGTCCGACGATATATCAGCTACGAACTGGGACGAGAGGACCTTGTCGAGGAGTGTGGAAAGGGTGGAACTGGGCTTGCAAGGGGAGATGAACACGCTTGGGGCGAGGTCCATCGATGTGAGATGGGTCTGGAGGGATTGAAGGCGTGATGATAGTGTTGGTACATAGCTGAGCGGTCTATGGAAGTCTAAGTCGGAGATGCGGGAACGGACGTCGTCTAGTCGTGAGCGGACATCTGGAAAGTTGAAGTCGGGGAGATGGGAGCGGACGTCCGCGAGGGAGGGCCCGTCCGGAATGTGCGCATTTACAAGCTCCTCGACGGTAGGAACGGCATCAAGGTTGAAGAGG
Organism: Grammothele lineata; assembly: GCA_002150815.3. Lineage (NCBI taxonomy): Eukaryota > Fungi > Basidiomycota > Agaricomycetes > Polyporales > Polyporaceae > Grammothele > Grammothele lineata. The sequence continues at coordinate 52,557 of NDFF03000026.1, forward strand.
TCGGGTAGATGGGAGCAGACGTCCTCGCGGATGGACCGAAGCATTTCCAGGCCATCTTTAGCCCATGCGTGGGCTTCCTCTATCGTTAGCTCTCCCTTGGCCACGAGCGCATCTGCGGAGATAGGCGACTCGAGGAGGGAGAGTCGGTTTTCGAGATCGGCGAGATAGGAGAGGACGTGGAGACGCAGTGAGGCAAGGGTGGGCGCAAGGGAAGTTAGAGAGAGGTCCAGGGCTTCGACCGAGTGCGGTAGCTGGTGGCATGGTTGGCGAAAGCGGCCGGCCTGGAAGGTAGAAAGCCTGCGCCGCGGGGCCACGGGCGGACGGAGGTGAGCATCGGAGGCGTGCTGTTCGACCGCAGTCGTCTTGGACGTGACCATAGTCGTTGCCATGTGTAAATAGTTCGGAATGAGGAGAGAAGAGAAGGACAACGGTCAGCTGAAGAGCATGAACGGGAAAAGCAAGGGCAACGTTGGGCCCGATTAAACGAGGCTCAAGAGTCTTGAACTGAGCCTCAAGTGGAGCGGCGGTAGTCAGACGCCGGCGACAACCCAGACGCTTGTCTCCGGAGGTTCGGATGACCGGCTGTCCTTCGGCCGATTTGCTGACGTCAGCGTAGCATGTGACCGTGTCATTCGCTCTACCTGGCACTGTCGCTTCGTTCGGACCTTACTCGACTCCTTGTGGGTGCCAAAGCATCGTTCACTAAACTTGTGTGCGCACTTCGGTATAGAATGTACGCTTACGCTCTCGAAAGAGTTTCCAACTCGTACTAACGTCATCACTTTTCACAGAGGACTTCATTATAGAACGTTGAGCGGGCAGCTTAACAGACAACTGACTTTTATAGAACATGTCCGTGACAAACCACTTCCTCGTTGCGGGTCTGGGTAATATCACACATCCACACACAAGGCATAGGTAAAAACGGTTCCAATCCACTTACTTCGTCGGGCTAGTGCTGATAGTCATGAATACTTCCTCATAACCAGCATTGGCCACTATATGATTGATGTTTTGGCTACTCGGTTAGGTCTTCGCTTGAATTCAGAACGTAGAGGACATATAGCAACAACGAACGTCTCCGTTGGTAATAATGTCGTGACACTCACCCTTTTTAAACCAAGTACGCACCGTTTTGTCACGTCACCAGCAAGCTAACATCCGCGCCGTTTTATAGAAACATTGATGAACATCTCGGGAGGCCCAGTTGTTCAGATGTTGCGCGACACCGCGCGCGTCCCCGAACGTCTGATCCTTATCCACGACTCACTTGATCACAAACCATGTGCAATATCATACAAGTTCGATGGCTCAGCCAACGGCCAGAACGGCGTGCGGAGTGTCATCGCCAGCTTGGGGTCCCGCGCCGACTTCCACCGTCTCCGCCTTGGAATTGGAAGGGGCACGGACGCGGTCGAGCACGTAATGGGACGACTGTCCGACGAGGAACGACGCTTTTGGGGCGTAGACGGTCGAGGATCCGAGCTAGTATGGAGGGAGCTGACGCGTATTATGGAGAAGAGCCTTGCTCAGGTGCGATAAGGGCATGACCCGCACAACGTCGGCGGCGGTGCGTTTATAGCGGCTCGGCTTCATGTGCTCACGTCTGATTATATGGACCGTACCCTGAGCCAGACCATCACGAGATGGAGTTGTTACGAGCGGTATCAATGCCTTATCCGCGCACCGCGGGTTCTGTCGCCTTCTGATGGCCCGCTACACCCGAGCAATGACGGTATGGAGAAGCCCTGGAGAAGCACCCGCCGTCCGATGGGCCCTCGTCCGCGCTTCTGCCGTCGGTCTCGTAAGGTCTCTCAGCCTTCTCTCGCGGGCGGCGCGCGCGTCATGCCAGCAGCGTTACGGGCGCCCACGGCCTGGAGGCGGTCACGCGCGCAACTCCGCCGAGTTTCTTGCTGAATGTGCATGTGCTGCACCCACCTTCGCGACATCGCGTATCCCCCAACGGCGGATGTCCGCCCCCGCGGCGGGCCACTACTTAAGGCGCGGAGAAGCATCGGGTCCCGCGAGGCCCGTCGCCCAGCCCTCATTACCGCCATGGCCCACCTGGTGCTCTGGCTCCTCGCTGCCGCAGTTGGCTTCGTCCACGCTCAGCCTTCGCCTGAAGTCCAGAAGCGCATCTCCGCCGCAATCAAGGCAGCTGGAGAATCCAATTCAACGAATATCGACTATACAGAGTTCGTTAACGTCTTCATCGGCACTGACAACTTTGGCGATGTTTGGTAGGCCGCACTCTATCCGCATCTGTGTCTCTGGCAGAGTTTGAGCATGATTCTCTGTACTAGCCCGGGCGCATCTATACCATTTGGCATGGTGTGTAGAACCGCCATGCTTCTTCGTGCTTTCGCTTGACCGAGGGCGCTTCACAGGTCAAGTTCTCTACGGACTTAACGGGCTATGCCCCCGCCGGTCGGTCTTCTGGCTACCTTTCCCCAAGTAGCAACCTGAATGTCGTGTGATCCAGGATACATCACCGACCCCACTCAGAAGATTCGGGGTCTCAGCCCGTTGCACGATAGCGGCACCGGCTCTTCCCTCGGTACAGCCACCCTCGGCGCGAAAGCCTAAGCCACGTTCCACACGTTGACCACGCTCCGCAGGAACTTATGGAAACTTCGAAATCATGCCCATGTTCTGCCCGGGCGGTTTCAACTCGTGCAACGTGACCCTCGCCGACCGCGAGCGGTTCAGGAAGAACAACACCGACGTACGTTCCTCGGCTCATACCCTCATCCTCTAAGCTCCAAGATCCATGTACAATCGTTCGAATAGGATGCCTCTCCGGGGTACTTCGCCCAGACGCTCGACAATGGTATTAAGATGGAGGCGACGTCGACTCGCCGCGCTGGCCTGGAGCGGTTCACGTTCCCCGGCCACTCGAAGCCTTACTTCGTCCTTGACCTTGCGAACGACCTTCCTGCATCATACATGGGTGGTGCTATGAACATCGATCCCGAGAAAGGCAGGATCACTATCGGCGGTCGCTGGGGCTCTAGGTACATCCATCCGTCCTTCGAGAGGCGCTGTCGCTGACTGTGCACTCGTCAGTTTTGGACCCGGTGTTTACAGCTACCAGGCTTTTGCTTGTTACGACATCCTCGACGGGGGCAAGCAGAAACTCAGCGAGTACGGTGTCTGGACCGGCATGACTTCGTACGTCTCTTCTTCATCCGCTGATCGCATTCTGCTCATGGAATTCGGCCGTGCGCAGCGAGGACTTCGACGCCAAAGGCCTCGGCATCACCTCTTTGAACCTCACGCGCAACCTCATCGGGGGCGTGTACGAGTCCGGCGCGCTGTTCTCGTACGAGGGAAATCCGTCAGAGATCAACATCCGTGTCGGTGTATCATTCGTCTCGGCTGACCAGGCCTGCGCCAACGCGGAGAGCGAAGTCGGTGATGCCTCCTTTGAGGACATCGTTGCCCAGTCGAAGGCGCTTTGGAACGAGAAGCTCAGCAAGATCGAGATCGACCTCAAGGATACGCCCGCGAACGTGACGGAGATGCTTTACTCGTCCCTCTACCGTTCGTTCCTGACCCCCGTACGTGCATTCAGTATGTCCGGATTACCACGTCTTCTCACTAGGTTCCCTTCACTTTACTGTAGAACAACGCCACGGAGGAGACCCAAGGTCCCTTCGCAGGAACCACCCACCCCTACTTCGACTCCCTCTACTGCAGCTGGGACACCTTCCGGACCTTCTACCCGCTCATGGCGCTCCACTCGCCCGTCGAGTTCGCCGAGATCGTCGACAACTACATCGACGGCTGGCGCAAGCTCGGCTGGATGCCCGAGTGCCGCGCGAACAACGTGCCCGGGTGGACGCAGGGAGGCTCGAGCGGGGACCCTATCGTTGGCCACTTCGCGATTGCGTACCATAATGAGGCTGCTGCGCTTGGCATTGATCTTAATGAGCTCTACGAGGCGATGCTCGCGGACGCGGAGATCAACCCGCCTGAATGGAACACGTTGGGCAGGCAGGTCAATGTGTACAAGTGAGTCTAGAGACACCAGCTGGAGTATTGCGACCAAGCTAACCGTGCACCCTAGGGAATACGGATACGTGCCGTTTGGAGTGCTTGACCCCAGTAGCGTCGGGCGCCAGACTCGCGAGGGCAGTCGCACGCTTGAGGTAAGCCAGCTAGCCGTTTGAGCACCACGAAACTGACTATATGCGCCGGAAGTACGCATTTGAGGACTTTGCCTTGCGTCAGGTTGCTCTTCTCCTTAACAAGACCGACGACGTCGAGAAGTATACAAACAGGTCTCTGGTTCGTCCTTCCCATCCTCGTGCTGTGTTATCGCTTCCTCAGCTCTATTGCAGTTCTATCGCAACGTCTGGGATCCCTCTGTGGAGAGTGATGGTTTCAAGGGTGCGTGTCAAGAACAATGCTTTTCCCCACACAGCGTACTAACTCGACACCTCTCTCATAGGCTTCGCGCAAAAGCGCCGCCCTGATGGCAAGTTCGCATACACCGACCCCATTGACTGCTCGCCAAACGATACGGATGAGGACCGCGAGTGCTCCCTCCAAGGCGACAACGTAGTTGGCTTCTACGAGTCCTCATCATGGGAGTATAGCTGGTTCGCGCCGCACGACACCGCGCACCTCATCACCCTTATGGGCGGAAACGTACGTCTGCTCTGGTCCACGACAGAACGTTGTTGCAGTGGCTGATGATACCGTTCTTCACAGGAAACCTTCGTAAAGCGGCTCGAACACTTCTTCAATGCTGGCTACTACCTTGCCGGGAACGAGCCCTCGTTCCAGACCCCGATCGGCTACCACTACGCCAACCAACCCGCGCTGTCCATAGACCGCGTGCGCGACGTCGTCTTCACCAACTTCGATATCAGTGCGTTCCCCTCCTCTTATCCAGATCTCCTTCGCGCTGACAGACTCGCTCGCCCTCCAGCTCCCGCCGGCCTTCCCGGCAACGACGACCAAGCCGCGATGGCCACCCTTCTCGTCTTCCACCTCCTCGGGCTCTACCCCGTCCCCTCCACCTCGCAACTACTCATCCTCTCCCCCTTCACACCCAAATACACCATCCACAACTCCTTCCTGAACGTCAGCACGACCGTCACCGTCAAAGGCTTCGACGCCACGTCCGTGCAGAAGACCATCCCCGAGGGGGCAGCGGCGTACGTCGCGAACGTCACGGTGAACGGGGCGACGCTCGCGAATAAGTGCCATTTCGACTTTTACGACGTCTTCCGCGTGGGAGGGGACGTCGTCATTGAGGTCACTGCGGACAAGGACGCGGCGAACAACTGTGGGGCTGGCCTGCCCGAGTCGGTGTCGACGGGCGGGTTCTCGAGCACGAGGTAGTCGCCGCTGCAGGACGACGTGACACGAGTAGGCAGATTCGGGGTGGCTCACACAATGTACGAATGCATGAAAACGGCGGCAGAGAGCAAAGCGGAGAGCGGTCGTGGTCGTCGGATAGCATTGTTTCATAGCGGATCGTACACGGCGGATAGAGAGGAAGCTAATCTACTACACAATCCGATACATGACCGAGAGGGAGTCGTCCAAGCGTAGAGAAAGCATCGAGATACATGAGAAATGGGACCGTAAGATAATCGGGATCAGGGCTTCGATGGACCCGCACCGAAGTCCGGGTTGAAGGGGGGGTTGACGATGAGCACGCCAGAGTTGTTGACGTCCGTGTGGACGTCGAGGTGGTAACTGAGATGAAAGAACAATATGAGCACACGAACATAGGCGGGGAATTGTGCGAGTCTACGTACTCGGCGAGAGCACCAATAATGGCCAGCTTTAAGGCGGGAATTCCATTCTTCGAGTGGTTCCCTCGACCGGTAATAATACGCAGTTCAGGCGTGTTCGTCACGATGGAGTCGTACAAAGCCTGCTCGACCTTCTCAATGGCCTCGGGGACCTTCAGCCGATGAACGTCGATTGTCTGAGGAGCAGGCTTCAGGTTGTGGGCTGTATGCCCCTGCTGTCAGTACTGTCCAACGTTATCAGCGATATCCTTGAGACGCCGCACCTTGGTAAAACCTCCTCGCCGCCTTCGCATGCAACTCCCTCGTCTCCTTCTCCGCCCGATCCATCTCATGCTTGAGCCTAAACGCCTGCCAGTGCCTCTTCTCGCGCCGCGCCGCCTCGAGCTCGCGCCTCAGCGCCGTGCGCCGCTTATCCGCCGCGTCCGCGTCGTTCCTGAACGACTCCGCGCGCCGCAGGAGCCGCTGCCGGTCGCCCGCGTTCGAGATCACGCTCCCCGCGGGCGTGTTCTCGTCCGAGCCGCCCTCCCCGGCCGAGCCGGGGGTGCGCTCGTACGCCGGTGGGGGCTCGGTGCCGCTCAGCCGGCTCGCGCCGATGTCGGAGGAGAGGCGCGGTTCGGGCATGCGCATCCGTTGTTTCTCGTCGGTGGGGTTGGTGATGTACTGATCGGGAGTGACGAGACCAGGGCTGGGCTGCGGGGTAGCAATGTCCGGGAGGAGTTCGGGGTGAAGTAGCGTCGCCTTGACTTGTTCGGCGTCGTCCAGGTCTTGACCGCGCTCATGAATGCGGAGAGGGATGGGGACTGGAGTAACGTCCGAAAGATCCTTCGAAGCGATGCTGGGTGTAGGAGCCGCTTCGTCCAAAACTCGGACTGGGGGCAAACGGTGCACGGGCGTCGAAGGCCTGTTCGCGGGGGTCGTCAATCCAGACTTGACGGGTTCCGGGCTGAATACGGCGCCTCGTTGTCGGCTGGTATCGCTTGAGGGGGGAGTCGTGAGTCCCGAACCGGCCGAACGTCGACCGAGACTAGAACCGACGCTGCGCTCGTCGTCGGAGAGAACGGTCCTCACAGGTCGGGTTTGTTCGATGTTGTCGGGTATCGCAGGGACAGAAACATATTCAAGCTCAGGACTGGGGAAACGTGGGGGAGGAATGACCGCCGGTATCGGGATCGGAAACGCAGGAGGGGACAGGACGGGAGCAGAGAGGATCGGGGGAGGAGAGAGGATCGGAGGAGGAAGCGGTGCGGCGGAAGACGGGGGGCTGAGGATAGAACGGATGGCCACCGGAGTGCCGCCTCTGAGAGGTCGTGAGGGTTCGCGCGAGAGCGGTCGTGATTGGGAAACAAGAGGGTCGGAGAAGGTGACGGATGGTGTCTTGGAGCTGGAGGTGCGCGAGGTGATGGAGCTCTCGCGTGTGATGCTCCCCGAGGCGGAGGGAGGAGGTGCGTCTGTGTCGGTCTCCGTTGTACGATCCGAGAACGCGCCGGGTACGCGCAGAGCTGGGCGGCGCGGGAGGCCAGAGTTGGCAGACGAGGGGGGACGCACGGGCGCAGATACGTCGGTCAAGGGCGGACTGCGCGCGGTGGGGCTTCGTGCGGTCGAGGACGTCGCGCCGGACGCGGGGACCTGGTAGTACTGCGCGCGCGACGGCGCGGCGGAGGAAGACGAGACGACGGACGAGGAGTACCGCCTAGTCGAGGAAAATTGGCGTAGGAGGGGGTAGATGACGGTATGGCGCACGCCGCGCATCAGCCTCCGGAAACGGCGATCGGTGGCCATGTCGACTCCGACGTCCGAGAGCAACATGCCCATGAACGTCCAGAGGACGACGATGAAGAGGCGGACCCAGCTTGAGGTCCATAGCAGATCGACGAGGAGGCGGAAGCCGTACGCGACATACGGGTCGAGGGAGGAGGGATATTTGGAGATGAAATGGCGGAGGACGGCGCCCTCCCAGAGGCCGACAAGGGAGCCGTCGATCCTGTGGTTGTGGTGCGTGACGGTGTCAATGAGAGCGCGGAGGCCGAGCCCGAGGCCGATGGCGACGAGGCTGTCCATGGGTCATGCCCGAAGCGTCGCGGGTCGTGGAGAGCGATGGAGAGAGCAGCAAAGGCGGCGGCGAGCGACTTTCGAGATTCAAGGGCGAGCAAAGACGAGCATTGTCCGACCCGTCCTCCCGCTTTCCCACACAGGCGTCTCTCCCGCGCACGGACTGTGACGGCGCTTGTCGACGAGCGCCCGCACCTCGTAACGTGGGCGTAACGTAACGCCGTCACTGCCTCCCCGGACCGGCCCGGTCCCGTCCACCTATTGTTCTCGACGACATGAGGCAGGCATTCGAGGAGACTCAGAAGGATAACGTAGGATTACTGTACAGTACGCTACTTGATACAGAGTAAGGTATACACATAACCTGAGGCCAGTCGCAGCCAGCGCGATCTGCCCAACGACTCCCATCTCCTCATGCAAGGTCGAGCACCTCCACTCTCCCCGTCACGTCCCCCACCGCGATCCGACCCACCGTGTCCTCGAACGCTGTCGACACGACCATGTACTTCTTCCACATGATCTCGTGGATGTTGCACCGCCGTGTATACAGCGCGTCTTGACATAGCTGCAACTGCGCCGCCTTCCGCCCTACGACACTTTTGGAGCTTCCCTCCTCGAACGGACTCGCCCGGACAGTGAAGCCGACCAGACATCGCGCGGGCGTGCGCTGGTGCCGCAAGATGACGTTCCGCGTCTCGGTCCAGAATCCCTTCCCGCTTGGCCCCACACGAAAGTCGCAGCACGATGGAGGGACCTCTCTGACGGCAGTCGCCCGCGAAGGGAATATGCACGGTATGCGGTCCATCGCGGCTTCGGTCGCCTTCTCCGCGTTTTCACTCTTCGTGGCTTTCGGATTTGGCACGAGGTCGTACTGATGTAACATCTCATAGCCCTCGTCGGTATGCCGAGAGAGAACAGTGACGGGGTCTTCAGGCCAGTCTGGAGGGTCGTCCACGGGGGTGAAGGATCCATTGCGGTAGACGATGGTCGCGCTTGATGCCGGTACGTCTAGCTCGATACATGCGCAGGCATTGACGAGTGACGGGTAGGGGGTGCGAACGCCCTTCCACGTCGGTGCGAGAAGCACTTCAAGTGCCCGCTGTCGCACCACGAGGAGATATCGATTAATGGCCTTCACCGCAAGAACCTGGTTATCCTGAATTCCCCCGCCGTAAGCCCCTTCTGCACACAGTATAAACGTCATGGGACGCGACTCACCGGCACTTCCGCTAATGTCGCCTTGCCGAGCGGCTTCACAATCGTGGGCAAGCTCAAGAAGCAAACGTGCATCGGGTCGCCGAACACGAGGTAGTCGTTATGCATGATATGGAGCGGCATAACGACCTGGCGGTGGGCACGCAGCTCCATTTTGCAGTAGAACCGGCCGTGGAACTTGTCGAACGAGAGCGACCGGCACTCGACGACGCCTTGCCTGTCAATATATGCGTTCAGAACGACCGAATGATACGGCAGCGCCGAGGGGGGGATGAGGGGAAGTGCAGAAAAGCATTGGACTCACGCAGTAGGGTGCGCACTGACAATGGCAACGACCGCTTCGGCCCGCGGGTCGTCGTTCACCACCACCTGCTCGATCTTCCGCACCGACACCCACTCCGCAACGGGGTACGCCTCACTCTCCCCAAGGGGGATCTCCCACGCCGTCAAGACCTTTCCGACGACCGTGAGGAGGTACTGCCCATTCCGCCCAGGGAGGAACGAAACGTGCTTGACCGCGTTCGCATTCTCCTCCAGGGCGAGCGCCCCCCCTTCCTCCTCGCACCCGCGCGGGGCCGCGGAGAACTCGACCGTACGGCGCGCGCGGGGGTGCGGCGCGTTCCAGTTGTCGTGGAAGCTCGACGCGTGCACCGCGCGCGCCTCGAGGTGCTCCGCGGTCAGGGCCTTGAGGTCCGCGGGCGCGGCGGCGGGGACGGGGAGGCCCTTCTGGATGACGTGCCGCTTCATGGCGTCGTACCACACCCAGCGCAGCTTGCTCATCGAGCAGAGCCGCTTCGACGTCTGCGGGTGCGGTCGTCGTCGCGTGTGAGAGGGCTATGGTTCGGAGAACTTTAGGTGTGGCTGAGGACGCACCTTGCGCAGCGCTAGGATGTCTTTGACGTCGATGTAGCTTATGATGAGGAGGAGGACATCGTCAGGGAGGGCAGCCATGCTTGCGCGCCGGGCTGTGGGCAACATGGTGTGAGGGGGGAAGATGAGACGGAAGGCGGAGAGGCGGGGGACAGGCTCAGTCTTGTATGAGCTTCAAAGGAGCCTCCGTCTTGAGAAGGCCCGGCATCCGACACAAGGAACAAGGCCTGCCATTCTGGGGAAAAACCACGTGCCGGCGTATTGACTGATCCCCGCTTTGGCGCCTCAAGTCCTCTCAGGAATCCGAGTTGGACTCCGAGTCGCGTCCTAGACTCTGCACCACCATCGGCTGCCTTCTAACCTCTGCTTGTAACTGTAACGCGCCGTTGTCGCTACGCTTTTGAATGGCTTCTAACCCGCCACAGCCGCTGCCGCCTAGTGTGCAGGCCCAACAGAGTACGACGAACATCATCACCGCGCTCGGAAATGCCTTCAAGGCGCAGAACGGGGACCCGCTCTCGGGCGAGCACATCGCTCAGCTGCTCATCGCGAACATGAGTCAGCTGGGCGAGCTTGCGAAGCAGGGAAAGCTGACACAGCAGCAAATCAACCAGGTATGCGTGGATCTTAGTCGTGATGTCCAAACTTCCAAACCACCTACAACCTACCATTCCCCGTCTCAATCGTCTAACGCGTCCCCTATATCTACCTCTTGCTGTCGTTCGTCTACCGCATACTGAAAAGCATACTCATACACCATGTTTCTAGCTCAAACAATATGCAGACAAGCACAAAGCCGCAACCACAGCCGCCGCCTCCTCGTCCACACCCGCCCAGGTGAGCCCCGTCCCGTCCACCCCCACCAGTCCCTCACTCCCGGGCACCAGCAAACTCACTATCCCGGTACACCCCAGACACCCGCCACGCCCTCCGCCTCCACCCCAACAGCGACCCAAGCGACCGCGATCGCCGGGCTGACCCAGACGGGCAACAACGTGCCCTTCCTCGGTGCGACGCCCGTCGCCTCGACGCAGTACGCATCCGTGAGCCCGACCCCGCCCGCGGTGCAGCAGCAGGGCGCGGTGCCGTGGGCGCCTGCGCAGCAGGGCAGGCCGTCGTTGACGGGGGGAGTCGCTGGGGGAAGGATTGCAGGTGCGTCGACGTCATTTGAAGTGAGAGTGCGAGCAAGGAGGTGCTGAGGAAGGGGGGTGGTGGGTAGGTGCGCCGCCGCAGGTCGCGAAGGCGGAGGACTCGACGCTCAACTTGGATGATGGGAGGACGAGGAGGAAGAACACGCCGGGCGATCAGAGTATGCGGAGGTCGATCCAAGACTTGGTGTCGAGTATCGACCCGAACGTGAAGATCGAGCCCGAGGTGGAGGACGTAAGTGCTCTCGTTGATATCGGTCTCGAGTAGGCGGATGTTGACGACCGGCTTCGCAGTTGTTGCTGGACATTGCGGACGAATTCATCGATTCGGTCACAAACTTCGGATGCCGGCTAGCGAAGCACAGAGGTGGGGACACGTTGGAGGTGAAGGATTTGCAGCTACATCTCGGTACGCCTCCTTTTATTTCACGAGTTTGACATCGACCCATGAACGGTGCGACCAGAACGCAACCACAACATCCGCATACCCGGTTTCGCATCCGACGAAGCCCGAATATCGCTCTCGCAAACCGCCATCGCGCCCGCCGCCTCGACTACCGCGGGGTCGAAGAAGGGCGCACAGAACACGCAGATGACCCTCCGGAATCACCGCCTCTCCCAAGTACAGTTCGCCAAAAAGGAGGCGAAGCTCATGTAGTAGATCTGCCGTACGAGGCTCGTACCCGGAGTCGCGCGCTCTCCCTCTTTCGTTTGTGCCATTCGCCTGTATCGCATGCATTGCTTCTCTGTACGTGTACTATAGACTATCCATACGTTCTCAGCGGATCCCGATCGGACCAGACCCTTTGGTTTGCCGTGCGTGCAACATCCTGGAGGGTTTTCACCGCAGAATTTCTTACGCCGCACCCTTCGGAACCGTCGCGTTTCTCGCCGCGTCCTGCTTCACTCCCTTCGCCACGCCCCTCACATCCCCCTCCCCCACCCCGTTCTCCTTCCCAGCGTCCTCCTTGCCCTCCACCGGCAACGCCGTCCCATTCTGCCCCGCCTTACCCGCATCACTAAGCGCCTTAGGCACCTCCGGCGCAGGCAGCTTCGCTTCGGGCGGCGGGGGCGTGCCGGGGCGGTTGCTATCGACGTTGACGAGCCCGACGCGCTTCCTGCGCGCGGCCTCCTCGAGCTCGTACGCGCTCGTCGTGTTGTCCCTAAAGCTCTCCACCGCGGGGGAGCTCGGGAGGAGCGCGTCCGTGTTGAGCTCGAACGAGTGTCGTACGCTCAAGAGGCCCGCTCGGACGAGGTCGCGCGCACGGTGCGCCAACTTGGAAGCGGCGGCGGAGACGTAGTCCGCGTCGCGGACGAACCGCCTGTAGAGCGAGGGGAGGCGACCGACGCTGGACGTGGCGGCGTCGATGCGGTCGTTCGCCGCGTTGGCCTGGGCCTCGGTGGGGAACGTAGAAGTGCCCGCGGAGGCGTTGCCGAAGACCTTGCCGAGCACGGAGTGGAAGGCGTCGCTGGCTTGGTAGCGTGAGGTGCCGAGGGTCTTGAACCCGCCCCCCGTGGTGAGGAAGGCGGGGGAGAGGTCGGGCTTTACGGGGGCGTTGGAGGTGTCGACGTCGGCTGAGGAGAGGTCCAGGGCGTCGTCGTCTGAGCTGGAGGTAGCAGCAGTACCCGAAGCAGAGTGAGCCGCAGGGGTAGCCAGAGCCTCGCGCTGAGGTATGGAGGGAGCAGGCGGAGGGGCGAAGGCATAGTCGAGTGAGCTAGGAGCTGAGCTAGGACTGACAGGCACCCCGGTGGCGGTGGTGGCACGGCGAGAATGGACGACAGCAGCGGCTGCGGCGACAGACGAGGCGTGAGCCTGGTGGACCGGGGCGGCATCGAATGCGGCGGTGGGGCTGACGCCATAGTCCGCCTGGCGAAAGTCGACGTTGCGGCGGTAGACGGGGAGGTGAGCAAAGTCGCTCGCGTCGTACACGACGTCCGGGGCGTCGGTGGGCAGAGGCGGGTTGGGGACCTCAGCAGGGCCGTTGACCTTGGCGGTGAAGTCCGGCAGGATGGGAGGCAGGTTGATGACCTTGGACCACGAGAGTGGGGCGGCTTGTGTGGAGGCGGAAATGGCGAGGGCACAGAAAGTCGACAGAGTAGCGGCACGCATGGTGGGACGTGGCGAAAGGAGCGTATTGGGAGCCTTGTGGGCGTGTGAGTAGGATGTGCGTCGGGCAGGGCGCGGTGGTAGACGTCGCAGAGAAAGAGAAAGCTGAAGCTGAGCAACTCAACACCACCGCCAGCCCCATGTCGTCAGCCGCTGTTAGCTGTTAGGCTTCCAACGGCGGGCTCCCAGCTGCTCGGGCCTTGTTCGGTTCCTTTGCAATCGCCGTAGACTTCTACCTAGCTGGTCAGAGAAGCATGTCCTCCTGACGTCAGAGAGCAGACACATTCCGCCGAGACGAGTGAAGAAGATTGCCCCTGAATGGTTCGCGTGCACGCGACGACACGACGTTAAATAGAAGTCAGCAAGGAGCGGTTCATCGACTGCAGTGAACTTCGGATGAGCTCCGGCCGTTGTTACGCCATGTCTCAGACTCTTTCCGTGGCATAGCTGTAAGTTTGTTTTCATCACCATGACGTGCACGCATCCACGCCTCACATCGCTGAAGAGAAGAAAAAGATGGCCACTCACCTCCAAGCTGCATGTCGTCGCGAGGTGAGCTCTGTAGCCGCCGACGGTGTTGTACTACGTGCATAGTGCACCGCTCATCGGCGAACACGGCATGCGTAGGGACCATCCGCGTGCCTCCGATGGAGATAGCCGGTCAATGTGAATGGAGAAGATGGCTGGATACGGAGCTCGTGTTGTGCAGGAGGCAGTAGCCACGGGCGCTTTCGTCGCGCTTAGGTCGCCGAAAGGCCGGGCGCTTGCCTGATCTGGAAGCCCTATTGTGTCGACGCCTCGCGCAGAACAATGGCTGCACCGGTCACCGCGACGAACACAATGGACAGTCGCATTCTAAAAAGCATACGCCGTCTGCTAGTCATGCCCGCGTCTCCTCTGGGACTTTTCCTCTCTTTTTCACGCTCGTCGACGACCTCCTTAGACCTTCTCTTCGTCGCCGGTCGACCCCCACGCTATCATGGTTGACGTCGCTCACCGAATCGACTCCATAGATTACGCCCACAACATTCGCCCTTACCTCCAGCTTCCTCACCTCCTCTCCCTCACATGGCTGGCATACCCCATCCTGTCCCTCATCTTCATCGTCTTCCGCCTTCAGATCTCCTCGGACTCTGCCCAGGATGCGGTCGCGAATGCAAAGGAAGACCTCTTGGCTAGCTGCAAGGCTGCCGAGCACGCCGCTACTTCGACTGCTAGCATGCCCCGCTATCTCGCCATCGCGACGAACCAGCAGATTACGGACGCTGTCAACGGAACGATGAACGCAGCTCGTGCGACCATGGTTCTCGCGCTCACGGTCATGGAGGCTATCATTAACTTCATCATCGACATTTGGCGTTCAACGTTCCTCTGTTTCGTCGAACTCGTAGTCCGCGGTGCACTGTCGATCCTAATTGGGGCTGTCAACGAGGTGAGCACTCATTCTACGATCTTATACCTAGACTATCGAGGTTTTGGAGGAGTATGCGCGCTCGTGACGGTTGTCCACAGCGTTCCTAAAAGTCCCTTTACTTACGTTTCCCTCAGATCAACTCGTTCCTTTCGAGTACCTTCAGCTCAATCCGCACTGGCATCCAGAATGACATCGGCAAGGTGAACAGCCTCATCCAGGGCTTCGTCAACACGTATAACAGCGTGCCCGTTCTCCCCGATATCTCCGTTCCCAACATCAGCGTCCCGAGCTTGGATTCGCTGCAGAATGTCACGCTCCCGTCAGACTTCACGAACGCTCTGCAGAAGCTTAACGATTCTTTGCCTACTATCGCTGACCTCAAGAATGGCATCGAGGACATCGTGGACACTCCGTTCGAGCTTGTCAAGAAGGAAATCAACGACACGTTCATTGGTCTTACCATGAATGTGACCGCCCTTCCCGTGCCGAGCATGAACTCCGTGACGTTCTGCGACCAGATGGACACCTCTGTCGTAGACGACCTCGGTCGTGACCTTGTCAAGGTCGTCAAGATCGGCACCGTCATCCTCATCATCCTTATCTTTCTTCTCGTCGCCGCCAACTGCGCGCTCGAGTGGTACAAGTGGCGACAGATGAAGCTCCACTTCAACCGGATCCGCGAGGGTTTGGACTCCGACCCCGACGTTGTCAAGGTCCAGAATCCCGACGGCCGGATGATGGTCGGCATGTCCGACCACGAGCTCATGTCTATCGAGGGCACGATGAGCCACCCACTCATTGCGAAGCTGGTCAATAAGCTCGAGACGCTCTTCCGGTTGCGCAAGGCTAAGAAGGACAAGCTCATCTGGTTCTTCCACTACGTCTTCCATCCGCCTGCGCTCGCGTGCTTCCTCATCGGCTTCTTCGGCCTGCTCTCCGTGCAGATCCAGCTCATTGCGATCGGTCCGCTGCAGGCACACTACCAGCAACAGGCCGCCTCGTCCGTATCCGACTTCTCCAGCCTCATCGCGACCTCGATCAACGCGAGCATGTACAACGACTCTGCGGCGTACGCCAACGACGTCAACGCGCGTGTAGACCACATCCAGTCGAGCATCAACGACGGCATGTTCGGGTGGGTGAACAGCACGACGACGACGCTCAACGACACCATCAACACGTTCTACACCGACGTCCAGAACGTCGTCAACCAGGTCTTCAACGGTACTATCCTCGAGGAGCCCGTCCAGGAGTTCATCCGCTGCTTCCTCGGCTCCAAGGTCGACGCGATCGAGAACGCGCTCACCTTCCTGCACGACAACCTGCACGTCGACATCCCCCGCGTGAACGACACCGTGCTCGTCCTCTCCCCGCAGTCCGTCGACGAGGCCACGCAGCCCATCGCGCAGGCGGCCATCGGGACCGGCAACGGCAGCGGCGACGACAGCGACGGCCTCGTCGGCCGCGTCATCAACGTGTACGTCAACTCGCTCAAGAAGGAGCGCGTCATGTTCGCGATCTTCGCCGGGCTCTGGCTCTTCGTCGTCCTCATGGCGCTCGCCATCCTCTTCTGGGACGCGTACGGCCGCGCGCTCTATCGCAAGATGCGTCGTGGTCGCCACGGCGGCGACGGGGATGCGCGGTACGTCGAGAAGGAGGCGGAGCTGTTCTACCCCGAGAAGATGGTCAAGTCGCCGCCTGCGGCGGAGAAGGGCGATCTCTCGGCGTCGTTTACGCCCCTCCGCGACCCGCCACGTCGGAAGTTCTGGTCGCTGAACAAGGAGCTTGCGCGTGGTGGTCCGGCTCCTGACCCCGTGCCTCCGCTTCCGGAGCGCGAGGCTCAGAGCTGGGATAGCATCCTCGACCACGCCGACGCGGCTGCTGCCGCTGAGGAGCAGCGTTCGAAGTCGCAGAAGCTTCGTGCGTTCTTCGCGAAGCTGAAGAAGGGCAAGACCGGCTCTGCTGAGAACGAGGACGAAGTGCAGGGCTCGACGCTCGACATCGACCAGTGGTTCCCCGCTCCTCCGCAGGAACCTCAGCCGTACGCGGCTCAGCCTCCGCCCCTGCCCCCTCGCAAGCTCCCTTCGCCGCCTCCCCGTAAGCCAGTTCGTTCCCGGTCTCCGCCCGCCCAGCTCCCCTACGCCGCGCAGGAGCAGCCTGAGGATCCGTTCGCCGACTTTGAGCAGACTACCGGCCCTCGTCCTCCCCTCGGTCTCTCCATCGTCACCGACCCTGCGACTGTCCGCCCGAATGGCCTTCCCGTAGTCGAGCCCACCTCGGCCGGTATGAGCCCCTCCCCTGTCGTCGCCCCTCACAAGCCGTGGATGAGCACCCTCGAGCCCTCGCGCTACGTCTCCGGCGTCCCACAAGACGTCACCGAGTCCCAGCGCAGCTCCGCGATGCCCCTCCCGCTCTATTACGGCTACGACGCCCCTCCCGCTCCCGCTCCCGCCTCGCTCGAGACCACTTCCGCGCACCTCCGCCCCCCGCCCTTCCACTCCCACGCGCACGCGAAGGGCAAGACCGCGCTCGCGCTCGCGGTCGACCCCGACACGAGCACGCCCGTGACGCGCCACCTGACGACGAACCACGCGCGCAAGTCCTCCCAGGCGGTGGACCCGTTCGTGACGCCCTTCGACGACGAGTACGGGCGCATGCCCCCGCCCGGGCTCTGGCCTGCGCGCTCGCGCGCCAGTGCACGCTTGAACGCGAACCCGTTCGTCGCCGTCGCGGTATAATACGTCTTTTCTTTTCTCTTTGCACCCTCACGTCTCCTCTACGCGCTCTTCATGGCCCACGCCCGTCTCCGCGCCGTTCACGCACCGTGTATTGGACATCCACGCTGTAGCCCTTAGTTGACTCTCCTACCTAGCTACCTACCCACTGTAGTATATACGTTCCTCGCCATAATACCCGAGCTCGAGGCAGCTCGCCGGACGTACATAATCTTGGTCGCTCGTTTCCCCCTCACTGCCTGCTCGCTGCTCGCTACTATCCCTGGAGGTCATCGCGTGTATTATTATCACTCTCCCCGGCCGCCCCTTGGCCAGTGGTCGTCTTAGCTGTATCTACTAATCGCACTGGGTGCCTGCTGGTCTCTCGCGCGCCACAATGGACGTCGACGATGCTTAGTTTTAAGTTACCTGGTCTGCAATGCGTGCAGTACTGTGAACAGAGTTTAAGTGTTTCTATAGCGCGGACTGCCTATTGTTCTAAGTACAGACAGTAAGTACTGTGTCCTTCACGGCGGAACGCATACATATTGTATGGGGCTACCATGAGCAGCGCAAGCGGCTGACTGAAATTCGTGCCAATGAGTGCGCTGACTGAGCGTCCTGGATGACCTCGAAGCGCCGGTGAATCAGCAGCCTCTCTAATATTTCCGTGGGAGCAAACTTCCTATCATGTGGGGTGAGTAAGCTCCTATGGAGATCGCATCGGGTCGTTCTTGTCGTCTCAGCGCAGGGCTGCTTTCAATTCCCATCAAACTCGTCCAACGATCCTCTCCGCATGAATCATCGAATTCGACAACCTTCTACTTTGTCATGCACTGCTTGCGCGATGGTTCTCTGTAGCGTTTGGGAAGCTGTTTTCTGCCATGATGGCTGGTAAGATGGTCTCTGAGGATGACAATCCAGCTCGAAGCGGCTCGAGCCTCCTGCATGAAGTTTGCGATGATAGTACAGAGGTTCCGTCCCGTATATAACCAGCGGGCCAGGAACGACTCGAAATCATCAGTCTCTCAACCCACTCATCCACACCAGCCATCCAACCCAGAACTCCCCTCGTAGCCTCTTCCCACTCACCGCACCACACAATGTCTATCCTCAGCGCCCTCAAGTCTCACCTTCGCCTGAAGAAGACTACTGGCAAAGTTCCTGTTCTTTTCCTTGGTGCCACAGGTATGCTTCCCCAATTAACCCTCCAAAGCTGTGGGTTACTGACTGAGGTGCTTTCTAGGATACCTTGGTGGCACCTTCCTGAGTCAAATCCTCACGACGCCTAAACTCCTCGAAAAGATCGACCTCACGCTTTACATTCGCTCTGCGGAGAAGGCCAAGCGCTTCGAGAACGAGTTTGGAGTCAAGACCGTCGTTGGGACTCTAGCCGAGCTCGAGAAGCTCGAGAAGGTAGCTGAGAACGCTCACATCGTCATCTCTATTGTGAGCCATCCCTTCGACGTCGAGGATTACATCGTCTAGAGTACTGATATAAATTGATAGGCCAACGCAGATGACACCGACATGACTAAGGCTATCCTCAGGGGTCTTAAGACACGGCATGCGAAGCTCAACGATCGCCCCGTCGTCTTCCACACTGTGAGCACAGTGCTCGATGGCAATGTATACGGTCGATAGTTTACCCATTAATCCTCTAGTCGGGTACCGGGGTGCTCATCGACTGGACGTACAAGCTTGGAAACCACATCGACGACCGTATCTACTCCGATCTCGACCTCGAACGCCTCGAAAGCATCGACCCCCAGGCGCTCCACCGTCCAGTTGATCTCCTCTTCCTCGAAGCTGACAAACAAGGTAACGTCTTTTTTCACCCTTGCCTTGTAGACAGCCACGCTCACGATGAACTCCTCCTGAATGCTCAGGCTACACCCGCCTCATTCTCGGCTGCCCTCCGACGATCTTCGGCGCGCCTGAGGGTATCCTCTTCGACAAGAAACTCGCGAACAACCACTCCATCCAGATCCCCGGTCTCATCCGCGCCGCAATCGAACGCAAGCGCGTGGGACTGGTCGGAAATGGGGATGCCATCTGGGACCACGTCCACGTCGTCGACTGTGAGTGCCACGCTCTACCTTTCCCTCCCTACATGTTGTGCTCACCCCCAGTTCGTGTCCTAGTGGCCAACCTATACATGCTCATCCTCGACAACGCGATCCATGATTCGAGCAAGCTCACGTACGGCCGCGAGGGGTGGTACTTTGCCGAGAACGGCGAGCACTCACATCGCGAGCTCGCGGAACACCTCGGGCAGGCCCTATACGAGCTCGGTGCGGTCGAGAGCCCCGAGCCGGTTCGCTTCCTGACGCAGGAAGAAGTCGACGAGAATGCACAGAAGGTGAGCGCAAGCCGTTCGGAACTCGATGCGTACAGCGGATGTTGATCATAGGGATGAATAGGAACGTAACGTGGCCAACGGCACGAATGCACGGTCGCGTGCACATCGCGCCAGGCGACAGCTCGGCTGGGCTCCGACGAGGGGCGTTGAGGCTCTTTGGGCTAGCCTCAAGCCTGAGGCGCAAGTCATTCTCAGGGAACAAGCTGCAGCGAGCGCGTAGCTGTATACCCTCGGAGTACTTACAGTCTAACTTCGGTCTTCTTCATTACATGGTCTCTGGACATCGATGTATCATAGTACTCATCCGCACCTAATGCGACTATATTCCGTCTTTCTGAACTGTGGAAGTCCGTCAAAATCACGGGTGCCCCTCCTCATTGTGGCGTGATTTGGTCTTTTCCTGAGGCAAGCCTCGGCCATCTGGCCTTGGCTCGATCGTAGATTCGGAACGGAATTCGGAAAGGAGGGCAAACGTTGAACCTTTGCGGGGTAGCAGACGCCCGCACGTGGGGTCACGGCCAATGAGTGAGCATAGAATTAGTCAGGACCAATCACGTGGCATGCATAATGAGACCATAGCGCTCAACAGACGCGGGGCAAGCAAGTCAGAGAGAAGAGGCCGCTCGCTCATATCTACGCTCTCTCGTCTCGAAGTTCCTCCATCATCCGCTAGATTCTCTCTAGATTACCATACTACATCCCCTAGACATGTCGCTCGCTGCGCTCAGGGCCTCCACCCGCCGCATTAACCTCGCCGCGCCTGCAGGCCGTCTGCCTCGCACCGCGGCTCGCAACCCAGCGTTCCGCAAGTACTCGACCGAGCCTCCCAAGAAGAGCAGCAACGGCGCCCTCATTGCTGGTCTTGGTGTTGCTGCCCTCGGTGGTGCTGCCTTCTGGGTCTACTCCTCTTCCTCTGACTCTGCCAAGGAGGCCGGAACTCTCTTCAAGTCGGGTGCGCAGGCCGCCAAGGTTGCTGCCAACTTCGTCCCCACTAAGGAGGACTACCAGAAGGTATGTTCCCTAGCCACTCGGCTCTTTTGTGTTGCAGAAGCTTGACCTGGGGTTAGGTGTACAACCGCGTTGCGGAGATCATGGACGCGGCTGCAGACAAGGATTACGACGGTAGGCCCCATGTCTTCTGTCGCTAGTATGTCCCGGATGTTCAACCCTTCGCTCCGTGCCCGCAGATGGTTCCTACGGTCCCGTCCTCGTCCGGCTTGCGTGGCATGCGTCGGGCACCTACGATAAGGCCACCAACTCTGGCGGCAGGTGAGCCTCGGAATCCCACCCTGAAGCCCGGTTTCCCGCGCCCGTCCGTTGCCGCTGCTAACTCTGGTTATCTCGTCTCCTCCCCGCCCGTGCCCGGTGTCCGTGTCGACTGTCGTGGGAACATTCAGCAACTACGCCACCATGCGTTTTGAGCCTGAGGCAAAGCACGGCGCCAACAACGGCTTGAACGTCGCCCGCGACGTGCTCGAGGACGTCAAGAAGGAGTTCCCATGGATCTCGTACGGCGACCTCTGGACCCTCGCGGGCGTCGCCGCCATCCAGGAGATGGGCGGCCCCAAGATCCCCTGGCGTCCCGGCCGCATCGACGGCTTCGCCACGCAGTGCACGCCTGACGGTCGCCTGCCCGACGCGACGCAGGGTGCGGACCACATCCGCAACGTGAGCAGATGCCTGTGGGAACCGTGAGATAGTCCGCTGACATCGCCTGTCCCCTCCCCCTCCCAGATCTTCTACCGCATGGGGTATGTTTCGTCCCGCGAGTGATAGTATCATGTGGCGCATAAGCTGACGACAACCTCGTGCAACCAGCTTCAACGACCAGGAGATCGTCGCCCTCTCCGGCGCACACGCGCTCGGGCGCTGCCACACGGACCGGTCCGGCTTCGAGGGTCCGTGGACGTTCTCGCCGACGAGCGTGACGAACGAGTACTACAAGCTGCTCCTGAACGAGAAGTGGGTGTGGAAGAAGTGGGGCGGCCCGAAGCAGCTCGAGGACTCGAAGACCAAGTCGCTCATGATGCTCCCGACCGACTACGTGCTCGTGCAGGACAAGAGCTTCAAGAAGTGGACCAAGGCGTACGCGGACGACGAGGAGCTCTGGTTCAAGGAGTGAGTGTGCTTACCTGACTAAGCCTCCCGGCGTGGGAGTAGGAGAGCGGCGCGCTGATGATGCTTGTTCGTCACACAGCTTCTCCAAAGCCGTCTCGACGCTCTTCGAGCTCGGTGTGCCCACCCAGCAGTTCGTCGCGTCTGACCCTTGGATCATGAAGGGCTCCGACGAGCAGTAGGCGGTAGACCGCCATTATGCCCTGGTATCGGCCCGTTCAGCGCGTTCCCACCAAAAGGACCATGGTATAGACCCTAGAGCTAGAGTCTGGACGGGCATGAATAAATCCTAGATGCTGGGTTTTGTCGTCGTAGGGTGGCTGACGTATCATTGGCGTGGCGCGACACCTTGGGTGTAGAGGTGTGGGGGGCGGAGGGAGGAAGAAGGATCAGGACACGACGGATTCTCTCGCTTGCTTTTCTATTCTACTGCACTAGTGCTCAGCCTTCACGCTCCTTGTTGTCCCCTGTTGTCCCGTTTCCCGTATGCAGTGCGCTCGTTCTCCCGGACCCAAACGCGTCCGCCAATGGGCGCGCGAAGAAGGCTCCGCTGTGCGGGCGCGTCGTCGTGAGCCCTGTCACGCCTGCGGACACGGACTGGTTCTTTGAATGGGGGGCGCGGGTAGGGGGGCCACGGGACCCGTGCGGGGCGTCGCGACATCAGCAGATGTGCGAGCTGCCGACGTGATTGAATTCAGACGTTGGTTCGAGGGGACATTGGCTTGAGATCTCCAGGGCTCGTTGTCGCACACAGCGAAAGCAAGGGAGATGCAGTGAAGAGCCAGCCAGTGCGCAGGACGTCATATATAGCGCTGTTCCTAAGGACCGACCGACGCAGAACGGGCAAACGTTGAGTGAACGAGGGATAGAAGAAACTGAATGGATGGGAAATATCATGACATCTATTTCGTCGTGTAGTGCACATGACATGCTGACTAGTACATCTGTCACTCAACAGCCAAATGCACACGTCGACAACGCTTGACTGAACACCCACCTCATACGCTCAAGTAAACGTTATTGCACAATGCACACCGTACAGACAGCAGATCGGGGAGAGGTACTCAACAACATCGCGAGCACCGCCACAAAGTCGTTTGCATATCCGCGACTGGTGCTGTACCCATACATGCGTAGATACACGTGGCCATTCACGTCGTCCGCTCTCGTAGCTCAGAGCTCAGAGCTCTTCGCGGGCACCCTTGGCCTCGAGCTTGACGAGCTCGACATCGAATACGAGCGCAGAGTTCGGCGGGATCACGCTGCCGAAGCCGCGTGGGCCTGCAAAGAGTAGTTCTTAGCACCCAGAACGAGAGGGGGGGGATTGGAGAGGAGAGACGTACCATATGCCATGGCGGAGGGGATGGTGAGCGTGCGCTTCTCGCCCTCGCACATGCCCTTAAGGCCCTCCTCCCAGCCCTTGATGACCTGGCCCGACCCGACTGGAGGACAGAATGCTTAGTGGATACAAGTAAGCGGGCGGAGACAATACTTACGGGTGAGAGGGAGAGGCTGGCCGCGGTCCAAGCTGGACGTAGAGCGTGCACGAAGTGAATACGAGCAAGAACATGATCTCGTGCGAGCGACATTACCTCGAGTCGAACTTGTTGCCGTTCGACCACAGCTTCCCGGTCTGAGAAACGCGCGCACCCTCAGCTTCCTTCGTCAGATGCGTAGGACGTCCACACTCACGTAGTGCATCTGCAGCCTGTCGCCGTTCTGCGACTTGACCTTGCAGTCATCAGGGATGAAGGTGCGGTCGATGCCGAGCTCGGTGGGGACCTCGTCGGCCGCAGCGACCAGCGCAAGCAGAAGCACAGACACAGAGCCGAGAATGCGCGTGAAGAGCATGTCGTTAATCGTCGAATGGGAGGGGAATGAAGGCGGTAACTTGGAACGAAACAACACGTCCGTGCGACTTCGGACTCGTGGAGGCTGCTGTGGCGCCGGCGCTGCTCGACGCGACCCGGCGCCGACACGTGTGACGTCGCGCGGGATAATCACCCGTGGGAGAGTGCACGTGCTTTTCTGCCCCAATCGGGAGCTTAGTCAGAACTGTACAGGGCAACGCGCACGCGCCAACCTTATTTTTCCTCCCCTCTCCACCAACCGCCGCCGCCCCCGCGAACGACATCAAGACACGATGGTGCGTCCTCGTCCCTCTAACGTCCCCTTCGACTTCCCGTAGTTGCTGGTGTGGTGCTGACAAGTTGTGTTTTCGTCCTTGTAGCCTTCCCAAAAGACTTTCCGCACGAAGCGCATCCTCGCGAAGGCCTCGCGCCAGAACCGGTGAGTAGGAGGAAATGTTCGTTGGGGAAAGGAAGGTGGTATTGAGGAATGTATGTTAGCCCTATCCCCCAGTGGTTCCGTCTGAAGTCGGACACCAAGATCCAGGTGCGTCTCACAACTCAGTCTTAATGAGACTTTCTGCTCACACACTCTTTCCCCCCATAGTACAACGCGAAGCGTCGTCACTGGAGGCGCACCAAGCTCAACATCTAAGCATCCCTATATCAACACAAGCCGCGCCTGTTCCGTGGCTGTAGTTGTACCGGGAGCTCAGACGTGGGGAGGACGACTCGCGAGGCGGACGGGCTGCCGCAGGACCTCGCACGCACCATCGAGATATCGCATCCGCATCGCACCGCACGCACACGCACACACCATGTATTGCTCTGTTACTGGCCTATGGCATCCTCGCTAAAATCTCCGCATGCGCTATGATATCTCTTCTTTTTCGGCTGTATGGTTGCAGGCTGCAGGCGTAAGAATCGTCGTCCGGGTTGCATCTAGCCAATGCAGTCGACATCCAATATCTCACGAAAGAGGAGACTTATGATCACAGCGGTGATACCCTGCCATTGTCCGATCATGGCATTCGAAGTACTCGTTCAATTGCATCTTTCGCATATCCGCTTGAAGTTATGCCATGCAGACACTGGCCCTGGAGGGATACGGTACAATATTATGATTAAAAAAAAGACACTGGCCCTTGTGAAGGCATTCAGGGTATCCTGATTGCATTGTGTCGGTACCCACTATACACAAAGAAGTCTCTGTTGTATGTCATAGCTACAGAGTCGATTCATACGGGGTTCCTTGTTTTAGAGCAGGCTCTCTAACGCTCGACTGTTCTATGGGCGCTTAATTGCATACATACATGCCACGCGTCACTGTGGATGACGGTCACTTGCCTCCTGTACACGTATCTCTCTTCTCTGGCCAAGTTCGACTGGCGGTGTAATATTCCTGGCTTTCACGACCTTCACGGACATCTAGCACCATGGCTCTAATGGCGATGCTATTCGCGCTCGTCTTCGTGACCGAGCTAATATCGTGGATCGGACAGAGCGTCCTCCTAGAATTCGTGCGTACCCTTCATCTCATGATTATTCCAAGCGTTCACTCAAGCTCATACCGTGACATGGAATATCCGTTACGGAAACATGCAGTTCTACTCTCTGTATCTGCGCATCTTCTACAACTCTACAGTGGCGAAGCAGCGCGCCCTAAAGTCGGAGATCCTCCTCAATAAGAAAGAGCTCCTTCAGACGAGCGCACAAGACCAATTTGCGAAGTGGGCGAAGCTGAGGAGGAGTGTGGACAAGGGGCTGGCGGATCTTGAGAAGCTGAGTGAGTAAAACATGATACTCACTCTGTACCTCCCCTAACCACGCGGCACCGCTCAGACAGCGAGCTCTCGTCCGCCCGGACGTCCTTCTCCATGAAGTTCAAGTCCGGCCTGTGGATCATTACCACGGGCTCGCAGTTCGTAATAGGGTGGTGGTACCGCAAGGCCGCCGTCTTCTACCTCCCCCCAGGCTGGTTCGGGCCCATGACGTGGTGGCTCGCGCTGCCCTTCGCGCCCGCGGGCTCCGTGAGTTGCGGGGTGTGGCAGATGGCGTGCAGGCGGGTAATCAAGATGGGCGAGCGCGTCGTGAAAGACGTGATGGCCGGCCACGCGCAGGGTGAGTGTTCAGTCTTTGCAGGCACCCTCTCGGGTTTCCGTGGTGCCGTCCGCGTCTTCCGTCTTCCGTCGCCGCCGCCTCCGCGCGGCGCGTCGAGACGCAGCGCGTTTCGCCAAGCGCCTAGACGGGAGCCCCGGGCGGGATCGTACGTGGCAGGCGTGGCTGATATTCGTCCTCCCCGTTCCGCGCGCGCGCGTGCGTCTCGCGTGCGATAGGAGCCTCGGCCCCTGGACCGGGGGAAGCGCAGAAGGCTGAAGGGGGCGGGAAGAAGGGCGAGTGATGGGCGGCTATTGAGGCCTGTGGCCGACGGTGTATGTACACGCTACCGAGGTATATCTGATAAGTGCTGAGCTGGGCACCCACGGGAAGCGAGCGTGACTGGTGGCCGTTGAGGCTAGAAGAGGCGGGGCGGGAGGTACGTATGGCGGGGTCGAGGAAGCGGATTCACGGGATTGCAGGCTTCTGGAGCCCCTCCGCTCGACCTTCGCGGTGCTCGTTCGCTGTACTCGGCTGTGGCCCGGAAAGGAGGCGGGAGAGGCTGGGCCGGCTCTTTCCAGGACGGAGAGCGGGCGGAGGGCGGGCGTCTAGGGGAGTGGCTAGTGCGGAGCCCCGGAGGCGTTCCGGGGACGGACGGAGGAAGGTTCCGAGGACGCGTGCGCGGGAAGGCAAGCACGTGAAACGGCCCATGACGTCCCCTGCGCGAAAGAGGACGGCGGCGTCGCGGAGAGCCGTCCCACTACTTATACGCCATGCCTCTCATCGCGGCCCAGCACTACCCCTCTCGCCCCCACCCGCTTATCGACCATGGTCCAAGGCGTGCACATCCACTCCTCCCAGGCCCAGGACGCCCAGGCGAAGATCCTCACCGAGGACGCCCTCAAGTTCCTCGCAGCCCTCCACCGCACCTTCGAGTCCACCCGCCAGAGCCTCCTCGTCGCGCGCGAGGCCGCACAGCAGCGCCTTGATGCCGGCCAGCCTCTCGACTTCCCCACGGAGACCGCCCACATCCGCGCGGACCCGTCCTGGCTCTGCGCCCCACCCGCGCCCGGGCTCGAGGATCGGCGCGTCGAGATTACGGGCCCGACTGACCGCAAGATGGTCATCAACGCACTGAATAGTGGCGCGAAGACGTTCATGGCCGACTTTGAGGGTACGCACGCGCGTGTGGCTCGCACCGGTTGTGTGAACGTGTGCTGACGGACTGGACAGACGCGAGCTCGCCGACGTTTGCGAACATGGTCCACGGCCAAGTCAACCTCTATGACGCCATTCGGAGACAAATCGACTTTGAGTCTGGCGGAAAGGCGTACAAGCTCTCCGAGAACCCGGCCGTTCTGATTGTTCGGTGAGCTGCGTTTGAGCCGCATATACCGAGATTTTTGCTGAATCTTGGGTTGCAGCCCTCGTGGCTGGCATCTGGACGAGCCTCGCGTAACGGTCGACAACGCGCCTATGTCCGGGTCGCTGTTTGACTTTGGTCTCTACTTCTTCCACAACGCGCATGAGCTCGTGAAGCGTGGGCGTGGACCGTACTATTACCTCCCCAAAATGGAGCACTATCTCGAAGCGCGCCTCTGGAACGACGTCTTCAACTTCTCGCAATCCTACATTGGCATGCAGCATGGTACCATTAGGGGAACTGTGCTCATCGAGACCCTCCCTGCTGCATTCCAAATGGACGAGATTCTGTTCGAGCTCCGTACACATTCTTCCGGTCTGAACTGCGGTCGGTACGTACCAGCGGCTATATCTCAGAAGCTGAGCACTGAACAATGCGCATATATACAGGTGGGATTACATCTTCAGCTTCATCAAGCGCCGTCGTGCAGATCGTAGCGCGGTACTGCCGGACCGGAAAGATGTGACGATGGAGGTCGGCTTCATGGACGCCTACGTCCGTCTCCTCATCCAGACCTGCCATAGGTATGACTACCCCTCTCCACAACACCACGCAAGTGCTCATCCGTCCACAGGCGACGCGTTGCCGCAATGGGTGGCATGTCCGCGCAAATCCCTATCAAGAATGATCCGCAAGCCAATGAGATCGCCATGAACAAGGTTCGCGCGGATAAACTCCGCGAGGTCACGAATGGCCACGACGGTACTTGGATCGCGCACCCCCTCATCAACCAGATTGCGATGGAGATCTTCAACAAACACATGCTCGGTCCCAACCAGGTCAGTCTCCTCCGAGTCGCGACGCGCGTGTCAATCTCATGCGTTTTTGTGTAGTATCACATTCGTCGTGAGGACGTCAAGGTCGCTGCTGCTGACTTGCTCAACACGAAGGTGCCCGGGCAGATCACCGTCGAGGGTATCCGCTCGAACGTCGCGACAGCGTTGGGCTACAGCGCAGCCTGGCTGGGCGGGAACGGCTGCATCCCGCTCAACTACCTCATGGAGGACGCGGCGACGGCGGAGATCACGCGCGTGCAGCTCTGGCAGTGGGTCAAGTACGGCATGCGCACGGGCGACACGGGCGAGGTCGTCACCGCGACGTGGGTCGACATGCTTGTGGATGAGATCGCGCCCACGCTGAAGAGCGCGACGCTCACGGCGGAGAACCTGGACATCGTGTCGAAGTATTTGAAGGCGCAGGTTCGGAAGGAGTGGCCGAGCGAGTTCTTGACGAGCGATTTGATGGGGTACCTCGCGGTGCGCGATGGGTGCCCGGCGGCGTGGCAGAGGAGCGTTCTGTGAGGAGTGGACATTTGCGGTGTCTCGTTGTATCCTAGCGCACGGTTCATTTGTACACTAGTAGCAAGTCAATGATTTCGGTTTTACTCCTCTCATAATCAGCCACTGCCCGTCAGCGCTTCTGAGCCCTCGTTGAGAGGCTGATGTAACGCAATGAATCGAGCGCGGGTGCGTTACGTGCGAATGCGTGTAGTGGACTCCGTTCAGACCTTGTTCTAGTGATGAACGGTACACAGCTACTTAGACGTCTACGAGCTTCATGGATCGGAATGCCCTCACCTACGTCATGGACAGCGGGAATTAGATTAGCGCCAAGAAGCAACAGCGCACGCTTGGCGGTTGGTGGCGTGTTCGTCCCACTTCTTCCTCCTTGACGGCTCACTTGCTTGTATACCCTTGATCGTCGTCGATTCCCCAGCTGGAGAAGCCCTCAAAGATATGTCTCGGCACATTAAACGCGTGACGCTGACCTCGAAGAAAAATTGGTGGATGGGTGAGGGGCATCGTATAAATTCCAGTCGCTGATAATTGCTAATGGGCTCCCGAAAGCATAGTTGAGCTCGACGATCAGGAGGATGAAAAGCCACCTCCCACCCCCGCACATACAGCGTCGTATGAAGAGACGTTAGTAAATGAGCCACAGCATCATCGAGATCGAACACCAAGGCAGTTCCACCGTCAAACTCCCAGAACGTACGAGACCACCTCCCATTCATCTGCCCCCATCTTTACCCCGCCGACCAATCCCACCGCTATTTTTTCTTTCCCCACACCTACGTCATACTCTGCACCCCCAAATCCCACCACGAGCCTCGCGCCGATCGCGTCTGGGTCCGCGTCCGAGCTGTTCCAATGCGTCGTGAAGAAGCCCAACGTCGTGCAGCTCGAGATCAACGGCGAGATGCAGTCCAACGCGCGGGACGTCACCACCCAGTTCCTCGCCGAGCTGCGCGTGTACACGACCGTCGCGCGGCACCGCAACATCTGCGCCTTCCTCGGCGCGCTCGAGAACGTCGGCATGGTGCTCGAATACCTCGACGGCCGCACGCTCTACGACGTCATCCGCGAGCACTCCGCCGCCGCCGCCACCCCCGCCGCGCCCCTCCCGCGCGCGCGCAGGGTGGACATCCACAACCAGCTCCTAGATGGGCTCACCCACCTCCACTCGTACGGGCTCTCGCACGGGGACCTCTCCCTGCTCAACATCCAGGTCACGCGTGGCTCAGACACGGTCAAGCTCTTCGACTTTGGCCGCTCCGTCGCCGCCGACTCCGTCTACGCCTCACCCGACGACGACCTCGGGGACGCCCCCGACGGGCCCATGTCTCCCTCCCTAACGCCCGCGCGCACCGTCTCGTCGCGCTTCGGGGCTCCTCACCCGCCCAGCGCGGCAGCCCCCTCCTCCGCGCCCCCCGTACCGCGGAGGAAGGTCGAGCGGATCTACCCGGGCACGCGGCCGTTCTCGGCCCCGGAGGTGCTCCGCGGGGAGTGCGCGGACGCGCGGCTGGCAGACGCGTACAGCTTTGGGATGATCCTCGTCTGTCTGGACCGGTGCGACCTCGTGGACGTGAAGCCGTGGGAGCAGCGCAAGGATAAGCTCCCCAAGGGATTCCTTGATGGGCTGGAGGTGTTTGGGGAGCGGTGTGGGGAGTATTTGAGGAGGTGCGATCAGGGGAGGAGGAGGTTGATGAGGGGGGATATGATGGATGTGGATGTGGTGATGGATTCGTGAGTGGGAGGGCGTCGGTAGGCACTTGTGGGAGAAGGTGCGCTGGTATGTCTGTTTCGAGTGGTAGGTATGGTTGAGCTGACTTCTGTGCAGGTAGATTGTAATTTGTACATGTAGTTGAGTTTCGGTCTTTACTCGCACTAGACCGATCAAAGTGGAAGTTACACTTGCTCTGATTCCTCAAGGCGCAATGGAAGAGTCAAGACATTATCTTCGCGAACCTTGTATACACCGATATACGGACGGATCTCCCCTAGAAAGGGTGTGTTTACCTCGTGCTTCCTATATGCCGACCGGTGAACGCGGCGAGGCCGGTCGGAAAGCATGTCCGGTATCTGGTGTACGAGGGCACGAACTTCGCCTGACAGCGCCGTGATCCATGCTTGGTCGAAGTGGCCTCGGCGGCTCTGTGGTCGTATCCCTCGGAGATTCTTCGAAGGTCTATGACTTCCATCTACGGCGACACGGGATGACTAACGGCGAAGACGATGCGTCTTCGATATGTCCTAAATAGAGGCAGTGCAAACACAAGCGTACTTTCCAACTGCTTTCGACAGGACGATCCCCAGAGGAGAACGAGATTGTGTAGTTCCCTGAGGGAGGACTCCAGTAGGCCTACAAGACTATTAATGGTCGGTCGGGCGGTCATGGTGTGGGCGACCGTCCACTTCCCTCCACCCCGAAGAAGCTCTCGGACCGCCCATAGTTGACCGCCTCAGGCGAGCGTATCTTCTCTTTTCGAAAGGGCGTATCATTTCGAAAGCAATCTGTCAACCAAGAATGCGAGAACTGTGAAGACTGTCTTCATCATGACAGTAAGTTTAGCTTCGAAACAATGTGCCGAGGCGGCGAGATTGGGCGAACTCGGGGAGCGTGCGACGGAGTTTGAAACCGACAAGAAACCGACTGGCTGGAATCGAGCTCTCGGCCTTTTAGGATCAGGGGTAAACGTTAAACTGGCGCCGGTACTATTGCGTTCGCGCCGTTTGTACTTACGCGTGCATTGTCAAGATGACAGCGTTCATCCTCGTCACAAACAGTTACGATGGTCGTATAAGCACCGTGACGTTACTTGCATATATACTCGCAGCTCGCGTCTTGCAACGCGACCCAACGCTCTCTCCCTCATGCCGTCCCTCGCTGCTGTGCGCGCGGCCAACGCCGCTTTCTCTCCATCCTATCTCCCCGTCGCCGTCTTCGTTGGTGGCACAGCCGGCATTGGTCGCGCCATGACGGAGGCCTTCGCGCGCTACACGAAGGGCAACGCGCACATCGTCATCGTCGGGCGCGACAGCGCGGCGGCCGACGCCGTCTTTGCGGGCCTCCCACCCTCCACCGTCGCCGAGGCCAAGCGGGAGTTCGTCCCGTGCGACGTCTCGCTCATGGCGAACGTGCACCGGACTGCGTCCGCGCTCTCCGCGCGGCTGCCCAAGGTGAACTTCCTCGTGCTCACCGCGGGATTCTGGAGCTTCAAGGGGAGGGAGGAGACGGCGGACGGGATCGACAAGCGGTTGGCGCTGCACTACTACGCGCGGTGGCAGTTCCTGCAGGACATGCTGCCGTCGCTGAAGAAGGCGAAGGAGCAGGGCGAGGACGCGAAGGCGATATCCGTTTTGGCTGCTGGGAACCCCGTCACGATCGACATGGACAACCTGGGGCTGAGGAAGAACTACCTCAGGTCTAACCCTGGTTTCACGTCGCCGACGTACACCGACCTGATGATGCAGGTGCGTTTTCGATTTCATGAGTTCTCTAGGCGTCAGGCTGATCAGGCCGTGGGCTCGCAGTCGCTCGCGGAGCAAAATCCGGGGATCTCGTTCGTCCATACGAACCCTGGGATAGTCCGTACCGAGCTGCTCAACAAGGCGCACTGGTCGATGCGTTACCTCAACCCCATTATCCTGGGCCTCCTCTATCCCGTGACGACGTCGCCCGAACAATGCGCCGAATACATGCTGTATTCTCTCTTCCAGAGCGGGGAGGGTATCTACAGGGGTGGAACTCGGGGGGACAACCTTGGGAAATCTCCGCTCTATGATGACGAGGAGAAGCGGAAGCGGCTTTGGGAGCATACGAAGGAGGAGGTCGAAAGGGCGATACAGAATTCCACCGCGAAGGAGGAGTCGTAGCGAGTTGCTTGTAGAGAGTCGCCGAGTGTCTCAGCCTTACTCAGGACCACGTTGTTTCTTGTGTCACGATACCCGCTTCTTTGTTGAATGTACTCTGGACTATACGGCGTGTGTTGGCGTTGCACGCGTTCCTACACTTCACGCTAGTGGGTTGAGATCCAGCTTCAATACAACTATGTTTTACCCCTATGCGGTATCGAAGACGGGCGCTGAGCGCTGGGCATCGACGCTGCCGAGCCCATTTCCGAGCCGCTTGGGCACTTCTCGTCTCGGTCTCAGGCTTACCACCTGCCGTCGCGAAGTCCGAAACTTTGCTCTCCCTTCCCTCTGTAATCTCGAAAGACTTCGCATTCGCACTTACCCTCTCATAAACGACTCAGAAATGAACGCACGCCGATTGCGGTTCTCTCAGAAGCTCTTTCACGACTAGACCGCTTCGATCTCGGGCCTCTAGAATCAAGTCTCTGCACCTGCGACTCAGGCGGGGACTCGGCGAGATTGTACCACACTACACGAGATGGATAGAAGGGCTCAAGGCGCATGCGAAGGAACTGCTTAAGGAGTCCTAGTCAATGTCTAGCCCAGCCGGAGCTTTGCCTGAAACCCGGCCGCTTCTATATGTCACAGAGCCAGTGAGTCTATCCTCTCGTCATGTATGCGTATTTCAATTCACCAGAGCCCGTTCAAGCATCTCAAGAACAGTCGGCGAAACAAGAGGTCCAAGGCGTTCAAACGCGCCGAGCTTTGCATGATCCCGCTGCTCCTGCTGGTGAACATCCTAGATCTCGAGTCGTGCTGGAAGCTGGAACTGAACCTACTCGGAGGAGAATTGGGGGGCTGCTAGTATGGTCAGCCGACTACGTGGTACGGTTACATGTCGAGCAAGCTGTTCTATCGCCTCTATCCCCGTCCGCGTTCCTCCACACCGTGTCGTCGCACTCTGGCGCATCTCTTTCGGGAGATGCCATAGCCCCTGCCCTAGCATGCGTCCGGTGCCGCAGGTATTCCGCGGACAGTGCGCGGATGCGGTACGACCAGAGGCGGAAGATGCAGATGAAGGAGGAAAAGGATGTGCGTGTGACGATGGAGGCGTCGTGGGGAGGAACAGGAGAGACGGTTAGGTGAGAATTCTGTGCTGTGGGCACGGCTGGTCTGATTCCTTTGCACGCAGATTGTGCTCTGTACTGTATACATAGCATAGCTGAAGGCGCGGTACTTGCCCCCAGCGGGCTGATAACGATAGACGCTACATTTGTTCTACGAATCCTCAAAGTGCTTGAGAAGAAATTGCTTCAATGAGTTACTTCGCTACCTACCGATATACGGTCAAGAAAAGGCATGTAAATCAGTCAGCGGGGATGGAAAGTGAGCTGGTACGTGACAACCAGACATCTCTGAATGCTGTTTCTAGACTCAGGTCGGTCGAGGACAGGTTTGATGATGCTGAGTGTATGGAGCTGTGGACTGCTCCCAAGTCCTACCCGGTCGTGGTTCAAATCCTGCGGAAGCGGCTCTGTCCGTGTCGTGCCTCAGTTGGTTTGACGGATAGTCTTCATGGAACCTCCGAATCTATGGCGAAACATAGGGGACGACAGCGAAGACAAAGGCCTGGTAGTACGAATACAGGGTTGTTTCCGACGAGAAATACGAGATTCGCGAAGACCGTCTTCATCCACGTGAAAGTAAGTCAAGGCTCGAAGATATATGCCGATGCTCCCGGGCTTGTTGAAGTTGAAATTGACACGATTTCGATCAGGTATAAATTAGCGCCCGTATCGCGTCCGTGCCGGTCGTACGCGTGCACGATGACGACGTCCACGGCGGTCCTGCCGTTGCGTGCGTATATATGCAAGCAGCCCCAACGCGATGTGCACCTACCATATCTTTCAACGCCGCCGAGTACCTTCTTTCTTATGCCACCTCTCGCTGCTGTGCGCGCGGCCAATGCCGCATTCTCCCCCTCCTACCTCCCCGTCGCTGTCTTCGTTGGTGGCACAGCCGGAATTGGTCGCGCCATGACGGAGGCCTTCGCACGGTACACAAAGGGCAACGCACACATCGTCATTGTTGGACGCGACAGCGCGGCAGCCGACGCCGTCTTCGCTGGTCTCCCACCCTCCACCGTCGCCGAGGCCAAGCGCGAGTTCGTCCCGTGCGACGTCTCGCTGATGGCGAACGTGCACCGGACTGCGTCCGAGCTTTCGGTGCGGCTGCCCAAGGTGAACTTCCTCGTGCTCACCGCGGGGTTTTTGAGCTTCAAGGGACGGGACGAGACTGCGGATGGGATCGATCGCAGGCTGGCGTTGCACTACTACGCGCGTTGGAAGTTCATACAGGACATGCTGCCTTCGCTGAAGCGGGCGAAGGAAGCGGGCGAGGACGCGAAGGCAATCTCAGTACTGGGCGCTGGAGTTCCTGTGACGTTCGACGTGGACAACTTGGGACTGAGGAAGAATTATATCACGTCGAACCCTGGATTCACAGGGCCGACATATAGCGACCTGATGATGCAGGTGGGTTTCAACTTTCTGGATGTACGGTCTGAGGCTGACGGAATTGTGTGTCTGCAGTCGTTCGCAGAACAGAATCCAGGGGTCTCGTTCATCCACACGAACCCTGGAGGAGTTCGCACCGAGATACTCCGCAAGTCGCACTGGTCGATGCGTATCCTCAACCCCCTTCTCTTGGGTCTCTTCTATCCCTTTTTGACGTCCCCCGAACAATGTGGCGAGTACATGCTGTACTCTCTCCTTCAGAGCGGAGAGGGCGTGAACAGGAGGGGTACTCGGGGAGACGACCTCGGGAAGTCACCACTCTATGACGACGAAGAGAAGCGGAAGCGGCTATGGGAGCATACGAAGGAGGAGATTGATAAGGCTGTAAGAAGTTCTACTTCGCAATCGTCGTAGCAGACCTTAGTCGTTGGAGGTCCCTGAGTTGGGCCCAGCATTCGAATAATCTTTTGGTCATATTGTTTGTCGTGATGAATCGGTGCATTCTGCCCCATGAAGGAATCGAAGCCGAGCCCCATCGCTCTGGCGCTCAGGCTTGTTCGGTGCCACGGCGGCGCATACAATCCGTGGTCTCGCTCTCCTCTGTACCTCTGCGAAGCTTGTTCACCTGCATCTGGCCTCCTCATGGACGACACAGAAGTGAAAGTACGAAGGCTACAGTTTTATAAGAAGCTCTCTCGCGATCAAGCCGCCCAGATCTCGGGACTTCAGGCCCAAGTCTCTGCGCTCACGACCCAGGTGGCGACCCAGCGAGACCATATCTCATTACTCGAGAAATGGATTGAGGAGCTCGACGCACATGCAAAGGAACCTCGTGAAGGGGGAAAGGAGAAGCCGGTGGTGGGCCTAGCTGGAGTTTTGACTGAGACAGGGGCGGGGCTTCTTCTAGATTTCACAAAACCGGTGAGTGCGCCCTCTCGTTATATAAACGTATTCATACTGATCAAAGCCCGACATATTGTGGGGTCAGCCTACTCAAGAGTCTCATGCGATAGAAGAGCGTTTGGTAAAGGAAGAACTCGAAGACGTTCGAACGCGTCGAATTTTGCACGAATCTACTACGCCAGCTGGTGAACCTCCTGAGTCTCTTGTACTACCAACTGGAGCTGTCTCGCACATGGGTCCTGCTGGCGATAAGCGTATATCTACGCATGATCCTCCTCTTGTTCGCCGTCACTTGCCTACGGACGTTAAGAAAATCTCGAGGCGTCCAGTTCTGCCAGTGCGTCCGACTAGGGATGAAACTTGGGCTACTGTCAAGCGTTTCATCGAATTGAATTCTCATGCTCAAGCGGAAGCAATTCACCAGAGAGTGGGAAAGCCGCTGGTATGATAGACTAATTGCGTGGGGTGGCTATATGCTGAGGATGCCGTTTCATCATAGGTCAATCACCCGTCGTACAAGCGGAAACTTGAGCCCGAGTCCAATGGTTCGTTGTCCATAACCGGACCTACGCACAACCCAAAGAAGATCAAAGCTGCGCCGAATGCTCCGCTGAAGTCTCAACCTGTCCACAAGCCAGCTGCCGCGCCTCCTTCTCAGCTTCCTGCACTGCTTCCCCTGCTCGACCGGGCGAGAAAACTGTTTGCTACGCTCTCTGATCCCCAGGGCAACCCCGCGCAGGACCCCCAGATCTTGGATGGCCCACAGCCGTCCTCCGATGGCCTCCAGTCTTCACCTTCTCCTCAGGGTGCTTTTACTGCGTCTACATCGACCCTGGTCTGACGTCCTGCAAATGGCCTTGATACTGCGGCCTCTCCTTATCGCCGTAGAAGCACTTGTGTCTATATCCCCTGTTCATTCTCTTCGTTTCGCGAGTCTTCTCTTGCGCCGGTTCGTGTGCATGTTCCGTCCATCACGGCAATGCCGCCTGAATCTCGGTTGGGTGTCGATGGCTAGAGGATGAATATCTGGAATAGCTTCCGCAAACCTCGGCTTCGTTTCTGAGAACATTGATTCTCAACATGGAAGGTTCTAGGCTTGATTTCAGGGAGCCAAGGTGTCCAAATCGTGGGATAGGCTATGGAGCCAAGCTGTGCCGCGTAGAAAGAGCAGTACTCAGATGAATTGTATTCAAGCTATGCGGCGCCGTACACGTTAAGCGGGATATGCTACTTGTGTGTGGTATGTCGAAAGCCTCGATGTCTACGGGTGCTCATGCGCAGCTAGGACGTATACGTACTGACGGATATGGAGCGGCTGGTACTCATGAGGCCGGCTTGATGCGGGATGATTGGTCAGCAAGTTAATGTCATGGCCGGATCGCGTGGACCCGGGCGATTAGCTTGTTGCTCGGCACTTCCATCTCGTTGATGCATACGCATCCGGAACGCTTGATATTCTCTGTCTCGTTTACTCAAAACTTCACAACAGTCCTTGTCTCTGCCCACCTCTGAAGTTACAAGCTCCAATCTGCTCTCATCAACGGGCACAGCTGCGTAAACTTTGACGGTAACTAGGAACT
This sequence comes from Grammothele lineata, assembly GCA_002150815.3. Taxonomy (NCBI): domain Eukaryota; kingdom Fungi; phylum Basidiomycota; class Agaricomycetes; order Polyporales; family Polyporaceae; genus Grammothele; species Grammothele lineata. The sequence goes on from NDFF03000026.1 coordinate 89,823, forward strand.
CTGAACTGATACTACAGACTTTGGTTTTCAGAGTTTGCTCAGGCCATGGCCGAGCAAAAGAAGCTGGTGGATCCAATATATTCCCGTAACTGGTCTCAACTGACTCACAGGCCTGATGAGCCAGAGGTCTTCTGAAATTTGCGGCACTGCGAGCCCGACAGAAAGGTACTACCCCCGCATGGCGCTGTTATGTCAGAAGAATACGCATATGCTCTCCGCCTCTCGTGAAACGCATCTATCGGCCTGAACGTGGGCCGATCGTAGCCAACTGCACTTTGTCGACAGGCCGCGCAGGCGTTGAACCTTAGAGACCTAGGCATCGAGATTTAAGACGAAATGCTTTTCTGCCGCTCCTCGACGGCCCTTCCCCAGTTTTTTCCCCTCTTCTCCCCTACTTTCCCGTACTCATCCGAACTATTTCTGGGCTCTCATGTTCCTACTTGTGCGTTGGCTCGTGTTCTCTCTTGCAGTGCAAGTGTACGCGCTCGGCGCTCGCCAAACATTCTTTCCCTCGAGTATTCCTTTAGCCATCCGGTCTCCATATATGAATGTATGGCAAATAACGACTAACGCAAGTATACCTTTGCCCGCTACGTTTCCCTACTTCTGGGGACAATTGGTACGTCGTCCCTTTAGGTGAACGAAAGAGCTGAACACATGTTAGAAAGGAAGTCGGAAATGGGATGGTCGGGGAAGATTAGGATAGACGGGACAACATACTCGTGGATGGGCCTGGATCCGAACCAGTCGGGCCCCAACGTCTCAACCGTCACGAACGTCCAAATCACACCAACGAGGTCGATCTATGCCATCACCGCAGGTCCGATGAACCTCACCGTTACATTCCTGTCTCCAATAGAAGTAAGTCTCTCTTGTGCAGCTTGGAGAGCCTCATCTAACCTGCGTTATGAATAGCCCTCGGACTGGGTCAAACACTCACTTCCGTTCTCGTATGTTTCTGTGGAAGCGACGGCGCTCGATGGAGCTCCGCATTCTGTCCAACTGTATTCAGATATTACCTCAGGTACGTAAGTCTACAAGGGTGTCGCCGGTTTCGCTCAGAGTACTCTTAGAATGGGCGGCAGGCGACAGATCCCTTTCTGTAATGTGGAGCAACCAGAACACTGCCGCAAGCATCTACCACGAAATTGAACTACAGGCTCCGAAGCCATACACCGAAGATAGCCATCAAGCCGAAGACGGCAAGGTATACTATGCCATGCCGATGGTGAGCAGCATACTTGATTGTTGTGCGCTACTATCGCTCATGACAGGTCAATATGCTCTTTGGACTTAGGTTCCTAATCTGACATGGCAAATCGACGTCAACGAGGTGGTTCACAAGCAGTTCATCGCGACCGGGACACTCAACAATACTGCGTCAAATGCCTTCGGTCCTATCGTAACATGGATGAAGGTATTCGGGTTTGCCGTGGACTTGGGTAGCATCCAAAGTACCGCCAATCCGGTGACGTGGGCAGTTGGTTATGTTCGGGATCCAGTTGCGCTGTTTACGACGCCCTCTGGCCAGGTAGAAACTCGTAGAGCCTACTTTTTCTCTCAGTATTCCAGCATTCCCTCTGTGGTAAGGATTGACTTCTTCTGTAACGGGAACTCCTTTTCACACGTATGCTGTTGCAGATTGATGCCGTTGTTTCTGATTTCTCTGCTGCGTACAGTCGTGCTGTTGGTCTAGATGTAAAAATCATGGAAGCTGCGGGGAAGGTTTCCGGGGAGTATGTTGACCTTGTTTCGCTCGCTACTCGACAAACGTTCGGTTCCATGGACATCACCGTGCTAGGTAGCAACGGCTCCAATGAGGTGAACTCGTCGGACGTAAAACTCTTCGTGAAGGACATCGGCACGTCTCAGTAGGCCTTTATTTGCATCTTTGCGCGGAATTATCGCTGAACTGCGTCGATCTCCTAAGGCGTGTAAATCCCGTCGAAAAACTATACGCGGCATTTCCGGCATACCTCTACATGAATGCATCTTTTTGCTCGGCAATGCTGTCGCCCCTACTTGAGTCTCAAGATGGATCGACGAAGTTTCAGTTTGCATCTCCGGACATTGGTGAGGTTTTTCTGCACGCATCTGCCGATCACAACTGAAACCTTACAGGGCATGTATATCCAATCGCCGATGGAGCCCACGGTGATGTACATGCGCAAGGAATAGAACGCGAGTGGTTGTTTCCGCCCATATCTCACAGCAACTCACCACTGGCGATTTGTAGAATCGGGGAACATGCTCATCATGATGTACGCACATGCAAGATTCTCTGGTGACAGCAGGTTGCTCGTGCGGCACGTGCGTGTCTTTCTCCTGTGTACCTTCGGTGCCTTCCTCATCAGTCATGAAGTACGAGGTCGCGAAGCGATGGGCCGATTTCCTCGTCTCACGTACATTGATGCCCGACATGGAAAACCAGTAAGAATCATACTGTTGTCTTGGGTTCACTGGGCTCACGGTGACTCAAGAACTACCCAAGACTTATCAACCGGTAGCACCACCAACCTAGCGTTGAAAGGTATCATTGGGATCAAGGCCATGGCGGAGATCAGCCGTGCTGTGGGGAATGGCTCCGATGCTCAACTTTATGATGTTTGTGCCAGTCACTTCTCGTCGTTCGCAATGTGCTCATTTATGTATCCTAGTCTCGTGCATCTACCCTAATCGGCGAATGGCATTCGCTGGCCCTCTCAACGGGCGGTAGTCGCATTCTTGGCGTCTTTGGAGAGAAAGGTTCCTGGGCACTGGTGTATAACCTATATGCGGATGTTCTATTGGGGACTAGCTTGGTGCCAACGTCGGTGAGCAACTTTCTAGATGCGACACTGCACGCTTGACATGACTTCACGTAGATTTTTGCTCTCCATACTGAGTATTTATCGACTCGTCTATCGACAGCACCAGTTTTTGGCCTCCCTATCGACAGTACCGCTGGTGAGACAAGCAGCATGGGTGCGTAAGACTACCACTTGCGCGCATGGTACACTAACATAGCATTAAATCGTGAAAGCATGGATCCTGTTTACATCTGCGGTTGTAAGCGATATCGGTGTCCGCGACAAACTCATACAAGGAGCATGGACACGCGCGAGTTCCAACATCACGCTAGGAGCATTCTTTGATCACTACAATGGCGGTACCGGATCGATCATCGACGGGACTGCTGGGTAAGCGGCTACGTCGTACCATTATATTTACGTCTGACACATCGCATGTACGTTTATTAGCCCCAGCGTAGGAGCTCTATACTCCCATCTTGCGTTAACGTGAGCACCGTCTCTTCGGCACTAGTCCCAGGCTAGCCACTATTCTGAAACCGTGTGCCGGCTTCAGCCTCCAGAACAAAACTATATCTCTCACTGGCGACCCCGGGCCTTCCGGTGGGGGCGGTAATAGTACGGAGAAGACAGGAAACAAAGAGCCCAGCAATCACCAACAACGCCACTCAGAAGTTGGCGCAATCGTCGGAGGCGTCATAGGCAGCGTTGTGGTATTCGCGATTGCCATCGCTAGCGTCATCTATTTCCGCCGCATTACTGTTCCTTACCGGCTCACCATCAAGAACCACCGCCCCGTCCTCGACGTTTTCGGAGTCGGGGATGCTTTCCAGGCTTCGCTCACCTCGCACCATTCTATGGATACTCGAAGTCAGGGCACAGTAGCTAGGGGCTCCTCTGTGAACGCAGTGTTGGAGGGTCCTAGTATCAGCACACGGAACAAATCGAATACCATCTTCAGCCGCGGAGGCGCCGTACGGGAACCATTGCAAGGCGACAACACAGGAGTTGAACACAGCGGCGATAGGCCATTGTGCTCGCCATTCTCGACGTCACATGAGGGGCCGTCGGCACCGTGGCTGGTGCCTTCGCATCGGGGTGGCAGCGCAGCGTCGGTCAGCGTGGCCACAACGGCGGCAGGATCTACGCTTGCCCCAACGGAAGTCCAAGTTGTCGGGTTGCGTGCCGAGGTGCAGAATCTTAGGAGGGTGATACAGCAGATTCATGCAAATAGACAAACACATGCGGAACCAGTACCGCCGCCACCACAATACGAGGCTTGAACTTTTGATCCCGCGACTCTTCGTTTCCAGTCCCCAGAGTAGGTAACGATACGTAACCTCTCATTGTAGGCATGGAAAGGAATAAAAGTACGCGAACTTTTCTGTCACGAGTTCTTGACATATGCATTCCGAAGTTGTGAGTGGCATAGTGGTGTTCGAGAGGCCCTGTGGGAGGCACTCACTGACCGGACCTCGTCTATATCTGAGGAGAACATTTGATAGCTTAGTGTGTTTCCTCACCGCTACACGCATGCAAGCGGCGCCGGCCAAGTCCTATAATTGCCTCTCCGCCGAGGATACACCCCTCGAATCGTAGTCCTTTTCTCGCCTCGCAAGCCCATACCCCCTTCCGCCGCGCTCATGATGGATATCAAGCGAATTGCAATGGCGCGCCACCTCATTCTCTCAGTGCCCATCATCGTTCGTTCGCTTTCTGATTATCCCTCTCTGAGATCGTACTCATCATGCCGCACGTCGCCCCAGATCGGCCTTGATTTCTTCCTCAGCTTCACCTATGAGTACTACGGCCAAGTGACATCTCTCAACAACTTCGCGTCACAAATACACAGGAGGACGGGCTACCTTCGGACGTTCCCTACTGAGGACCCGCTCCTGGACGAGCCCAACAGATTCGTACACGTTCTCGTCGGGTCCTGGCGTCCCATCTCGAGCGCCCACCGCGCCCGTTCTCGCGCGCGCGCACATGCGTCTCTAGCAATCTCTGCTGGGGCACCTTGCCCTGTCGGACCCATATATTACTTCGCCCCACAGATGCGCTCGGTATGATCGCAGCTGCGGCCCTGTTCCGATCCCATCGCGTGGTGTGGCGTTACTGCCCATTATCACTGCGACCGCGTGCTGCATGCGCCCGCAAGCGTGGGTGAGGAGGGCGCGCGCTCGTGTCACGGTATCCAGCCCGACCGAATCTATGAAAGGCGTGCCAATGCGGACCACGAGAAGAGGGAGCCTGTCGAGTCGAACATCATCTATGGAGGCAGCGTTCCGTACGGCAGAAGAGACGACGCGGGATCCGCCGATGACGCGCTAGTCTGCTGCAGAGATGGGATTGGTTGGACCCTCCCGGAATGTTGCTCATCGAGGCGCTGAGGGTTACGACCCTGGCGCGATGGCCGCGAAAGGGGTATAGAGTAAGTAGCGGGTAGCAAGACGATATCGTGTCGCGAACTTCTGGAGGAGCAGAGAGGAGCAGAGAGCTTTGGAATGTAGGCGCAGCATTCATGAATGTCGAAATGGAAGACACGGCGATGCATGACTGCATGTTGCGTGAGCACCGAGCCGCGAGACCGACGGATGCCGATGGCAAGTAGCAGGAAGCCGCCAAAGTTCAACCTAGACTTCAACCGCCAGCCACAGTTCACGATGTCGGGTACAGCGAGCGAGCAGAAGATACCAAACCACCCGCGGAAGAAGCGATTGGGCCGGGCAGTTGGCATGCAGATGGTTACTTGTTCATGTCGCATCGTGAGCGGAGGCTGATCTCCGCCGTCAAACCTGACGATCCCCATACACGTACCCGAGGAAGGGCAGGCGCTATGGGACCCCCGTGCAGCTTAGCCTGTGGTCGGCGGTGTGTCCTGGTGTAGGTTTCTGTGCGGTCCTCTGTACGAGGGCCCCCAACGCGACGTCTTAGAGCCCCCTGACGAGGGAAGCCGACTCCCACCTGTGTCTGCTCCCAAGGGACACTGTGCGCTTCGGAAGTGGTGCCCCTTACGACTATCTTGGGTGAATATGCCGGATCACCAGCGAAAGTGGGAGTTATTGGGTGGTACGAATAAGACGGGTGAAATAGGGCGCGCTGATACTAGCTACTTATTGTCGAATTTTTACCTTCCGCCCATTTCGGCGCTTATTCCACGAATCGGTACTACTTCAACCTGGTGATTTTAAATGTGTATTCAACATGCAGGAAGCTCGCCGTAACAGATAAATCACATGCTATAGGGACCTGCCCGAGCATACACTTCTAAGTTACATTCTTGCTATACTACCCAGACTATCCGACACCCCCAGTAGTACATATCACAATCATTCGAACAAGCGAATCTCAGCGCACACTACTTCCGCGCACGAAGGTAGTAGGGCACCAAGAGTGTAGACAGGACGTCTCGGGGTGTAGAAAAGAGATAAAACTCACTGGCAGCACTTCGAAAGCCGCGTCGTCGTACTTGCGGCGGATGAGCTCCTCATAGTCCTGGTTCTTCTCGAGTCCACTCTCGGAGAGACGGCCCGTGGTACGCCTGCCACTGGATCTGCTTGTTTGAGGCCTCAGCGTGACTGTGGGGGAAGGAAGTCCTTTGCATCGTCGATCGTGATGCTGTGCCCACAGAAGGGAGCCGAGCATACCTTGTAGTCGCAGTGAGCTGCTCCTGGATCGGCGTGGTTAAGAACATGTTTGGCTAATGCATCGACATCCACTTACCTTGTTTGCGTCCTCGAGCAGCGCCCTGAAGCGCATCACAAAGTCTCCAAATGCCACGTGCACGGCACGCCGACCGTGGCTCGAACCCTTTCCGCCCCACCATCGACTGTCGTATTGTGATGCGCCTTGCGTACATTCATCCATCCCTTGATGACCGCGACCTCACTCGTCCGTGAGCGGCACAACCGTAACGCACGTTGCCCTCGGGTCAATCTTGACGTTCGAGGGGAGCAGGTTCAGCTGTGGCACGATCTTCGTCTGTGTCACTGGTTTCAACGCAGGCACCGGGGTCATTCCCACCCCGGTTCCTGGGTCGGAGTGCATGACAAACGCGATGGTTGTCCCAGAGAACCGCATTCTTGACGACGAAGATGTGGACAAGGAGGGAGCACTGGGAAGCATAGCACAGAAAGGGGGACAACTTGAAGGCTCAGCACGCAAAAGTGCCCAAGTCCGTCGCCCAGCAGCGCGCGACCTGCCCTTAAGCCGGGCTGATCACGTGCAACCTTGTCGTCTTGCCGCCCGACTCGCACCCGATACCTCGATTCCCCTCTCCTCCTCCGGTCTCGTCCTCGTCTCCTAACGTCTGAACATCACTACCGTGCTGTTCCCTCTATCTCCATAGTCCACCTCGCACGCACTCTCTTCGAGCAGTAAGTATATGCTTTGGATAGTAAACAGTCAGGGTGCTCACAGCTAATATAGGTGCGCAAGGCTAGAAAGACCGCTCCATTCTGGAGTACTACAAGGACAGTGGGGCTACTGCTGCCATTTCGCGTGAGTACTCGCTTGCAGGGCATGGGGCGTGAAGCATACTTACAGGTGTCAGGGCCACATGTGAAGATGCCGAATGTTGCAGACAGGTACAGTAACGACAACAGTATGGGTGTCAATGGTGCGTTGGCGGCTTAGACGTCTCGGAAGAAGCAGGCAGGGATAAGGAGGCTGACACTGGCGGGTGGAGGTGAACATACGTGCGTACCATCATTTATGCCGCGCAGCGCACCCCGTGTCGAGCACGCTGGCGCTGTGCCGGTCTATTTCCATACTTGTATAACCCAGTAGTATAAATACATCGCTTTTCCCCATTTCTGCGTCGTGAATCCGATTGTATGAAAATCCCATATCTATGGCGAAAAGTACCAGAAATGCTCGATAGTAACTACCTGGAACAGATAGGTGAAACTATTGACATGAGGTAGGGATAGTCGCGTGTAGCACAAAGCACGACTAATTGCAATGCACATGTGTGGTGAATCAATGTAGTGAAATCGGAAAGTTTTTGGGTGAACCTCCCCATTCGATTCACTACGGTTACTCAACGTTTTCACCCGGCGCCTCTGCCCACATCTTGGTCGATTTCCCCATATCCCACCGCATTGTTCACTGGTTTCGACGTAGTGAATTTACTAAACGTTTTCACTATGTAGTAGGCATACAGAGGGAGGACAAGCATTAGGAGGGATAAAAAGCCGGCGTCTGCTTACCAGAAATCCTAGCTAGTCATCCTGGTGCTGCCTGTTGCATGTTCCGTTGCGTGGTCCTCGAGATAGGTATCAAATATAGGTGACGCTTTGCAGGTGGCACTAGATCCGAGAAATTAGTAGACTTTCGATCTGCTAAAGTTCTGCCGGATTGAGACGAAGTTTAGTATCAAGGGGACGTACATTGTTAACAGCTAGATGTTAACGAATACTAGGACTACATAATGAGTTTTCTACGCTTGACCGGTGAAAAGTTGACAACCTGGAGATGGGTGACCGGACCATGTCCGTACACGCGGCGGGGTTTACCGGGTGATATATATCACGTGATGGTCGGAGTACGCACATTGCGTTCAACGAAGGGCCGAAGTCGTCCTCCCTCGACCTTTTCTCTTGCGCGATCCCTCCTGCCCTATATACGTTATCTCTCACATAACGGCTTATGTTTCGTCCGAACCCCAACTCATGCTCTGATGTCTCCGCGCGCTCCTTGCCAACTTCTTGCTTGAACCTAGGCTGAAGACCGAGGGCAGACAATCCCTGAACACGGTACAAGGTCTACCTGAAAGTTGCAAGCTCAGACACGTGGGGAGAACACGGGAAGATCAGTCGCATTGCGCGCCACAGTACTCCCTGGAGCCGGGCTAAGATGGGTGTGTAGGCGAGCGGGTGACGGGGTCATAGGTACGGTTAACTGTGCGTTAAGTGGAGTCAAGCGGTGCGTAGCCCGCATGGAAGCCGCTGTTCGTCCGCTTATGTATTCTGCCATGCCCTCGACATCTATCCATCAAATATGCGGTTTTCCGTGCTGTCCATAGTCGGGACCCTTGCGGTTGAAGTGAGCCCGCAGCCCTAGTAACACCCACACGATCCAAGAAGTATATTGGGTGTCTGGACGTTGTCTCAATATCGACTTGAAGTTATACTGTGCAAGGGTCGATGGAACCGATGGCGACGCACAGCGTTCGGTTGTCATCATGAACACTGGTCCGCTGCGCTCGGCCTTGAAGCCTTCTTCATACGGTAAATCGCCCCGGGCGCCGGCATCGGCAATGTTGCATGGAGCGGTTGGTACTGTTCCGACGACAAATCAATCGACTTAGGGCGCGTGAAGTACTTATATGGAGGAATGCCCTGTCCTGCGTAGGCCGAGGTGCGATCATGACGGGGAATGCGGTGTGCGTTTTGCGGTCTTTTGTGGTCTATCAAGTCCGATTCGGTGCGAAGGCAGATGGGTGGGGGAACCTAGTCCTCGCGGAACGCGCCGTGAAGCTTAGCCGGTAAGCCCTGGCCGTCGCCCGTCAGCTTGAAGTCTTCGCGTTCCTGTCTTCGCCGCCAGCGACGTCCTGTCATGCTGTTGCTGCTAACACTTCTACTTCCTCTCTATGCCGGGCCCAGTAGTGCTCAAAACACTGCTCAGACACTCTTTCCTGCTGCTATCCCACTCGCCGTTCGCTCCCCGTACCTCAGCACTTGGCACAACTCCACTTCCGGCACTCCCGACGCTGTTCACGGTCCCCTTTCACAGTCATGGCCGTCGTTCTGGGACATGAAGGTGCGTGACATTTGCCTATCTCACCAAGGTTTGTGCAAACCGCTTGGGTAGGGTGTCATGGGCTGGGCAGGGAAGATTAGGGTGGACGGTGTTTCCTATGGCTGGCTGGGTGCGGACCCGACGCAGAGCGGCCCCAATGTCTCCACTGTCACGAATGTCCAAATCACGCCCACAAGATCCATCTACTCGATGAAGGCGGGTCCCATGGATCTGAATATCACCTTCCTTTCTCCCGTCGAGGTTCGTGTCCATATCCGAATGACGTATACCCTGAATGCTGATGCGATGCGTGCGCAGCTTTCGGATTGGGTCAAACAGTCGCTCCCGTTCTCATACGTTTCTCTCGAAGCAACATCGAATGACGGAAATTCGCATGATGTGCAGGTGTATTCTGACATATCGGCAGGTAAGGCATATTTAAATCTCGATACTCAGATATACGACTTGACCGGCATTGTTTTTGTAGAGTGGGTGTCGGGCGACAGGAGTGCTGCCGTGAAGTGGTCTCAGCAAAACACAGGGTCAAGTGTCTATCTCAAGGTTGATCTCCAGACCCCAATGCAATTCACTGAGAACACCGACCAAGCTCAAGATGGGAGTGCGTACTATGCGATGCCAACCGTAAGTATCCGAAAACCGCTACCTATCACATTTTGCACTATCAATTGACGTCACCATAGAACCCTCAAATGACATGGCAGATTGCGGAAGCTTCCGCCACACGCAATCAGTTCATTCAGAATGGTGCGCTGTCGAACACACAAACCAGCAATTATGGGCCGATTTCGCCGTAGGTGCCTTCGTAACGTCTTAGCGGGTTGTATTCTGACGACTTCCCTGCGGTCAGAGCATTCACCGTTTTTGCGTTTGCGCTCAGTCTCGGTAGCATCCAGTCTACATCCTCTCCCGTAACCTGGTCTTTGGGCTTCGTACGTGACCCAGTAGTCCAGTACGTCACGGAGCAGGGAAACACGGAGACCCGGAGACCGTACTTTACAACTAAGTATGCGTCGGCGTCCGACATCAGTTCTGCCGTGCGTAACTCCATGGTTCTCCTTGCGGCTGTCTCGCTAATCTCAACTGATTTGCCTGTAGATCGACGACTTCGTGACCGACTTCTCCGCAGCCAATGATCGCGCCGTCGCGCTAGACCAGAAGATCATGGGCGATGCGGGGAAAATCTCATCCAATTACGTAGATCTCGTGTCGCTTGCTACGCGGCAGACGATGGCCGCGATGGACATCACGGTCCGGAGTGGCCAAACGGACGTCAAGACTTTCGTTAAGGACATCGGTGGCTCCTTGTGCGCGCCCTCATTGTGCTTGAGATGTCATCCCAAGGCTGACGTTTCTATCTCTGTTTTTGCAGGCGCGTCAATGCTGTTGAAAGGCTGTACGAAGCGTTCCCTGCGTACCTCTACCTGAACGCCTCTCTGCTCCAAGGCATCCTCGTTCCGCTGCTGGAGTCCCAGGATCAGCTCACTGGCGAGCCGTACGCACTTCTTGATGTCGGTGAGTCCTTGATGCGGGATGTTGACCTATCCACTTACAATCGAGCTACTTCAGGCGATTCATGGCCTAACGCAACCGCTCAGCGGAGCAACGTGCAACCGAACCAAGGAATTGATAGCGAGTCTCTCCACATCTGGGCGCGACTTAGATTGCTAATGTCCACCTCACAGAGACTGCAAGCATGCTCATCATGATGTACGCACACGCACGGTTTTCGGGGAACGGCGATCTCCTTTCTCAGCACGTACGTTGTGTGAAAAGTTCAGCTATGATTCGTACTCATAACTCGCCAACAGTACTCGGTGGCGAAACGATGGGGCGACTACCTCGTGCAGAAGACCACGATTCCGAACTTAGGTGCCCAGTAAGTGGAGGTGCAGCTGTCTCGATAGCGAGTAGCTGAAGCGGCTTTAGGGGGATGATCGACGAATCACCCGGAAACCTGACGAACCTCGCGCTGAAAGGCATCATCGCGATCCAAGCCATGTCCGAGATCAGCCGCGCTACCGGCAACAGCGAGGACGCACAGGCTTACCAGGTAAGCTCCTGCCTTCTGCTTAGTATATCTGATGTTTGACCATTGATCACACCTGGTAGAGTAATGCGACGACGCTCATCGGCCAGTGGCAATCGTCCGCGCTCTCTTCAGACAAGTCGAGCATCCTCGCCCAGTTTGGAGACGATAACTCGTGGTCGCTGACGTACAACTTGTACGCCGACGTCTTGCTGGGTACCAACGTGGTCCCAAAATCCGTACGTGTAGCCTCCTACCCTCGTGTGCGCTGTGGGAAGAGTGTCTGAACATTTCTTGACAGATTCTGGCCAACCATACGCAATCTCTGAAGACTCGCCTGAGCAGTGGTATGTCAATTCTCTCGTAGTCTGACTGTCCGAGACATGCTGAGAGTATTACAGCGCCGAAGTTCGGCCTCCCGATTGACAGTTATGCCGGCGTTTACAGTAGCACAGGTGACTACGTCTCCTTTGCTATTGCGCGCATGCTCTGATCACTCTCTCGGCGATCATAGCTTGGACGCTGTTCACTGCAGCTGCGGTGACGGACTCCGGCGTCCGTGACCAGCTCATACAGGGAGTATGGAACAGGGCAAGCTTCAACCAGACCCCAGAAGCCTTCTTGGACTACTACAACGACGATACGGGCAGTACTCGTTCGACAGATGGGAACGCCGGGTGAGCTTTCACGTTGCTAATATGGATGGATTCTAGTAGCTAATGGTATCGCTGCAGCCCAAGCGTTGGTTCGATGTTCTCGCTTCTTGCACTCAAGTGAGTGACACCTATAGTTACTCTTTTCATTCCACTGACACGAACGCTCTTCTCAGCCTCCAGAATCAAACAATCACGTTTGGCAATGGCGGTGAAGACGGCAGCCCGGACAGCACATCGAGCGGCGGGGGCAGTAACACAGGCGCAATCGTCGGTGGTGTCGTCGGAGGCATCGCGGTCATCGCGATCGCCGCCGCGGGCATCTTCTACTTCCGTCGGTCCCGGAACCGCTACCACCGCGCCGACCGCGCGTCGGCCACCGACGTTATGGGCGACCGGTACACGCCTGCGACGTTCTCTCCCTACGCGGACAGCCCGAACCCGACGTCTGCGTCGGACCCCCAGTTCGCGGAGGCGGCGTTGGCTGCAGGCGCGTATTCAGGAGCTCAGCAGCATTCGCAGCGACGACAGCGCGACTTTCCTTCCAGCGGAGGCACAGCACCCCAGCCGTTGACGAAAGCACAAGAAGCGGGCCTCGCGCCCGTCCCAGAAAGCCCGGGCGCGGACTCCATGTTGTCATTCGGGGCGTCCGGGGCGTCCTCGCGCCCGCCTGTGTCGTCGAGCGGACGGCGTGACTCGGTGTCGGTTTCGGATACGGGTACGGGCGCACCGTCGGTCTCGGCGACAGAAGACGTGGTTGGGCTACGGGAGGAGGTGCAGAGCCTCAGGAGGGCGATGGAGCAGATTCAGGCGGAGCGGCTCGAACCACCGCCGGGGTACTCTGAGTGAGGACGGGCCTGGTGCGATGTTGAACATAGAGGGGCGGGAGCTGTTTGCGGCGTGGCTGAGACCTTCCCGAGGTTCGATAGTCACTCGGACCTTGAGGAATACCGCTAGTACCTTATTATCTGTGCCTCTGTTGAGACTGTAATTGCTATCGAAGAGTTTTCTTGAATGCCATTCATGTTAGTCACTCGACCGTTCTACGTGAACTAGCTAACTCTTCGTGAATGTTATTCAAAGACTACTAAGGTACTACCAGCATCACAAATTCGTCAGAGCACCGTCACTGGGCTAACTGATCACAACGGGCGAAATACTCTTCAGGATCAGCCGGTGTGACAGTGTAGACAAGATGCTAGAAATAGCAGATGGAGGCGGCCTCGTCTTTCAAATCGGAGACACATTGTACCTTATCGTCGTGAAAACGGATGTAGGATATGGTGTTGAATAAGACGTGCTCGATCGGGTTGAGACCTGGGGAATACCGGGGTAAGAATTCGACCTTTATGCCGCTGGAGACTATCCACTGATGTGAATGCATGGACGAGAGAGGCTGATCAGGGCTCATTTGATCCAAAAGCCCCTCGACGGAATCACTGAACGTCTCGAGGGTGAACGAGTCCTCGACGACGTCGAGATGTAGGATTCCATCTAACGGGAGGGCCGGGAGGAAAGACCGGCTGCGAGATGGGTAGGCTGAGAGACGCCGTAGAACCTTGCTAAACGATGCGACCTACCACTTTCCACCAAGAGAGAATAGTCTTTGTGACGACATTCTGACCTTCGACAGCCCACGCCTTGCCGCGGAACAACACTATACGATCACATGCACCCTCATCAACATAGACAAGATAATCCGCGGTGTAGTTGGAGCTCAAGTGACAAGTAGTACTGAAAAGCGACACGCTTCTCGGCGTTGTGCTCGATGATACGACGAATGACCTAGAGGATAGCGATGAGAAGCAGCTTAGGGGCAAGAAAGTTCTCATACCTTATTCATAGTGTATCCATGATCCCGAAGGGCTGCCCACGCCGTGGAGCGAGAGGCTCGTCTGCTTGAAACGTCTACAACCAGTATCGAGCTCATCGAGATACGTATAGCAATCGCTGTTCACACGACCTTGCAAGAATTGGACCCGCGTGAACGCTCACAAGATGAACAGACCTTTAGATATACCTGTACTTCCTCCCGGCGTGAGATGCACATCCCCGCCCTTCCTGCCAAGTCGCCCGTCTATCGCGGTCTGAGAGACGGCACCGGTTGCATGGTGGGTGGCCAGGATCCAGCAGCTTCATCGGGTTTTCACGCCCATTTGCATGCAAATCGTAGTTGGGTCCAAGCCAAGAGACGACATGCGCACAATAGCTCACTTGAGGTCCTCCGCTATCGTTCTCCTTCTGGCCATTTCGGAGCCTAGCAGTGTTGAGCTGGCTGTGATGACAGAGGAGGTCTGGATGGTGGGAGTAATCACAAGAAAGGAGAGGCGTAAGAAGCAGAGGAAGAACGATATTATGGGGGGTTGAACGTATATTTGGGATGAAAGGCGTCAACTTATCGTAAAGTTGAGTAAGAACTTCGCTCGGCGCTCCAGAGCGCTCCTCGGAGTTGACGATGTTCCACCGTTCGGAGCTCGGGCCGCCCATCCGTACCCCCCGGCCGCACTCGCAAAACTGCGCGCACTGCATGTAGAGAACCTCACGGTTCGTTATTACACTCAACTCGATCGAGCTCTTTGCACTTGGCTTCATCTGTCTTTCCCCGCATCTTCTCGGGCTGTCCGCCCTCGGACCGAGCGGGTCGCTCGACATCGTTTCAAAGCTTGAAATTCGAAAATCGCGTTGCCTGGCAGCGCGCCTTCAGCTGAGTTTTCATGCGTGTTTCATCCCCACGCCCGTTCGGGCAGCGGCCAGCCTGAGTTCGATCCCATCCGATTCCACCGCTCCTATCTCTATTCCTGCTGCTTCAATACCCGTCTTGCAGCAAAACGCGAACTCCGCGAAAGGCGACGCCTCTTACTGGATCAATACAAGGACAGCAACTGAGGCAACGTCGCGTTACGACCCTGCAAGTGAGCGCACGAATGTCGGCGCATGAATGTCAGCGCGTGGCTATGTCATCCGTACGCTTGACAGTATTCAAGTTTAGCTAGAGTGAGTGGTCCGTGGTGACATTGAATGGCAGATCCTGCTGTCGGTATCCTTAGGAGCCTATAAGGAGACCGACTCTCGTGTAGGACGCTACGGTAATGTTTGAGGACCTGTCTCGTACACTGAACGTCTACGGCAAGCTTGCGAAATGCACACATGGACGAACTTGTGAGTAGCGATCTCTCTGTTAACATGCTCAGGGGCACCAACCCCGCTGTGCTCGGTGCTGACGGATCCCTCGAGCGACAGTGCGGTGCTCCCAGGGCGGCTGTGTTCATTTTGACTGTCGGTCATTCGAATGAAATCTCTGAAAGGGGCTGTGAAATACGCGACGGCAAGTCCTGTCGTGGTTGAGCTGAAGTGCGACGATCACGGGTAAAGCTGTGTTGTAGATTCTATCCTGGTGAACGTCGCCCGAGCCCCAGCTTACATGGATTGAAACATTGAGGTCAACTAATCTGCATATACACTGTGGACAAGGATACATTGTCAATGCTCAGGCAGCCGACCTGCCCTATCGCCACTCACTATACTATGTATCTCTCCTACCGTGCCATGCATCGACAGCGCGAGTTTTCGCGTGCACGGTGCATCGCCTTACGAGTGATTCGCGATTGAACCTGCGGCGGTCGCAACGGGGACAAGTAGCATTTTTCAAGCGTCGTTCACCTCGCAATCGGCTACGGAGGTCGTTGTTCGAGTCGGACGAGTCGGTGCATTCAGAACGGTCATCGCCCAATGGACAGGTCCTCCACGTGGCGCCTCGGGCCGGACGAACCGGGAGTCGGGCATGGTTTCGAGCCGTCGCCGTCGTCGCGGACATCGTTCACGTCCGCCATGTCCACCCTCAATCCAGCTCAATACTCGGGCTTCAGCCCCTTTAGCAGGATCATTCTCCCCATAAACATTCATTCTGCTGGCGCTTCTCAACGTCGCTCAATATCTGCATGAACATGATCTGCCCCCTGTACTTCCTCGCGGTACTGGCTCACCGCTTTCAGCCGATCGACATCGCGGGGATGTAGTCGCATAGCATGGTGGCTGTGGACGGAGGGTGTGTGGATATGAGTGTGTGGCGAGAACCACGTCACTGTTATAGTGGACGGTGTGCTGAAGGGGTCGACATGGCACTTTGTGGTGCGTGGCCTACCTCTCGCTGATTCTAACCATCTCACTATCACCTCCTTTCCGTCAGACGTGTTTTGTACGCACCTCTCACAGATATACCCTCATTTGAGCTTCCCTGGCGGGGAATCTGCTCATACTTTGGGTGTAGAGAAGCTGCCGCTTCCGGAAGCAAGCAACTTGGATCTACGTACATGTTGAATGATGCTGTGCGGTGGGCGCGTCGATAAAACCTGTTGAGCCCCATGTCCGTGACCCTCGGCATAGGTAAGTTCTCAATTTGGTCACTTGTTCCGTATGTGGTCTTGTGGCGCAGTGCTCTCAGAGCGGCCTCCTTTGTTTCCATCATCTATCACCTGAGTCGCTGTGTCTGATGGAACAACATCCTGTCTTCGAGTGGACCGAAGTGCGATGGGAACGGGCAGAGCTGTGCATTATGTATAGCGGCTTGTGGTCTTCTAACCGCATTGTAAGGGGTGAAAATTTGGGCTTGCATCGCAGAAGCATACCCTGTGAGTCCTATTCGTCTATATTGAACTGCCGCTCTTGCAGTGCCGTGCACAATTGGACCCTTCGGAGTTAGAATCTTGTCTGTGGTTACAATCGACCATCATGTTCTCACACAAAGGTTCCCCCATGCATCGTTGAAATTCATGGAGCTACGGCGGCTCGAGGCACAAGCGCGTCATTGAGCGAACAGTTCATTCACTCTTTTAGCCTCCGTCTCTGCTTCAGAAGGAGGGACTCCTCCGTAGCGTCTGCGCCCAACTGCCACCATGCTGCTACTGACATCTCTCTCACTGCTTGCTGCGTTTGTCGATGCTCAAACTTCGTTCCAGACGTTCTTCCCCGCTAGCATCCCGTTAGCCGTTCGCTCCCCTTATCTTAACACTTGGCAACACACACTGAACACCAGCACCCCACTCTCCCGGTCATGGCCTTTGTTTTGGAACCAAGGAGTACATGTTCTCGTGTGTCCAAGTGGTTAATACGTACTAATCGCTCTAGTAGGCTGTCACGGGCTGGGCCGGGAAGATCAGAATAGACGGCGTTTCGTACGCATGGTTAGGGGCAGACCCCGCGCAAGCCGGGGCTAATATTTCTACCGTCACAAACGTCCAAATCACCCCTACAAGATCTATTTACACGATGAAGGCGGGTCCGATGGATGTCAACATCACCTTCCTGTCTCCTGTCGAGGTTTGTGTCTACGTTATTGGGTGCTGTGATTGTGTTGTTGATGCAACTCAAGTCTAGCCTTCGGACTGGGTCAAGCAATCCCTGCCTTTCTCACACGTCTCTCTGGAAGCGACGTCAAATGACGGCACTTCGCACGATGTCCAAGTATATTCTGACATATCGACTGGTGAGACGTTTCGCACGATCATTTCCCTATCTCGGAGAGTGCTCACTGACTGGCGTCGTGCGTGCAGAATGGGTCTCAGGGAACAGAAATTCAGCCCCAGTGACATGGTCTCAGCAAAACACAGGATCAAGTATCTATCTGAAGCTCGAGCTCCAGGATCCCATGCAATACACCGAGAACAATGATCAGGCCCAAGACGGGACCGTGTACTATGCAACGCCGACTGTGAGTGGGAGCCTTGTGGCGAGCGAGAGGTCGAGCTGACAGCGTTGAGATAGAATTCACAAATGACGTGGCAAATAGATGGGGATGTTACGTCCCGTGACCAGTTCATCCAAAGCGGTGAGCTTAAGAACACACAAACGAACGACTTCGGTCCGATTACGCCGTAAGTTCAATAGAATCTCACAACGGCGTCTTACACTGACGACTCTCGTGTTCGTCCTAGATACTACCACGTCTTGGCCTTTGCTGTCAATCTTGGAACCATCCACTCGACATCCGCCCCCGTGACGTGGTCGGTTGGCATCGTCAGGGACCCGGATATGCAATACGTGACGGAGCAAGGAACGACGCAAACCCGAAGACCATACTTTACGACGAAGTATTCGGATATTAGCTCAGCTGTGCGTCAAAATATCATCTTCTGTGAACCTAATTCCTTCAGAAAGCTCATGCTTAGGTTGGTAGATTGACGATGTCGTGTCTGGCTTTTCCTCAGCCTATGATCGCGCCCTCGCTCTGGATAACAAAATCATGGACGACGCGAGGAATATTTCTTCCAATTATGTGGATCTCGTGTCGCTCGCCACGCGGCAGACGATGGCTGCGATGGATATCACGATTCTGGACGGCCAAGCAGATGTGAAGACGTTTGTCAAGGACATTGGCGAATCTCCGTGCGTCCACTCGGTTTTTAATGTTCGGTCCTCGTGACTGTCTAACTGCCGAATTCTCTTTCCTCATGACAGTCGCATCAACGCCGTCGAACGGTTGTACCAGGCCATGCCCGCGTATATCTACCTGAATGCCTCCTTGCTTCAAGGAATGCTCGTTCCGCTTCTAGAATCTCAGGATGGCTTGACCGGTCAAACGTACACGCTCCCCGATGTCGGTGAGTACATCATTTTCTCGTGAAGGTCGTTATTAAAGTCGTTTCCCAGGCGGTTCTTGGCCCAACGCCACTACTCAACGAACAAACATCATGGCAGAAAACGGTATCGACAGTAGGTTTTACCTCCGGTGTGTTCCACGTAGACGATCGCCAACACCCTCTCAGGGACGGCGAGCATGCTCATTATGATGTACGCACACGCACGATTCTCCGGAAACGGAGCCCTGCTCTCTCAGCACGTACGCTATTACATCCAGATGTTCCACTCTTTCGGATGCTCATCTTCCTTTTGCAGTACGGGCTTGCGAAACGCTGGGCAGACTATCTCGTAGATATGACGACCATGCCTGATTTGGGTTCTCAGTACGTCGATATACTCACACCCCATCGACGGCGGCCTGCTGAATTGGCTTCAGAATCATGGCCGACCAATCCGCGGGAAACCTGACGAACCTCGCACTCAAGGGCATTATTGCCATTCAAGCCATGTCGGAGATTAGTCGCGCCACTGGACACGACAACGACGCGTTCGCTTACAAGGTTGGTCTCTCACGTTGTACTCAGAAGGCCTTTGACGAGAAGCTCATTGGTCCTCTAAGAACAACGCGACGGCACTCATGATCGAGTGGCAGACGTCGGCGCTGTCTTCAGACAACTCAACTATTCTTTCTCAATTTGGCGACGAGAACTCATGGTCGTTGACGTACAATCTGTACGCTGACGTCCTGCTTGGCACCAATCTGGTTCCACAATCTGTGAGTTCACCTGTTTGCTCTGCGTCCAACGAGCCCTGCTGTCGTTCTCATAGTGGTTGTGTAGGTACTGGAAAGTCATACTCAATCCCTCAAGACACGCTTGAGCAGTGGTACGTCTACATCCCTCTCAGCCACATGAGAGACGTACTGAGAACGGGGCCTTGCAGCACCTGGATTTGGCCTCCCGATAGACAGCACCACAGGTGCAGATAGTAGCACAGGTAAGCCGAAGGGAGATCTCTCGTATCGCCTCCTCCCTATCCTGATCATTCAATGCTACAGCCTGGACCCTCTTCACCGCGGCGGCAGTGACAGACCCTGAAGTCCGCGATCAACTTATCCAGGGAGTGTGGAACCGGGCGAGCTTCAATCAAACGCAAGGCCCCTTCATGGACTACTACGAAGACGACACGGGGAGCGTCGACTCCTCTGCTGGACAAGCGGGGTACGTTATCAACTGCCATCTCGTAATTATGTCGCTTAGTTTGCTGCAGCCCTAGTGTTGGTTCCATGTTCTCGCTTCTTGCCCTCAAGTACGTGCATACCAAGTGCGATTGCTCCCATATACTGACGAGAATACGACTCCTATCAGCGTGAAAAATCAGACTATCACGTTAGACAATGATGGTCAGGACGACCCCAGCACTGCTTCGAGCAAGAAGAGTAATTACACCGCCGCGATCGTTGGCGGCGTCGTGGGTGGAGTCATGGTCATCGCCATCACCATCATAGGCGCGTACTGCCTTCATCGCCCAAGAAGACGCCACGACCGTAGCGTGTACGAGAGCGCCGTCACTAAGCGGCTTTCCGGTTCCACGGAGGAGCTTCGCTCGGGAGACATTTCGCAGTCCTTTACCTCACGCGATTATGGTGCCCACCCATTCCCATGGACCAACAGCGAGGACGGCTACACGACTCTTGCCACGATGGA
This sequence comes from Grammothele lineata, assembly GCA_002150815.3. NCBI lineage: Eukaryota > Fungi > Basidiomycota > Agaricomycetes > Polyporales > Polyporaceae > Grammothele > Grammothele lineata. The sequence goes on from NDFF03000026.1 coordinate 110,335, forward strand.
AGGCGGGGGCAGCTCCCATTCCCCTACGCCCTCCATCATCCTTCCGCCATCGAAGGCGAGGATGGCGCGCTCTCGCTCCGCCGCGCAGCACCTCAACAGCGCGAGCCCCGACTTGCCCCCGTTACCAAGCCTTCCAGAACAAAACTCCTCTGCCTCTGTGATAGGCACGATCGCGGATTCCTCTCTACCAGACGGAGGTCCAGGTGGCATGTCAGGCGGGGCTCCGCCGTTGCAGCACAACAGGCGAGCCTCCGCTCCATCCTCTGACGCAGGCGCGGGTGCGGGTACAGTCTCGGACTCGACTTCACTGTTGTCACCGAGGGAGCTTGTGGGGTTGCGGTCGGAGGTGCAGATGCTACGGCATGTCATGCAGCAGCTGCGTGCGGACAGACTCGAGGCACCGCCGGTGTACGAGACCGTGTAAGTAGCGGGTTGAACTGCACTGAGATGGCATTCTGTCACGGGTGGTCTGCTGAGATTAGCACAGCATACGCGTCATGCTAGTAATCTGTGTTTACTCTGGGTTATCGGACTTTGTATTTATTTATCAGACGTCAGACTCCACTGACTCGTGCTCCATTACAGCGGTATTAATAAAGTGTGCAAAACGAGTGCGAGCAACCGCACGGAGCGGGCATGCATGCATATTGTACGAAGTTGGCCAAGGCCTCAGGGTGGTCATATGTTCTCCTTCGCACGCGCAGCGGCCTGCTCGTCGTTGTGAACCCACGTGTCCGCGCGGCCGAGGAGGCGTCCGGGGTGGAAGAAGTTCAGGGTATACATGGCGAGCACAATCATCGCGCCGTCGAGGACGTCTTTCGAGGGATAGAACGATCAGAGATGGTCGAGAGGGCTACGATGGAGTGATTAATACTCACTAAAGTAGACTTGCGTCGTGATGATCACGCCGCGCCAGCCGTCTGCGAGTTCCTACAGTTCGGTCGAGATCCGAGTCTCAGCAAATATAGACGAGGAGGTAAGGGGAATGACTCACGATAACACGGTATATTGACCTGTTGAGACGGCGCCAACGTCACTTAGTGTACGAAGATCCATGAGATAGTCTTCAGTTGACACATACCGGATGAGAAGGAATACGGACTCGAGACTCAAGCCTACGAGCATGAGCTTCGTCCCTTTCTCCATTGGTTCACAGCGGAACTGAGGGCCTGCGCGTTTGAAGGGGTGGTCATAGACGTAACGGAGGACGAACTCCGCGGCGAGCGTCACGTAGACAATCAGTGCAACTGCGAATGGGTCAGCGCAGGGCAAACTCAGTGATGGGTGAGCACACTCACGCAGCTGGAACGAGACGCCGGCGAGCATGATGTGTCCTCCCTAAGCAGAGATAGTATTAGTGTGCTCGTCGCGTTGGCTCGACGACCGAATATGCCTACGGGTTTGGCGTTTTCGCCATTCTTCACAGCGATGGATGCTTTGGCTCCACCCAAGGCTTGAATCACAAGAGCAATGACGTCCTGCACGGCATGAACTACGGTCAATAACGTGGGTGATCAGGCTAGAGAGATATTCACGTACGCAAGAGAGGAAGATGATGGTATCTAGAACATAGAAACGTTATTATACGGTAGAGATTGTCAAGAAAAGAGATGACGTACATGTTCTCGCCTTCAGCCTGCTGTACGACTGCCCCATTCTGTGCATGATCTGGCCGAGGATCATGAAGTTTGCCGCGATGAGTGGAGTCGGGGAAATAATCGTGGTGGTGATTCTAACACAAAGAATGGGTGAACACGCATTAAAATCAAGAAACGAACGCCGGATGCGTACTGCATGAGGTACGGTGTGATTGAGAAGACGTCCGTACTAGACCACAGGCGCGCTGCCCACCCCAGGATCTCCCCAACGCCGGCTATGCATGCGGTTGGAATAAGCCACCAGAGGCGCGAGTGGATTGCCTGTCCTACGTGGACAGCTGTCCAAGATATTGTGGGTAAGTGAGTGGGGAGTGCCGCAGAGGCTACGGATACATTGCTCACCTGTCGAGAGAGAGAAGAGGACGACGAATAAGATGCAAATCCACTCCGTAGGCACATAGCCGTAAGGGTTGATTTCCTTCTTAACACCTGATGGGCTGACGGCCACTACTGAATAAAGACGACACGGATGTCAGTCGCTGGTCGTGGGCGCGTGTAAGCAACGGGAAGATACTCACATATAATAGAACCGTTCGTCGAAGACATCTTGAGGCCCGAGAGCGGAAATGAAGGGAAGAACTGCTGCACTGTTTGGGCAAAGGTAGTGGCAGGGTTTCGGAAAGCAAGGGCTGCGAAGACGTGCGAAGGCCCATCGGCGTTCGGGGAGCTCTATAAGTGCAGCATTCGACGGCTTGGCGGAAGCTTATGACGATAAGACAGGGCGCAGCAAGGAGAACCGGGCGCAATTTGAAGTCGACAAGGGGGTAAAGATGCGAGCGAATGGGGAAGAGAGGGCGGCGGACGTTCATATCCGGTCCTCAGCGGCTCGAGACGCCATCGGCGCAAGAGAACCTGTATTGCGGCCCGGGTGGACGGCTGCTAACTTGTAAAGCTTCAGTAAGGTTGATCACGCCGTAAGCCGTGTCGCATGCGAAGGAATTTGTAGTCTGAGAGATTTAAACAAGAAGCTCGAGGTACTAGCCGTTCGATGATAGAGATCAGGAAGCGCTGGGGGTGTCCACTAGGTTAGCTAGAGTCGGACCCGGATGCAAACACCCGGGCCCGAAGCCGGCTGCAGCTCCCGGGGCTGCATTCTCGATCACTCTGACCTTGCTGCCGGGATACTTCGACCTGGTGTCACTGTGTCATTCTTGCTGAGTACTGCATTCATCTTTGATTGGGGCGACGAATGGTTCAGGTCAAGGTGGGTTGAAAATGTTGAACTCGTCGGCGGCTGTCGATCGCTGTGGAAGATCACGTAATCAAACTCAGCGCGGGCCGGCCGGGACGGCGCTTACAAATTGCTGCGAGTGGGCTGGCAACTGCGGGCCAACTTGAACTAGAAGAGCGTTCAACGCGGCGTAGAAGATGCCCCCATCTATTGGTAACTTAGGCGTAGTATAAACCATCCTCTGGGCGTCACTGAGCTTCCCATTTGCATACAGGTTAACCACTCACGACGACTTCTCTCAGACCGGGAATGCTATGTTGTTCGAGTTCTCCCATCTGGCAACTTGAATGCGACTCGTACTCTGAGTCCCTCTAACGCGTTGCTATCGTGAAGATGAGAGTCTCCGGAGCGGTATATCTCCGTATAGGCTGCAGAACAGAACGATGGCAGCTGGCTCCGCCGTCTGTAGCTGAGTAGGCTATGACGGTTCGAATCAGCCTGTCTAAGGAAACTTGAAACGTCCATCATCAATCAAGTCTTGGGCGGCGTCCTAGGCATCCATATTGCCGTCGCAGGTCTATAGCGCTTGAATTACGTGGTACGCAAGAATAACTTCCTCGACGTGTGTGAGAGCGGCCAGCATGGTGTCCCACCAGCCCGGCTGCCCGTCCCCACGCTTGAGCTTCAGCAGGAACTCTGGGCATCCTATGAGCACGCGACCAGTTGCAAACGTCTTGTCCAATGTGAAGAAGATAGAAGGATACATGATTTTGCAACTTCCGACATCCTAGTTGGAGCGCGCCGCCGCGTGGACAAATCAGCCTTGACGTCGGTGGTATTGATACCGGATCACAGGCCCTGACTTCTACTTCTGTATTCATTCACCGACGTCCAGCATCCTTGATGGATGTCTTACCCCTCCTCTTTGCTGTTCGCACGATCTTCTCCATCCTCTCCCGCCCATACCGTGCCCGCTACAGCAACACGAGCCATGCCCACCGCCTAGAACGCTCTGACCCGTTGAAACCCACAGATACACGATCTCACGAACCCGTTATACGAGTTGTCAGCGTCGACAATCCGCACGGATGTATGCAAACCTACCCTTGGTTTTTCTTCTGCAGATTGTCTCTACGTATCTTGTGCATGCCGCACTCGAGGTGAGTTGTAAACCGTCTTTTTCTTGTTGAAATGGTCTGATCGCATGCCTCCTGATCGATAGGTCACCAACCCTGGGCCGCTCGTCAGTGTGACAGCGCACGGAGGACAGCCCTGTGAGGTCGACTGGCGCGATGACGGATCGGCCCCTCTTCTCGTCGACATCGGCCTGTGTAATGTCTTCCTCTACAATGTCCACGGTCGCGTGAGTTCTTTTTCCTCGGCTACGCGCCGAGTATGATGAGCGATGGCTGATGAGAGGGTTTCTCCTTCCCGCAGAAACTCATACAGCAAATTCAGACGGTGAACATCTCTGCACAGAGCATATTGAAATTCACAGTGAGTACTGTTCTCGATCAGCAAATGTGTACCAACATGTGTTTATCTCTGCGTCTTCTCTGTTTCTTTCAGCCTGATCCTAAGGCCGGACCCAATTCGGATAGCTAGTAAGCACCCTCGAGCTCATGGCATACGTCTGCCATGCGCTCTACTGAACAACTATCTTGATAGTTACATTAATTTCACGGCGGTAAACCCCATAAACAACGTAATTTATGATCAATTTTCCTCTTTGTTCACGTGAGTACCTCTACATCTCGCGTAGACACCAGGGATATGCACAACGTCAGTTATGGATAAGTATTTGCACGTTCGCTGTATGGGACAAGGGCACGTGCGGAGGAGTGGCCCTGACGGACATTTTGTATGACTGCAAGCGTTCCAACTGTATAACATCCACAATCTGACGCTATCCATTCAACAGCATCGACTCTATGACCGGATCCCTCGACTCTCCCGTTCCCAGCGACACTTCAGCCATCGTCGATCCCTCTTCCGAACTCGTCACAGCGTCAACGAGCACCACGATTCCAAGTACCACGGTCTCGAACGGTACTTCCGCGGTTATCAGTCCTTCCCCGGTATCTACAAACTCAGACACTACTCTCTCAACGGTCCACGGCACCTCTGTAGCCACATCCAACGCCGTCGTGCAGGCAACAGGGAATGCTATGGGCAAGGAAGGAGGTGTGAGCCGCTCGAGCGACCGATCCAAAATCATCGCGGCCGCAGTCACAAGCATCGTCGTCGTCATCGGGGCCATCGTTGCCGTCGTCACTTTCTTGTACTTTCGCCGTGGCCGCGCAAAGGCTCGTGCAAGTACACAGAGGCTTATCGACATTCACGCGGAGACCCGGGATTCAGTTCACGGCAGTGGGGATGTGGTCGATATCAGCGACGAGCGGACAGACACGGAGGGATTGTCGACCACCGGCGCCGTTCTCGCACCGACTTCGTACTCGCCCTCGACCTCAGAGCAGCGGAGCGGGCAACCATTTCCGGTGCGAGAGAAGGCGCAAGTGCCGGTGACCGTGGTGGCTGCGTCACTGCGTACTGAGCCTGAGGGCTGGTCTCATAGCACGTCCGAGGGCCTATTCGCTGAGTCGGCAAGCGTTCAACACCAGCCAGAAGCGTCTTCATGGTCAGGCGATGGGACAGGGACGGGATCCGAGTACACCGCTGCATCGACGGAAAGCTCAGGCGTTGTCAACTCGTTGCGGGCGGAGATGCGGACGTTGCGGCGGGCGATGGAATATATGCGAGCACAGATCGAGCGACCGCCTACGTACTCGGAATGATTCGTCGATTGCAGACGTTTACTACTCTGTAGTTAGAAATGTCAGAGATGTCATGTGGGAAACAGGGTTCCTGCCGAGCTCACCGAAGATTGGTTACCTAACCCATCTGGAGGAAGGCGACAAGTGCTTAGCGCTCAGCGTCGGTGCCCGCGCCCGATACGGCCGCAGCGAGAGATCACGTAATCCGGATGCGAAGCCGGACGGGAGGCCCGTACTCCGGAGGGCGCTTACAGGTGACTGTCACTCGTGTTCAACGTTCGCTCATATGTACGTTCAACGTCGGGGCTCGGAGGATAAGTACTCGTTTCCATGGATCCTCGAAATGTCTCACTTAGAACAGTTGATGATAGGAGCAGTATGCTTGACTTGAGACGTCTTGTCCGCACTAGTCTAGCTTACCCTCCTGTCCCACACTGGCAGATTTGCCGATTCTATCTCCAAGTACGATGCAAAGCGCAACGGTATACCAAGCATCACGTAACTGGCTGCTGGGATGTCATCTGTGGCATTTGCTTGGACTAGGATTGTGCGTATGCTCCATACTTATTATGGCCAAACATTGACGGTCGTTACGACTTTGAACATGCTTAGAGTGTTGCTGTACGGTGCCAGGTATAGCGAACGCGGTCATCATTCAATCACTTTGGTATCTGCACAAGGGACAAAAATACAGCCTCACGAGACGCCGAGGAGCTGGGCGCGGCCGAGCATGCTCGGTGAGCCCATCTCTCCTGAAAGCCGAACGCATTTCACTGACCCGGGAGAAGTAATAGCTCTCGTCGGAAAGACGAAGCACTCCTTATCCTCTGACCCAACGTTCGTAAACAGGTTTATCTCCTTCCCCTTGGATGAGTCTAGCGGACAAGAGGGGAGAAAGGGCTGCAGATGGGATAAAGGTACATCGGCGCTGGAGGCGATGCCGGCAGCAGAGTGGGAGATGGATCTGTCACGGAAGCAGATTCGGCGCTCCCGGTGCAGCGCAGAATGAACGCAGAGTTTGCCTTTCTCGCACAGCTCTTCTCACTCATCAAACTCTCCTTGCCGAGTTCACCCATGCAGCGTCCCGTGCCCATCTCTCCGCCCACTCGCCTCTCGCCCGTTGTCCTTGTCGCCCGCATGTGCCCTTCCTAGCCCGCCATGCTCGTCGTCCTACTCGTCCTTCTCTTCGCGCAAGTCGTGCATGGTCAAGGCCCCGTGCAGACGTTCTTCCCGGCCAGTATCCCTCTCGCCCTTCGCTCGCCTTACATGAGCACATGGGACGTCGCTTTGAACTCAAGCGGACCTATATCGTCCTCATGGCCTGTCTTCTGGGGACAATCGGTGCGTTATCGTGTGTTTCGGGTGGTGGATGCGTTTTCGAGATAGTGTTCTAGGCCATCATGGGATGGGCAGGAAAGATCCAGGTAGACGGGACCACATATGCATGGCTCGGTGATGATCCCGCTCAGTTTGGACCCAATATCTCCACTGTCACGAATCTGCAAATCACGCCGACCAGGTCCATCTACACGATGACTGCGGGGCCAATGAACATCACAGTCACCTTCCTATCTCCTGTCGAGGTGAGTGTCTAGTTCTATGTGGGTCCTGCTTCCGCCCATGACCTTCGTGCGTAGCCGGCAGACTTGGTCAAGCAGTCGCTCCCATTCTCCTACGTAGCGATCGAAGCCACACCTTTGGATGGTCAGACGCACGCTGTGAAAGTGTACTCAGATATTTCCGCTGGTAAGTGAATAAACCAACTGCTGGTCGTTGCGTGGTCGATATGTTTCTTCCCTAGAGTGGAACTCTGGGGACCGAGGGAAGGTTGTGCAATGGAGTAATCAGAACACGGGTGCAAGCATTTACCATGAGATTGAGCTTGAAGATCCCGTGGCAGATTCGGAGATTAGTAACCAAGCGGAGGACGGAACAGCGTATTACGCTATACCTACGGTGAGTGGTCTAACGCCAGTTATAGATTTCATCCTCCATGTTGACTGTATGCGCTCTATACAGGGCCCTGGAGTGACGTGGATGATAGACAGGGATGTCACCTGTCGTGATGAATTCATCGCTAACGGCGCACTTCTCAACACGGCGTCCAGTAAATTTGGGCCCATCAACAAGTGAGTTCACCGAATCATAGAAAGTCATATTCCCCTGGGCTAAAGTGATGTTTACACAGTCCGTTCTTTGTCTTCGCCTTCGCGGTCGATATCGGCAATGTCGGCCCGGGCTCGTCGAAACCCGTAGCGTGGTCGGTGGGCAGAGTCCGTGACCCGTCGGTGCAATATACGACTTTCACCGGAAGCACGCAAGCTCGTAGTCCATACTACGTCACTGATCTTCCGAACACAGCATCTTTCGTGCGCGCAGTCTGTCTTATGGTCGCTCGCTCTGCGCTGACGCGGTGATCCAGATTGATGCGTTCACATCCGACTACTCCGCAGCGCACGACCGCGCGGTTGCGCTCGACCAGAAGATCATGGGAGACGCAGCGAAGATCTCGGCCCACTATGTCGACTTGGTGTCCCTCGCGACGCGTCAGACTATGTCCTCGATGGACATAACCGTGCAGAATAACGACGGCAAGGTGAACTCGTCAGACGTGAAGACGTTCGTGAAGGATATCGGTTACTCTCAGTACGCATTGCTTCACCTATGCTCACGCACACACCAAGCTCATCGCAATTGACGACTTTGAAGACGCGTCAGCCCTGTAGAGCGACTATATGCTGCCTTCCCGGCATATCTGTACCTCAATGCGTCCATGTGCTCAGCAATGCTCGCTCCTCTGCTCGAATCTCAAGATGAGCTGACAGGCCAGCGCTTCGCGTCTCCCGACATCGGTGAGAGTCTCGCGCTGTCCTGGCATGCATGCATGGCTTATTCCGGACTCAGGTCCATCATATCCTCTGGCGACGGGTGCACATGGGGATGTCCCTACCCAGGGCATTGAGCGTAAGTACAGCGCGCACAAGCATCGCTGCGCGATCTCACACGACTTACAGAGTCGGGGAACATGCTGATCATGATGTATGCGCATGCAAGATTCTCCGGGGATGGAAACCTTCTTGCGCAGCACGTACGTCCTCCGTATGGCTGCACTGATCGTTGACGCTCATCGTATGTACATGTAGTACACCACTGCGAAGCGGTGGGCGGACTACCTCGTCGGCAGCGTGACGATGCCAAATCTGGGCAGCCAGTAAGTCTCCATCTCCTTGTCGTATCTCAGAAACTAAGGGATTGTCAGGGTTCCAGCGGACGAGACTACCGGCAACTCGACAAACCTCGCGCTGAAAGGAATCATTGGCATCAAGGCCATGGCTGAGATCAGTCGCGCGGTAGGGAACGACTCCGACGCACAGTTGTACGGCGTAAGCAGCACGTCACTCAGTCAATACCATCATCGGCTGACTTTGAGCAGAGTCAAGCCTCTACTCTCATCGGCGAGTGGCAGTCGTTGGCGATCTCGCCAAATGACCAGCACATTCTCGGGATCTTCGGCGATGAGCAATCGTGGTCGTTGACATACAACCTCTACGCCGACAAGCTTCTAGGGACAAATTTGATTCCGGATGCTGTGAGCAGTGCTCAATATCGTGCTGCGTTCCTTCCTAACATCGATCTTCTTGTATGCAGGTGCTGCAGGGCCATACCAAAGATCTTGGTCTTCGCCTCAACGCTGGCAAGTCCTTCTTCCACATATCGGTTGTCCCTGCTTATAAAAAGGCATCTAGCTTCATCATTCGGGTTGGCGATGGACAACAGCGCAAACCCGATCACTAGCATGGGTACGCCCTCGTGATAATCCCACGAAAATCGGCTTAATTCAGCGTCGAATACATAGCTTGGCTCTTGCACACGGCGGCTGTAGTGACTGATCCCAACGTCCGCGACATGTTGACGGCTGGCGCGTGGGCACGAGCGAACTCGAACCTGACAAAAGTGGCGTTCATGGACTACTACAATATCACAACGGGCGCAGTCCCGACGACCAGCGGTACTGCTGGGTAAGTACTAAGTCGGCTTCACTCTCACACGACGCGAGCACTAATGACGACTTCCATCTCTCAGGCCGGGAGTAGGCGGAGTATTTTCCCATCTAGCGCTGACGTAAGCTTTCTTCTGAAGTATGAGTAGGGACTCCTGAAACGACGTATTTCTTTGTAGGCTCCAGAACAAAACCATCGCGTTCGGCTCCGCCGCCAGTGGTCAAGACGGCGGCAACAGCACGACCACCGGAAACAACGACGGATCGGGCCAGTCAGGGAGCAAGACGTCCATTGTCGGACCTGTCATTGGCGGCGTCCTGGGCGGCATCGCCGTCGTCCTCATCGCCGTCGCGGGGCTGTGGTACTTCAACCGCGTGCGAAAGAACAACCGTGGCGCATACGAAAGTGCCGCCGGGAAGTCGCCTGAGTACATGGACGAGGCGCCCCACCGGCACGTCCCCGCACTCGCCCCGTACGATTACAACGGAAACCCCTATCCTGCAACACCTGTCAGCGGCGCGCGGGGCTCGCACAATACGCTCGGCACGGGCGCGGGCAGCTCGCCATCCCCCATCTCTGGAGTCATCCCGCCTACGAAGGAGCGTGAGGCGCGCATGCGCTCCGCGCCCTACGCACAGAACACGCCAGAGGGCGCGTCCTCGTTCGAGCCGGACTACTCCGCATCCGTAGCGGGTTCCGGCGCGCCATCCTCGGACAGGGAGACGAGCAGCACGGGGCCGCTGCGGCCGAACCGGCGCGATACGTTCTTGACGGAGGATACGGGAACCGAGTCGGGGGTGGGGTTCTCCTCGGGGGACTTGCTGGGGCTGAGGTCGGAGGTGCAGAATTTGAGGAGGGTGATGCAGCAGATGCACGAGGAACGGTTAGGGGCGCCGCCGGTGTACGAGCCTGGGCAGTGAGACCGGGATGTGGTATACATACTGATCTTCAGATGGGCGGTGTGCGACGCGTTGTTCGAGTCGGTGAACCCGCCCGACGCGCCGGTTGAGCAAGTTGGACGACGATCAAGTCGGGAAACGCCTCCTTGTGATACATTGCCTGAAGAGCGGTGAGCAGTAGGACCCGAGATGAAAGACTCCGTGAGACTCTCGGCGCTCGGTTCGTAGACAGGGCAGCAGAATCAGATGGGGGACGGGGGCGACACTTAAGCGTTCCGTGGCCGAACGGGATTCGGGAGCATTTCGAGTTACGTAGCGGACGATTGGTAAGGGTAGCGCCCTATAGGCGCTGGATCGACTCGCTGGTCCCGAGTCGATTCGTGCTGTGAATTGAACCGTGACATGCCACCTTCCTCTCTTTCGACCACCATCGTCGCATTTACATGATCAGTGTTTGTTTTCCGAGGCTAGCGCAGAACAAGCTCATATCTGCAGACACCCATGACCCACCGCGTCACACTGGATTAGATTCCCAGAAAATTCAGGAGTAACTGAGTTCGTAGAACCTTAGAGCGGCAGGCTCGGACTCTAGCGGGAGGCTGGCGTACTAGCGTGCGATATCAGTTCCTCCGAGTCGCTTAAGGCCATGTCGTTAGACACGTCGGGCGGCGTTTCAGGTGAGCCACTGCTCATACTTGGCTGTGGAAGATGTCAAGGAATCTCACGTTCTGGCACGACTACTATCCGTGCAGAGCGCACAGCGTTGGTATGCCCCCCTCAACCCCCCATAGCTTGCGGCATCCCATGCACCATCTCGTCCTTTTTCAGCATAACCTTCTGAAGGGGATGTGCTACGATTGACGGTTGCGGAGGAGCATGTTGCGCATACGGGAACCTTCAACCACGTGGCCGTGCCTTATACTGTGCCATACAAACTGTAGACCACTGCGGTCTGTCACTGACGTCGACTCGGCGCCGAACTCCGCGTCTCTTCAGTGTGGCGGAGATCAGTAGGCTCTTACTCAAGAAGGCAAGCCGAAGTTATCGTATATGCCTGCTCAATTCGTACGTGTCCTTCTCCCTTAATTTCTTCTCACCCCCTCTCGTCCGCCATGGCCTTAGTCCTCCTACTCTTCTCCTTCCTGCTGTTTTTCATCAATGCCGTTGTTTTGGCTCAAGACCCTGTACAGACATTCTTCCCCGCGGCCGTGCCACTAGCCGTCCGGGGCGCGTATATGAGCGGGTGGCACAACACTGCCAATGGCACTACGCCTCTGCAGTCTACGTGGCCGAACTGGTGGGGCAACCAGGTACGCAATCCTTCAGCAAGTTAGAGCACATCTTTTGACTACATTTCAGTCAATCTTAGGATGGCAGTGTGCCATCAGAGCGGACGGAGTTGCTTATTCGGTGCTTGGCCTAGACAACACGCTTCATAAAACGGTGTCCAACGTTACTACCAAGAGCATTCAGATCACGCCTACAAGGTCCATTTATTACATGCAGGCCGGACCTATGAACGTGACTCTCACTTTCCTTTCTCCAGTCGAGGTAATACCCCCGCAGTCACCCTATCTCATGATGCGAGCATTGACGAGCTTGGCGTTGTTCACAGCCTTCAGACTGGATCCGACAGTCTTTACCTTTTTCCTACGTCGCGATAGAAGCCGCGTCTCTCGATGGACAGGAGCGCTCAGTACAGCTATATTGTGACGTCACTCCAGGTCAGGAATAGCTTATGGTGTATCCCGGGTCCTATTAACGCACAACTTCAGAATGGGCATCCGGAAACAGATCCGCTGTCGTAGAGGGTTCTCTCGCCAGCACAGATAATAGTTCGTTCTTCGTGATCAAGCCCAAACAGCCGCAGCTGAACATAGAGAGCTCAAGTCAGGCCGATGACGGCCAATTCTACCATGCTATTCCCAAGGTAAACATTATGCTCTCACCTGCGCAGGCTTTCGTTAACTTATTGTTGTACTCGTTACCCAGTATCCTGATTTCACGTGGTCTATTAATACCGCTAGCAATCGTGGAGAGTTTACGGCGATGGGTAGAATGGACAACACAACCATATCCGAGAGCGCGTTCGGACCCATGGGAGAGTGAGCCGAGTCCTGGAATCTATTCTCATCTAATTATGAGCTGAAAGTTCTACGTGTACAGCCCGTGGTATGTCTTCTCGCTGGCGGTCGACCTAGGAAACATAGCAGCAACTCCGCACCCGATAGTGTGGTCCGTTGGCAGAGTCCGGGACCCCAGTGTTGTGTACACGTCGCTATCTGGGGCGGTCCAAGACAGAAGGCCGTATTTTACGACCCAATATGCGAACATGAGCGTTGCTGTGAGTTCCCTCGTGCATTAGCATAGCTTGAAATCGTCCAATGCTGACATCTGTTCCGGCAGATCGACACCTTCTTGTCCGACTTCTCCACGGCACATGATCGCGCAGTCGCTCTAGACAAGCAAATAACGGATGCGGCAGCGAATATATCCCCTCAATACGTCGACCTCGTCTCGTTGGCTACGCGTCAGGCAATGAGTGCCTTGGAGATCACTGTCCCAACAGGCAATACGTCAGAGGTGCAGATTTTCATGAAGAATGTTGGGACGAACCAGTGCGTGTATTTATGGCGGTGATGTATCACCACTTCGGTTACACTGATCATTATCGCGCAGGCGTACGAACCCAGTGGAAAGAATATTCGCTGCATTGCCAGCGTATCTCTATTTGAACGCGTCACTGTGTGCGCCCTTACTCGAGCCACTGCTCGAGTATCAGGATGGCTTAGTAGATCAGCTGTTTGCATCGCCTGATCTCGGTGAGTTGCCTTGCAGTTCAATGTCTCTGTTCCTGCAGCTCTGAAGGTCACATGCGATAGGTGAGGGCTACCCTATGGCTGGAGGGGTACAAGGAACCCACGACGAGCAAGGCATCGAGCGTAAGTGATTGCTCAGTATCTTGAGTCGTTCGAACCTATCTGACGGATAAGTAGATTCCGGGCAAATGCTCATCATGTTGTATGCATGTGCCAGATTCACAGGGGATGGCAACCAAATCGCCAAACACGTCAGTGCCTATTCTTTGTGAATACGAAGACTTTCGAGCTGATCAGGCTTCCGCAGTACCCCCTTCTCAAGCGCTGGGCTGAGTTTCTCGCGCAGAAAACGGCGATTCCAAACTTGGGTGACCAGTACGGGTGCCCTCTGTGATCCCCGTATTACAACTTTCTAACTGATACGCCCTCAGAACGACGTCTGACGAAACGGAAGTCGGTAATTCTACCAACCTTGCGCTCAACGGCATCATCGGCCTCAAAGCTATGGCAGAGATCAGTCGTGCACTTGGGAATGACACCGATGCCCAGAACTACGAGGTATATTATACTGTTGGGAATGCTATGATCGACGCCGCTCACGGACATCCTTTGTAGACTATCTCTTCCGCGCTCATGAGCCAATGGCTTTCTTCAGCTCTTTCGTCGGACAGTCCTCAGCGAATCCTAGGCGTTTTTGGAGATGAAAGCTCGTGGTCTTTAGCGTGGAATCTGTACGCTGATCGCCTCCTGGGAACAAATTTGGTGCCAAAATCGGTGAGCACATGCCGTAAGACTGACCACACTAACAATGCTGACTGTGGCTCTAGGTCTTGGATAGTCATACACAAGCGCTTGGAATTCGTGCCAGTAACGGTACGTTCCGCGATTTGTCCTTGTCCTTCGAAGTTGAGGTCATAATTCATCCTCCTGCAGCATCTCAGTTCGGCCTCCCGATGGATAGCAGCTCAAATCAACTCAGTAGCATTGGTACGTCACGCTCTAAGACACCTCATAGTCAAAACCGCTCACACGTATGTGCCCCTTATGGATGTGGTATAGCGTGGTCCTTGTTCACTGCGGCGTCAGTGACGGACACGAACGTACGGGACCAGCTAATCGGAGGCGCGTGGACTCGAGCAGGGTCTAATCATACGGCCGGCGCATTCGGCGATCACTTCGATACGATTTCTGGCAATACGCAAGACGGCACAGCCGGGTGAGTACCTTGATGTTCTACATGATGTACCCGTATCCCACGTTCGCTGACCCTCTTGCGATGTCATCGTATCGCAGGCCCGGGGTTGGCGCTGTATACTCCCTTCTAGCGCTGACGTGAGTCTTTTATGCTCGCGCAGCCATTACAATCACACTGACTCACGAGAATTGCGACAATTACAGCCTGCAGAACAAGACTATATCAATCAGCTCTCCCGGAAGCAGTGGCACGACGGGCCCTGGGAAGACTGGCGACGGTGGTAAATCTCGAAATTCGAAGGGCTTGGACACTGGAGCTATCGTGGGTGGCGTCGTTGGTGGTGTGGTCGTCATCGCCATCGCCGTCGTAGGAACGGTATATCTCCGAAGACGTAGGACCCAGACACCGGCTTACGACCTCGCCGCAAAAGAAGAGCTCATTCAAGAGTACGCTTCGAATGACGGAACCTCCTCTTCTGGCCATAGAGTCGAAGGCATGAGCAGCATCGACGTGTCATACACTACTACTGGGTTCGTTCCAAATATCCAGCACGACTCCGGCGGCCAGCTACCACACACGAGCAAAGGACAGGATGCGAGGTTGGTCTGGGGCGCTGTGCAGGCGGCAATCTCAGACGACGATCACGGTCGCGCTTCATCGACGGGCCCAACCTCAAGCAGGGGCTCTGCGCCCGTGAACAGGAGTGAGACGGTCTATTCTGCCACAGGTTCTACCGCCCCAACAGAGGTACAAATGGCGGGACTTCATCAGGAGGTACAAGATCTCCGGAGAGTGGTGCGGCAGTTGCAGGTGGATCGGCAGGAGGCTCCGCCCGAGTATTCGGATTGATCTTGGATTGATTGTTAGAATAATAGTTATTAATGCATGGGTCTATCATGCGTACAAGGAAGGACTTGACTAAACCTCAGACGGTTTAAGCTCAAGATGTGTACATCCTCGAGTCTTTATAGCTTGAAGCTTCAAATTGAAAGCCGACCTGATGCAAGCACTACTTATTCGCAACCACAATATGGGAGTTAACGTCATAACCTATCGGGAATGTCCTCTCGTTACTTATGTAAAATGCCAGCGAAGCGCAGCGCCCGCCAATTGTGCTGAGCCTATAGTTGGTACATGCCATGGACGCGCGCCGCTCGGCCTTAGCTGCACTGAACAAAGCAACAAGGCATGTAGGTGAAAGAGTATGCATATTATCGGGGCCAGATGTAGAAGTGTTGAAGAGACGGAGGGTACACAGATTTGGACTGGAATCCAAGGGAGGAGTATAATGAGACTGCATCCAACTTATTTATACTGTCCGTGAACAGCACTCAAATTCTTAACAATTCGCGCCTCGAGCGGAGGAAGACAGGCGTATGACTTCGTCCTCCTGTGGTCTTGCGGTGAGTCCTTACTCTCAACAAAAAACGAATTAGAAAACATACCGCTGGTACACGCGCAAATCAGGCGTTACGAGTTCTTCCCGAGGCAGCGTGTCATTAGTGATAACTTGACCATCAAGCGACCAGTATCCCCAAGGTTCCTGCGCATCACCACTCTCAAGAAGAGGGCGTTGGTTGAAGTGCAACCTACGCCATTCCGGAGAACCTGTCGAATGTCTCTCAGAATTGCCTCGTTCATAGAAATGCACTGACAGCTTCTGAGCGCAGTCGCAAACTCACGAGGCGCCGTTTGGCGGAAGACCGAAGACGAGTAAGCGTCATCATCCTCTACAACGTTTACACGAGCAAAGTACTCCGCCTCCACTGTGGCGTAACAATAATGCGTGAGCAACGAGGCGTGGCCAGTTGCGCAATATAGGATAAAATCACCCACCAAGGACGAGGTCATGAAGCGCGATCCCATGAGCCTGCGCGATCTCGGGCGCATGCTCCCAGAAGAACGCCCGCACTTGCGTACGCGATACTTGCCTTGAGACCACGACGGAGTCGAAACCGCTGCTCCGCAGATCGAGTAGAACGTCATGGCTGAGATCAGCGAGTCAGCATGCAACCTTCACCCTCTCAAAGTGCTCGATGCAATGTGTGCTCACTTAACGGCTTTGCCGAGCCAAGAGGGCAGGGAAGTCATAGGGTTCACTCTCCCTCGTGAGACGCCATCGCCGAAAGAGTCTATAGCGACGCATTGCTCCCCTTGGATGTCCTGAAGCGATCCTAAATACTCGAACGTTTCTTCTCCGCGGTGGTCACGTCGGGTGTATCCATAGTCCCCGAGTCGTGCATGTGTCTGAGGCATCTCGAAGTCTTCGCGAGCCCACAGGTCGCCGCTTCCCGAGAAGGCAAACTTCCTTATGACGTCATTTATGCCGGAATGCGATTTTGAAGAGGAACGAAGAGCGGCGAGTAGCTCACTGGCGGGCCCAACCGTGCTCGGGGCGAGAAGAGAGAATATATCTGCACATTATCAGTAGGATTGTATGACAGAGGAAGTAGAGACATACCTGCACATCGGCACGTGTCGCGCCCGAGTGCCTGTTCGTGGGCTGCATTAACTCGATGTCTATGGAATGTACATACAAGGACTTACATCGTTGTAAAGACGGCTCACACAACGATTGATGCATCGCGTATGAGAGTTGAGGAGATCCAGCGCGTCGAGGACTAGGCGTCCTTGGCTGTTGAGAGAAGCACTGGGCAGGCAAACGTCGCCGTGACTGTGCCACTTTCCTTTCAAGTTCTTCGAACCACACATAGAGTGAGGATATTGACGGATTGAGTGGCAGAGCGGATACCCACGTTATATATCGCGATCTCCTCTCGCTTTGCGAATCCATATGCTCCCTGGATCACCTTGTCAGCCTGCGTCATAAGCCATTCATTAACGTCATTACCAGGTAGTCCACGACCTGTGAAAGTGTAAGTCACGCCTTGCATTGGATGAGTCGATACGTACATGCGTGAGCCAGTTCATCACAAACTGTTTACTGTCTACCCCACGGAAGCTCTCGAACAGTGGGATGGAACCTCCGCGAGTGACACGAAACTATGAGTTGGGCTGTCATCTACACCGACGAAACATCTCTCACCTATCTCCAGAACATAGAAAGGTCTCTGCACAGACGCATGAGACCTTCCAAGTACTTGTGCGATATTCAATTGCGGTCCGTGCCTGTTCAACATCAATCACGAGCATTCACAGAACTGCTGAGAGTAAAGACTTACGCGTCAGGATTGTAAAGAAGTAGCGAGCGGTAGTTGATCTAAGAAAAGGTGTAAGCCCAGGCTGTTTCAAGAAAATGTGATATCTACCTCCGAGACATCGGGCCCTTGAAAGACACGGATAGCTACTGCACGCCCGTCGCTACGAAGCTTTCCACGATACTCTTCCAACTCATATTTATCGAAGATCCGACATGATCCACACTCTTCTCCGACTTGAATATCATTCCAGCGAAATAGACGAAGCTGCCAGTGCAGTACCTCAGCAACGAGAATCGAGACAATAGAAGCTCAATCACATACCGGCAGTTTGTCGTCATACATAGCTTGCTGTTCCATATTGGCTCTAAGAACCTCGAGCGAGCAAGCCTGCTCCTCAGCTTTGCGTCTCAGAGAAATCAAACAAGCTGTCTGCAACCAAACTTATCAGAAGCTGCTAACACAAAAAGCAACACACTAACATCAAATACGTGCCACACGTCGTCAAGCTCTTGAGTCCGCCGCCTAAGGTTCAACGTAATGGATTCTTGGTGAATGAAACGGTCGATCCGCGAGCGTTTGAGATCGCGCTCCACATCGGTCTGAATGGACGTAATCAACCTGTTCTTGTTGAACATCTGATCTGACGTCTCTCACGGAAGGGAACGGCGCACCTCAGAAGCCTTTCGAGGCTCGATCGTATTTCATCACTCATTACACCGGCTTCCGGTGTCAGACTCTCTTCGAGGTGCGAGATGAGGGCCGCTGCTCGCTGCCCTAGTAGAGCGCACTGCTCCTTGGCGTCGCCCATTTTCTACACCGCTTATGAGCCTGTGTTTTCCCGAGCACCGCACTACTTATAAGAGTACATACCTGCAGCAATGTGGCGAGACCTAGTGCAGAGTTGATGATACAGCCAAGGAGAGGAACAGAAGGAGCGATTTCTGAAGCTGCCTTTAGCATCTCCAGAGCGCCGATGGACAAAGCAAGAGTGTCCCCAGACGAAGGCATGGTAAGATAGGCGGACTTCATCGAGGTCGAACACCTAAAGTAAGAATTCTCGAGCTAAGATGGTACTCAGCGACGCTAATGGCGGATGAGAGTAGAGATGCTAGACGGAGATCCCACTGTGACCAAGGAGATAGCGTTGGAGCACTACGGCCCTAACGCGGCATTTTTCACGAGGACGTAAGGGACACGAGGGGCTCTGTCCTGGGTTAACTGCCAGACTGGGGCTGTCCATCATAGATAGGGTTCCGCTAGTCTCGTAACTAGCGGCCTGCAAGGCGGCTAGTTACGAGGCTTGGTACAGGGAGAGTGGGACGAATACCGTCACCTCGCCCACCCAAGCTGTTCCTCCACGCAAAACCCATCTCACGCCTCTCAAATTCCACATTGCGGCGTGAACTATAGTTTTGCGGCGCACCGTGGAGGCTGGTCACGAGTGATTCGGCTCACACGCACTTTCTCTCCCACTCTCTCTTCTCCTGTCCTCCTCCCTTTCGCGTACCCTCGGCGGACTCGCGTCGCGTGCCCTCGCACTTCGTTGACCCTCCTTGGACCCGGGTTGACATTACGTCATCGGGAGTACTCTACGGAGCACGAAGATGTCGAGGTTCTGACGCTCTTCAAAACCATTTTGGCTTGTAATAAAGCGATAGAAGCTGGAGTTCGAAGGATCTATCAGACAACCGCACATTCTATTCGTACTTACTCCGAGAAGCCGGCCTGAACGGTCTCTGCAATTTGGGAGGACTCATGGAAGGCGTGTCGGCTGATAAGCCTAGTACAACTTCAAGTCCTATGAGTATATCAGGGTTCTAGTCAAGGTCGCGATTAAGCATTTCGGTTGGCTACGTACAATATATGTTCGCCGGAAGTGCTGGGTATGGATTCTTGTCATCGTATGAGGGCTACGCTGCATCAACTTGAAGTCACAAGCGAGCGAGAAGGCGCCAGTTCTCGCATTAGTCCATGTAGGGTGTCCGGGGGCTTCTGATGACGCACGTGAATCAGCCACGCGACATAACGACAGCTAATGACGCAAGGCGCTTGCGAAGTTCCGACTCGGACGTCCTTCCTTCAGAACCTCAGGCCTCAACGCTTACGGCGATGACCAATGCTCAAGGAGCCACACATTGAGGGCAGTAAGTAATGGCTCAGATCCCACCAGTAGGAAGTGGGATGGTTGAAGTTTATACGGGCTGCGCAGTGGCCGATCTCAAACAACGTGAATACGTGCTACTACATGACTCGGCGATTTGGTCAGTGGAATACTCTGAGAAGCAATGTTCTTTCAAGAAACAAAACGATGTGCGATCGTCCGCGACAACATCGTCACGATACTACCTCACATTCTTCGTATTCTGGCAAGTTATCCGACTCATGGCGCACCCGCAGATCTCGCAGCTGCCGCCGCAAGCTCGCCACCTCGTCCCGAAGGTCGGATGTCCCCGTGTCGGATGTAGACGGCTCGTACGACGACGCGCCCCGTCTCTCAGTGGACGCCTCTGTGGTGCTCAGACGTGCCATTTCCAGCGCCTTCGACGACGGGATAAACACAGGCGCGCGCGGGGGCGGCGAAGAAGGAGCTGCCAACAAGGCAGCCACTTGCGGCCCAGTCCCGGCGGTGGTGACGGGTTGGTTGTATGAGTATGGTCGGACCGGGGGATCGCGAGTTAGCTGAGGTTGACTATAGGTCTTCTCGTCGTCAAGTTCTGCCCGCTCGCCATCGCGAACACGGCGGCGTGCGAACTTCTTGAAGTAGAACAAGCTGCCCACGGCAACTGCGACAATCACAACGCCGCCAAGAATTCCGCCGACGATTGCGCCAACGGCGGCTTTGTGGCCGCCATCCGTGTTGCCGCCTCCTGGCGTAGTCGTGTTTGAGCTCGACGTAGATATCGTTTTGTTCGGGAGCCTGAGGCGCAGAATGTGATGAGATGAGCTTAGGCATAGAGATAGAATCCTGTGACGACGACTCACGTCAACGCCAGGTGTGCAAACATCGCACCCAGGGCGGGACTGCATCCGATGCGTAAGCATCAAAAACAGAACGGAACGTGACGAGGAGACCTGTGGATACTCACCCCCCTGTTCCAGCGGAACTCCCGTCGCTGCTTCCAGTCAGTGCGTCGAAAAGGTCTGGAAAGACGCCTTTTGTGGTGTTGCTATTCGCTCTTGTCCAAGCACTCTCAATGAACTGGTTCCTCACGGCGTCATCGGTCACAAACGCGGAAGTGAAGATCAGCCAAGCTGGAGAATATTGCAAGTTAGTCAGTGATAGCAGAGAAGTGCGAGACGAAGAGATGCTCACCCATGCTGGTTGTGGTGCCTGCCGTACTATCGATGGGAAGGGGGTTCGGAGACGCTGAGATTCAATCAGTCATAGTTGCCAATATCCATATACAGAGTATGTAAATCCTACCCGAGGCGAGCTGACTGCCATAGTACTTCGTCTGGCTGTCGAGTAGCTATGTACCAACGCCAGATCGTAAGTTCAACTGTATAACTAGACGACGTAGTGCGTACCTCATTTGAAAGCAGGTTGGTCCCGATTAGCCTGCTCGCGTACAGATTGTACAGCAACGAGGAAGACGTCTCGTTGCCCACGACGCCCAGCAGCCGTGTCCCATCCGACGACAGTGCAAGAGACTGCAGCTCATTGTACAATGTCGTCGCTTGTTGCTACAAATCGGAGATCAGTGAGTTGAGGGTCTGGAAGACTAGTCTATTGAAGTGTCCTGACGTCATATTTGTCCGCGTCGAAGTTTTGTCCGAGCGCGCTACTAATCCCAGACATCGCTTGCAGGCCAATGATGCCCTTGAGCGCGAGGTTGGTTGAGTTCGCAGGTGCTCCCACATCTGCCGTTTTTCTAAAGTGATTTGTTCAAGGCGTGTATCAGCGCAGTGAGCCGAGGGAAACGCACTGGCTTGTGTCAGATACAGTGTGCGCCACGAGGTAATCTGCCCAGTCTTTAGTGAGATTGTACTGTGCAAGTGATCAGTATTCAATGCCGCTCAATAATGCGGAGCTACGCACGTATTGGGTCAGCAGTGATCCATCTCCTGATACTCTTGCTTGAGCGTACAGCATAATCAGCATGCTCGCAGAGTCTGTAGGCCGGCGTACCTGTCAGCGCATACTTCAGGGCCGACAGAGTAGGTGCGTACGCTCGACGCCTTGTGAGGACAATGGGCGAGATCCACTAGCCACGGGGTATGATAGCCCTGCATTCGTCAATGAGACATCAACGCTGAGAAAGAAAGACGTCAGGCATTGTACCGAGGTCTTGCGCAGCGAACGTCTGCTGTTGCGTTGCTTGCGATTCCATCAGCGGAGCTAGTATTGCCCCAGCGAGAGATGCGTTCAAGTATAAGAGCGCAGGGAACGCAGCGTATATCCGCTCGACCGGGTTAATACGTCTCATGAAAGGATAAGCCGAGAATGCACGAAAAGCGGACGGCGTGCTTACTGAGTTGTCCCAAGATCCTTCATGAAGATCTTGACGTCTGACGGTTTTAGGTCGCTGCCAACAGTAACGTCCAGGGATGCGAGTGTCTGACGGGCAGCGAGCGATACGAGGTCAACATAATGCGGTGATATTTGTGTTGCAGCGCTCAATATCTTCTCATCCAAGGCTACCGCACGCTCTCGCGCCGGGCCGAAATCCTCCAAGAATGCGTCTATCTGCACATCGTCGTCCATCAGCGCTTTATCTTCAGCAATGTACTAGACTTACCGCATCTGATACGTCAGAGTATTGTGTGAAGAAGTAAGGGCGGCGCGCCTCAGTGTTGCCTGAGGACGGCGTGTAGGAAATACTCGGGTCCCTCACGATCCCCACTGCCCATACAATAGGTGACGAAGTGGATTGGATCGTACCGAGATCCTGGGCGAACGCAGACACCGGAAACGAGCTACGCGAGGGGGCTCGAAAGCTTGATGATGGATCATTTCAAAAAGAACACTCACCCGCCCACGGCGCTGACTGGGTTTATTTCGAGCTTGTTGTCCAACGCACCGATACCGCCGGCGCTTGTATTGAAGGCTTTGCGAGTAGATGAAGGGTTTCCTATCGACCATGAAAAGTTTGGAACCTGACATGACCCTTGCTATGAGAATGGTTCAATATTGCGAATCAGGGTAGACGTTACCAGAGATGTCGCATGATACGCAATGCCATCCAGCGCTTGAGAGTTGGACTCGGCGTCAGGAACCGGACTCTCGAGCCGTATCATAGTGTATTGACTGGAGGATGTGGCCACGTGCGTCCAATTCACTTGAGTCGAGGTGCTAGTCGAAGCCCATTCTACCGATTGGTCTTTTTAGAATCTCAAGGGATTTGAGGCTGAAGCAGCTACATACCGGCGGTGATTTCGGTATAGACTTCTACGGAATGAGAGTTTCCGTCGAGCGCTGCAAACTCCAGCGCAACATATGAAAAGGGCAAGGATTGCTTCACCCAGTCGTCGGGCTGCGCAGCGTTCGGAAACGCCCCGTTCATCAAATGCAACAACATGATAGCGAGAATGTCCTCACCTCAATGGGCGAGAGGAACGTCACCGTGAGGTTCATCACGGTGTCTGCCGTCATGACAAAAACCGTGCGTGTTGGAGTGATCTGGATGTTCGTAATGTTGGCACGGCGAGCGGGGTCCTTCTCATCGAGTCCGCACATCCACGAATAGATAATTCCATCGATGCTGATCCTTCCTACCCATCCCAAATTCGCCTTAGAACGGTTAGTGTGCTTCGACAGGTATAAGAGAGAAATGATAGACCCACCGAAAGTGGCCAAAACTGAGGTGCTGCGAACGGAAGGGGAGGATCTTCGGGTGTACTTTGAAACCATGCGTGAACATACGGAGAACGGACAGCTAGAGGGAAGGCTGCTGGGAAAAAACTTTGGACCGCGCCCTGCGCGAAGGTTGAGAGAGGGTAAAGAACGAAGCAAAGAAGGAGCCCGAGAATCGCACGTAGCATGGTGGGGGGAGCGGGGAGAGGGTAGTCGTCCGCTCACCCTGTCGGTGCAGAGTAAAGATCGCAGGGAGCCACCGTGAAATTTCGCAGCAGTGCACTCGCAGTGCGATGGCCTGGCAACTCGTGCTTCGTCGGTGACCTGCGATCAATGCATGTCGGACTCTGCGAACAATCAATATCATGACATCGAACGCCACAACGTTCTGACTTGCTGTGCGCCTTCCGTCACAGCCTGCGGTCGACTCGAGTAAGTGTACAATCGCATCCGGGGAAATGGATGCAATCTATCAACCCGAGAAGATCGGAGGCCAGAGTGATCGTAAGCCGTAAGCCACTGGTCGTAACAGCATTGGATCGCACGTCTAACGGGACGCCCACCTTGAGGCCTCGTGAGCCCGTGTCGCTATCTTAGGAGCGGGACCCTGCTTTCATGTGCAACCTAAAAGACATGCTAAGAACTCTGGCCGCGTAGGATCGAGTCGAGTTGCCAGAGAATGTCGCCCAGCGGCACGAAGTCGTCTCTGTCTCGCTGGGGCCAGTACTGAGTACGCTTCGGATGCCGCAGCCACGCACCAGTGCGTGTAGTTGACGGTGCAGTATCGAGACGATACCGAAAGAGTTGACGGTCTTCACAGCCTTCGGGCATGCTATGAGCCGGGTACGGGGGAGGTACAGGCTTCGGTCGAAGAGCGGGCCCGAGACTCACAAGAGGCTCCCACCTCCCCGAGGAGGCCGAGCGATGTGCCACGTGGCCATGAGCAGATATACGGGCGTCAACACCATGAATGCCCAGCCTAGCCCGGCAGGCCGCCGTGACTGTTGTACGTCTTCTTGAAGTTCTTCTCACCTTTTCGAAACTTTCCGCTCGCCGACCTATTGTCGGATAACCTTCCTTGTTCGACGGTCGACGATGCCGATGTTTACCGACTCCCAACGTCTCAAACCAGACTCCTTTCTGAGGTCAACATTTTGCATCGGAATCCAGCTGGCGGCGCGGTAATCACAAGGTTCAAGTAAGTACGCACCCCGCCGAATACCTAACACCAGTTCCTTGTCCTCAACGGATTGCCAACATATGTCTTCCCTGGTGTGACCGGCCGAAGGTGTTTTGCGCAGAGCCAGCCCCCAGTATTTTTCCTCGGTGCGTGAGATCATGCTACTATCCGACGTCACGGTGTGCAATGTATTATGTCCAATGGGGGCGAACTGGTACTGCAGCGCCCGCCGTTGTTGTGCGTGGGTGGCGTACGAGCAGGTCGTGAACATTTGATTGTAGGCGTTCGCCGGTACGATGTGGCCAGATGGTCCCAAAAGTCGTGTAATGCTGACGACTCTCCACCGCATAGCGATATCGATATTATGAAGCCTCCCGGCTGACCCAGTTTGAGATCTACCATCGTCGACAACCCATGCCCTGGGCCTTCATCCGACTGCCAGTGCTTGTTTAGACTATACGAGTAACTGGTACGATGGCTCTGACTACATATGCACAGGAGCCGTACAATCGGAATTCGTCCGCGTTCCCCACGGGCCACGACGTCAGTCTCAAGAAGATCCCTCTCATTCCGCGTATTCTGGCAAACGATCTAAGGTGTGCTCGTGACGCAAGTCCTGAATCTGCCTCCGCAGGCTCGCCAGCTCGTCTCGAAAATCTGACGAATTCACTTCGGACCCGCCCTGAGACCCGAGTTCGTCCGAGACCGTATAGCTTGTGCCTGGCGCCGCTGGTGTCCCTATCGTCTCTACTGCCCTCGACTTCGACAACGACGTGCGGACGGGTGGGGTGGAGGGCGGCGCTCCTCCGGTGGAAGAAGTTGCTTCTCTTGAGGCGACGTCGGTAAAAGTATACAAGTACGGTTCAACTGATGGAGTCTCCGAGTCCAGGGCGAACTGGCTGTCACGGTCGCCGTCCATTTTCTCAGCGAGCCTTGCCAGCTCTCGTGCACTATCACGGCCCCGAGTCCGCCTCTTGACACAGAGAATCGCGCCCACGACGATGGCGACAATCGCTACGCCGCCGACCACGCCGCCGGCGATGGGGCCGACGTCGGATTGGTGAGGACGATCCGCGTTGGGTCCCCCTGATTGAGTGGAGTTTGAGGGAGATGACACAGAGATGGCCTTGTGTGGGAGCCTGTAATACAGCATCGCGGGGATTGTGTGAGCTCCACAATTGTCCTGACATCGAACACGGCTAGATCTCACGTCAGCGCTAGGTGGGCAAACATCGCACCGAGGGCGGGTCTGTGCAAGAGACGGACGGGTCAGAAACCAATTGGTGAAGTCATTGGAGGACATGTGCACGCTCACCCTGCTGTCCCAGAGGCAGAGCCAATACTTCCACTCTCTGTGTCGAAACGATCCGGCAATGGACCTTCAACCGTGGTGAGGTTTGCCCTCACCCATGCGCTATTGATGAATTGATCCCTTACGCCTCCGTCTGTCATGAATGCAGAAGTGAACATGAGCCAAGCTGGAGAATTCAGGAGATCAGTGAAGAATCGCAACGCAGATTGGTATGGAAGGAGACGCGCCCATGCTGGTCATAATTCCCGTTGTACTATCGATAGTGAGCGGCTTGGGCGACACTGCGACCTGATTAGACATAGCTGTGGAGGGGAAAGTGAATGGTGCTCACCTGACGTGAGCTGTCTGCCATAGTATTCCGTTAAGCTAGAGAGTAGCTGTGTAGTACGAGCAGGGCGATTTCAATTCGACGTTGGTTCGCATATATCGCGATAGCCATGCGTACCTCGTCGGAGATCAGGTGGGTTCCTAGTAACTTGTCTGCGTACAAGTTGTACAGTAGCGATGAGGAGTCCTCGTTGCCCAACACGCCCAAAAACCTTGTTCCATCTGATGAAAGCGCGAGAGACTGCAACTCGTCGTATAATGTCGTGGCTTGTCGCTAAATAGAACAAATGAATGAGTGTCAGCGTGATAACTTGAACGGTAGAGTCGGGTGAGTAACTGACATCGTACGTCTCCGCATCAAAATCCTGTCCAAGGGCACTGCTGATCCCTGACATAGCCTTCAACCCGATGACACCCTTCAGCGCCAGATTCGTCGAGTTTGAAGGGCTTCCCGCGTCTGCTGTCCTCCTAAGATAATCAACCTTATTGAACGCTGCGTGCACGTCTAATGTTGTGTGAGACACGCACTGGTCCACGTTGGATATCGCATGCTCGCTGAGGTAGTCCGCCCAACCTTTCGTAAGGTTATACTGCATGCGGCTCAAATCAGTATTCAATGGTGCTCGTCCGAGTCGATACACGACTCCTCACGTATTGAGATAGCAGCGATCCGTCACCAGATATTTTAGCTTGAGCTAGGAGCATGATCAGCACACTCGCTGAATCTGCGAGTAAGGATTCATCAGCGCAAAGCAACAGATAGAGCGAAGTGTTATGATGCGCTCACGCTCGACGCCGTACGAAGCCGAGTATTGAGGCCCACCAGCAACAGGAAACGAGAGTCCTGAGTGTTCCGTCAGCTACTGGACCTTATAGACTACGGCCTAGACATCACATACCAAGATCCTGTGCAGCATACGACATTTGCTGCTGTGTCTCTGACTGTGTCTCCAGTTGCGGAACAAGGATAGCTCTTGCAAGAGACGCATTGAGGTATAGAAACGCTGGGAATGCAGCGTATACGCGCTCGACTGGATTGACCCGCCTGTAGGGATACTGGATTTAGACGTGGTTACGAGCACTGAAGGACTGAACGCCACACTGACAGGGATGTACCTAAGTCCTTCATAAAAACCTTGACATCCGACGAGTTAGCGCCCTCGTTGGTAGTAATCTCTAGGGATCCGAACGTCTGGCGAGTTGCAAGAGACACGAGATCTACATAGTTGTCCGAAATTTGGGCTGCAGCTTCCACAATCATGTTGTCCAGCTCGACCGATCGGCCGTACGCTTCCCCAAAATCCGACACAAACTCGTCAATCTACATACATAGTGAGTGATGTGTAGCCTCTCATGAATCGGCACCTACCGCTGCAGCTACCGAAGAAAACCGTGTGAAGAAGTACGGGCGGCGACTTTCGGTAGTGCTGGACGTATTTGTGAAGGAGATAGAGGGGTCTCTAACAACTCCAACAGCCCAAACCAGAGGCGAAGACGTTGACACAATTTTCCCTAAATCTTGGGAGAATGCTGCCACATTCCACGGCCTGGAGCGGGCGATCAGCAATGCCGCTTTCATTTGTTCGTGTTGAGCACACTCACGTGCCCACGGGACTCCCTGGACCTATGTCCTGTTTGTTGTCCAGAGTGCCAGTCATGTTAAAGTGGGGGCCCACACCGGCAGTGCCGAGAGAATTCCCAATAGACCACGACAAGCTGGAGTCCTAAAATGGGATGAAAATCGACGAAAGTACCAGTAATAAACGCAGATGTTACCGTCGCATAGTATGCTATCCCGTCCGATGCTTGGTTATTGGATTCGCTGTCGGTCACGGGGTCTTGTAACTGGATCATGGTGTATTGACTTCCGGCTGTCTGTACATGCGTCCAATTTACAAGAGTAGAAGTATTCGTCGATGCCCATTCTAGATCAAGGTATCAATATGACAGCAGCTCGAACGCAGTCGGCAATGATCGCTCACCCGCGCTGATCTGAGTGTACACTTGAACAGAGTAAGAGGTCACGTTGTCGATTGACGTGAACTCGAGAGCAACATATGACACGACGGGCAATGGTCCTTGTCACGGACTGGGATATGCATGGGAAATGTGCCGTTATTGGTCTCCTGTCACCAGCCTAGTCACGGCCAGGGATTTGGTCAAAACATGATGCCTGTCTCCGAACATATCCTGCTCATATTCCTTTCCCAACAGCGGCCCGCATGTCCGGGTTGCCATAATAGGGTATGCTGTCAGGAATATGTTAGGGACATGCGCGGAAAACGTTGCATGTTCGGGTCAAATTCCGTATCGTGACTATGATAGCGACTAGGAGACCAAAAACGCGCATATTCCGGGCATATTCCGGTCCGTGGCTATGCGCCATTGCCCGTCGTGTGATAATGGGAGCGATTGCTTGACCCAATCATCCGGCTTCGCGAAGCCGATTAACGTTTTAGTTGGAATGTCTATATCCGGATCCAGAGTGAGGACACGAACCTCGACGGGCGAAAGGAGCGTGACCGTGAGGTTTATCACATTTCCCGCAGTCATGGAGATAATTGTGCGAGTCGGGGTGATTTTGATATTAGTCACGACAGCGAGACGAGTAGGGTCTTCCTCGTCGTCATCGCCCATCCATGAATACTGTACACCGTCGACACGGATCCTGCCTAGCCACCCTAAGTTTCGCTAACAACTACCTTTAGTCCTTCGTGTAGTAGTGCTGCTATTCAGAGAAAGGGCGGACGTACCGAGAGTGGCCAGAATTGAGGTACAGAAAAGGAAAACGGGGGGTCTTCAGGAGCGCTCTTGAACCATGCATGTACATACGGAGATCGGATGGCGAGAGGGATGGCAGCAGGGAAGAACGTTTGGACCGTGTTCTGGGTGAATACCAGGAGAGGGTATAAAACGAAACAGAGTAAAAGGATAGGAATCGTGCGTAACATGGTGAGTGGGAGAGAGAAGGGCGACGGACATCCATGCTCTCCAGAGGCTCGGCGCTCGTAAATAGCTACGGACAAAATTCGCCACGCGGTCACTACATAGATTATGGTGCGGATCCCAGCATCTTCCGTAAGATTTACTGACAACGTGAGCGTTCATCGGAATGATACTGCCTACGATCAGACTCTCCCCATACTAGTAAAGTAACCAAATAGCCTTGAAGGATCGAGACGTGAAACACGCCCACAGCGCATCTGTCGTAATTGTGTAGGTTCTGTCGGACTCTGCCACAAAGAGCGCAGCAGTTCTTGGCCACAACCAGCCACAATGTGTACAAATCAAGCAAGCAGTGTCGTTACTGCCGTAGTTCTCTACAGCAGCCCTTCACTGTTTTATCTCTTTGCGATATAAGTTACAAGTTGGTACTCACTTTGTAGTCCGAGACATCGCAAGGCCGTCAAGCCATAACGTGAAAACTTAAGGGCCCGCATCCGGCTGTTTGCGTTAGTTCTAGCCAGTCTCTTCGGAGGTCGATGGAGAGTTGAGAACTCGCGCTGGGCTCGCGCGAAAAGTGGCACGTCCGAGTCGGACGCAGATCATGACAGTACTAGTGGCCTATGCCACTGGCCACTGAGAGTCAACCTGCTAAGGTAATCCACTTGCAGCCCTATTGGAGAAGCTGGCAGCCTACAGAGGAGTCATGAGCGACGTCGAAATTCGGCACGGAGAGATGGTCAAAATCTGCCAGTGGGACAGCAGCGTTCACACAGGTTCGCATAGCCTCCCAGATGGATGCACGTGAACTTCCCGGCCCGATACCGTCCGATAGGCCAACGCGCGATTGAGCCATTGGCGCTCATGTCCTCTCCCGGGCTCCGACTCACACTCTGAGTTTTTCGAGATCCAAAGCTCCTTTCCCTAGGTCCACCTCCCCGCTTCATCATGCCGCATTCCTTACAACGTCCATATATCATGACTGCGATGTGCGCATTCGCCCTGCTCTGCTCTACGTTGCAAGACTTTACGACGGCAGCAGGTAGCAACCACTGTGCTTGGAGAAGTGCATGTCAAGGTCGCAGCCGCATACAAGCAAACCGAAGGCTGGAGACTACAGAGGCCTCTGTTAGTATCGAGTAGAGTGGGGATGCGCCTAATGCTTGTACGGAAAGTATGATTAGAGAGAAAGGTAAGTCGTCTTAGTAGTGTGAAATTTCTCCGTAGTCACCTTGGGCTGTCTCTTGTTTCCTCGCTTAACCGTTTCTCAAAATGTTGAAGCACCTGCGCGGGAAGTCCATCAAATTTGTGTGACACGTTTAAGGCTGTGTTCATTACACGCAAGCCTGTTCCTTTGGAGTTAGGAGGAAATTCCTACTGACCGTCACCGCGACCAGTGAACCCCCTCAGAAACGAGGTGTATGCCATCCCCAAGAGACAAGCATGCCCCGTCATTTATGACCCTGTCATATCTCACGACGCCCAAATATCTCCATCAATTACTTGTGGTCGGTAAGCATGCAGTCCTTCCTCGGTTTGGCCGATTGTGAACTCGTGCTTCGGCATGACAGACAGCGCCTCCCCGCAAAACCCGCTATGGGCGGCGAGCGCTCATTGATCGCACGTCACGTTGACATTTGTGAGGTTTTCGGACCACTACTTCTTGTCGACTACGACAATCTCTATGTACGTTATGTAGATATCTACGCGTCTAATTTTCAGGTGCTCATGGACATCAGTCTGAGAGACTCCCGATTCTGCAGCGCCGGGGCTACAACGCCAGTATTCTGCGACAGAAGAACGATA
This sequence comes from Grammothele lineata, assembly GCA_002150815.3. NCBI lineage: Eukaryota > Fungi > Basidiomycota > Agaricomycetes > Polyporales > Polyporaceae > Grammothele > Grammothele lineata. The sequence continues at coordinate 141,375 of NDFF03000026.1, forward strand.
TCGTACAGATCTCTACATCGCATCAATGGCTAATGTCCAACACCCACGAATGCCGAGCCGGGGCATGCCATAATCCCGTCCCGGATTTTCAAAGAAACAAGAGAGTTCGCGTCTGAGCTTTGACGAGGGACTAAGGTGACTGGGACAATCGCCGCATCAAGCGGCTGAACGCAGACGCATTTAGCGCCGCCCTCTCTCTTCTCCATCCTCGACGCCGTCCGCCCACGATCGCTCATGCTACCTGCTCTGTTATGGCCTCTTGCCTCCATCCCGCTCCTTTGTGTAACGGGCAGTGCTCAAGACACTACTCAAACGTTCTTTCCCGCCAGCATCCCGCTCGCTGTCCGCTCTCCTTATTTCAACGCATGGCAAGCAAGCTCCGCAACTAGCCAACTGCTGCCTGTGACGCTTCCTGTCACTTGGCCGCTTGCAGTACGTTCCACCCATACTGCCGTTCTACCTCTCCAACATATGAAGATCTTCTTGCCGATGTAGACGACCGTGGGGTGGAGAGGAAAGATTCGGATTGATGGCAAGACATATTCGTGGATGGGAGGCGTCGACTCTCAAGACGTAGAGACTCCGAGCAACGTCACAAGCCTCCAGATTACACCTACACGATCCATCTTCGTTTTGAAGGCAGGGCCGATGAACCTCACTGTCACATTCCTCTCGCCGATTGAGGTGCGTTCGCTCTTCATTCTGACGAGAACGTGATCACGTCGTTCATGATTGTATCCCGCAGCCTTCGGACTGGGTACGACAATCACTCCCGTTTTCGTACGTGTCTCTCGAAGCCACTTCTCTGGATGGCGCGGCGCATTCAGTAGAAGTGTATTCGGAAGTGACGGCAGGTTAGAAGGCGGCGGCATCAAGAATACGCAGTCTAACTCACACATTGCTCTCAGAATGGTTGTCCGGCAACCGGACCAGTATCGTCGACTGGAGCCAATCCAACACTGGTTCCACTGAGCTCTTGCAGATCAAGTTGCAAAACCCTGAGCCAGGCGTCGAGATCAACAACCAAGCACAGGATGGGATTGTGTATCATGCTATATCTTCGGTGACACGTCTTCAGTAGCTTCGTCGGTCGCTCGTGTACTGACGCGAGCTTCTGTAGGACACCGGCGTTTCATGGGATTTAGCAGTGGACATCTCCACACGTCAAGAGTTCATAAACAAGGGCGCACTAGGCGACGCCGCGAATACTACGTCTGGCCCTATCTCAGGGTGAGCGTTGATCGCAGGAAGGCTTGGTGGATAGCACCCTCACGGTCCTCTCTAGAGTGTTCTCGGTCGCAGCTCTCGCGAAAGATCTTGGGACGATCAAATCCACTACCTCACCTGTGGTTTGGGCGCTTGGATACGTCCGCGATCCCGTCGTCAACTACACCACACCGTCCGGAGCGACCCAATCTCGCAGGCCATACTTCACTACCCAATACTCGAGGATATCCGATGCAGTGCGTCTCGTATTCATCGTCATTCGCCAGAAGGACGTTCTGAACGGCGTCTCCCTACAGGTCGATGATTTTGTCGCCAACTTCCAGTCCGCCCACGACCGCGCTGTGACGCTTGATGATAAGATTACAAACGACGCCGCCCGCATCTCGCAACACTACGTCGACCTCGTCTCATTCGCCGCTCGGCAGACGATGGGTTCTATAGATATCACGGTGGGCACAGACTCGAGTGGGAACCTCAACCGATCGGACGTGAAGGTGTTCATGAAGGATCTCGGGAACTCTCAGTGAGTTCGGACCTGTGGTATTCGCAATCCTCCCATTTCACTGACACGAACATACCTTCAGACGGGTCAACCCGGTGGAACGCATATATGCGGCGTTTCCTGCGTTCATCTACTTGAATGCCTCACTCGGTGGCGCACTGCTCACACCACTGCTCGAGACACAAGATCAATCCCACCAGGCGTTCGCCGCGCCGGATGTCGGTACGACTTAATCTTATGTTCGCTGTAATCCATTAGCTTATGCAATCCATCTGTAGGGCTGAACTATCCCGTGGCCGATGAACCGGGATCGCTGGAGCGCGAGGGTATCGAACGTGAGCTATTTACCACACTGAAGCGGCAGCGCCTTTCTGATCATGGCGCTCTCAGAATCAGGCAACATGCTCATCATGCTCTACGCTCACGCCAGGGCGACAGGCGACACCTCTTTAGTCACTGGTCATGTACGTTGTCCGTCTCGATTGACTTGAATATATACTGACGAAGATGCAGTATGAACTCATCAAAGGATGGGCAGATTATCTGGTAGGGAATACCATGAGTGCTCAAGACCAGTTCGTGCCTCGCTCTTCTATGGATACGCCTTGGTTACTAACGGCGTGAGTATAGGGTGACGGCCGACGGGGAGACCACGACAAATACCACGAATCTCGCGCTTAAAGGGATCATCGGAGTGAAGGCCATGGCAGAGATCAGTCGGGCTCTAGGCCGTGACTCTGATGCCAACAACTTCGACGTAAGCTGTATAGTTTTCTGGTATCTTTTATACTTCACTGACCGGTCGCTGCAGGATCAAACATCTTCAATGTTCAGTACTTGGCAGTCGCTTGCACTCTCTGCGGACAAGTCACACATCCTCGGCGTGTACACTAGCGAAGATTCATGGTCTCTGTTATACAACCTCTATGCAGACCGTCTACTCGGTACCGACCTTTTGTCTCAAGTGGTGCGGATTAGTACATGTAACGTCGCTCGTTTCAGGGTATCTACTGACCGTTATGATTGCAGCTCCTTGATAACCAAACCAAATATTACGGCACCCTTTTCGGGTCTGGTACGCACTATCCATACTGTGTCGTCCACCGAGAGTGGCTGATACGAAGGGTGCTGCTTGCATAGCACCGAAGTTTGGTCTCCCTATTGATAGCACCTCTGGGAACAAGGCCAGCCTACGTACGTCGCCTCCGTCGTCTCCTTTCTCCTCTATGTCGACCACATCTGATCACCGTGTTCTAGCCTGGCTCCTGTTCACGTCGGCAGTCATGACCGATAACGGCGTGCGAGATAAGTTCGTCGAGAGCGCATGGACGCGGGCTAGCTTCAACGGTAGCGACGTCGGTGTGCCAGATCAATATAACGATGATTCGGGAGCCGTTGTCGACGGACTCGCCAGGTATGTTCTCTCGATCCTGTAGTCTTTGCCAGTGATTTATCACTGGTATGCAGTCCCGCTCTCGGCGCTATGTTCGCCCACCTGGCTCTGTCGTGAGTTTCCGCTATCTATCCCAGTGATTATCTGTAACTCAGCACACCGACTGGCAACGCAGTATCCCTAACGTGACCCTGGGCTCAGCTCCAGGTGACACCGGAACGGGCGTCAATCCAGGCGGACCCGACGGCAGCACAAACGACTCCAGCAAGACAAACACTGGCGCGATCGCGGGCGGTGTCATTGGAGGGATCGCGACTATAGGCATCCTGCTCGGAGTGCTCTTCTTCTATCGCAGGAAGCGCGTCCACCGTACTCCCGCGGAGCGCGTCGACATCGAGTACGAAGACAAGCCTGAAGCTGTCCCTACTCCGTTTATGGGCTCACTATCCGGCGGTACATCACCGATACTCCAGCCCAACCGCTTTACCGAGTCGCTTAGCAGCCCAAGCCATGCCTCGGAAGAACCGACGCTCGCCAGCCCCCCGGCGTCGGCACCGGCCATGTCCAAAGCGCTAGAAGTGGCACGCAACAACGGCCGCCGCTCAGAGGCCTCGATGATGTCGTTCTCTGGTGGGGGCTCTGGAGCGTCGGTGTCTCAACCACCGTCCTCCGTACCCACCCGCTCTGTGACAGGCTCAGAGGCGCCTTCTACGCCTTTCTCGCCCACCGAATGGGAGGGCGCGGGTTTGCGTGGGGAGGTGGCAAACCTACGACAGCAGATGGAGGAAATGCGCGCGCACCGGGTTTATGAGGCCCCTCCAGAGTATATGGAGGGATAAGGTGTGTTCGGGTACCGGTATTTCTAATTTCTTCGGCCTCATCTTTCCCTCGACGTAATGACCTTGTTACTCGCTTCTGTCTTGATCATGTTAGCTTCTTGATAAGTAAGCAAACGGGCGTGTGGATCACTAGGCTGACCCGCATTAATATAAACTAACTTGCTGATCCCCACACTAGTTGTCAGAAGACGACCCAGTACGCATGGCATGGTATGCAATGAAAGATATTATGGAAGGCAACGAAAGACCCCTCGCGCTACATTCCGAGACAAACGGCATCCATACTGAGCCGTCTAAAATGTCGAAGAGAAGAACCCCCGCCCCGCCCTGACCATCATCAAGGCGTCCTCATTATTGACAAGCATACGGGAGTACACCATGATTCCCGCCTTGGGTACTTTCTCTATGGCATAGTCTACTTTGGGCGTAAACTTGCTGACCTTGGTGCCGTGACTGCGCACGGAAACACGTCTGGATCAGCAATGCACCCTCCAGTCCCATAGACAGAACTACAGCACTACAGACCTTCGCATGTGGCTCTCCATTTCGAACCCACTGGTAGTCCAGCCACACCAGGTGCAAAAGACTTTGGGTGCATAAGGCGCTTCGCCGATAGTTGTTGGGGCTGCGCGAATCGCGTCTTGAAAGACGCGGACCTTCGCCGCGTGTTCCTCTGAGACTGGGTCCCAATGAGGGAGCTCCTCCTTAGTTAGAGCTTGACGACCCTCGCGGTGATGCATTGCATCGTGTTCGAGCTGAAGAGGCCGCGGCCGCGGAAGCAGGAACGATGAGCGGACCTATACGGCTGAGGAAAACGTACGACCTGCGTCACGACTCACTGCACCTTCCCAATCGAAAACCTCTTGCTTGACGACATGAGCACATAGACGACATCGCAGACGCACGTCGCAGCCGTCCATATCCGCCCTGGTCGCCGTGCGGGGGTCCATGCCACACGCGATAATAACTTGCCGGCCAATCCGCAGGAGCCCTTCCACAGACATATTATCGGACAGCCCGCAAAATGGCCACTCCTTTGAAGTGTCGACGCGCTTGCAGGACTGGTAGACTAGCCGGGTAAAGCAATCGTGCGCGGCGGACGGTTTGATAGGGCTTCTCAGACAGGAATGGAGCGCAATTTCGGGCCAGCGAGAATACTTGGTGTTGTACTTGCGGCATCGCATGCACTCGAATCTCGCGACTGCGAGATCGAGGAGCTCCGACCCCGTGGCTCCGTCGGCGCCACCGAGCGCTTCACGGACTAGGGCTGCGAACTCTTCTCTGCATTTGTTTACCCAGGTCTCGTTGACGGTTGGGAGGAGGGAGTCGAGCTTCGTTCTGACGGCAGGCTTGGTAGCCAGGTCAGCGGTGGTATCTTCGAGGATTACGCGGATTTCGGGCGTGAACGCGTAATCCGCGAGACCCACGCTCAGCCGCAAGCTTGTGCCGGGGGCCGCTGTCGAGATACGAAAGTCGTTGACGGATTCCTGGAACCAGGTAAGACGCTCTATAATCCTCTGTCCGTGCTCATCTGAAAGCCTCTTGTCCCGGTGGTCTTCCATGAACTTGACAACGTCATCACGGATGTTTTGCCAGCCTGCCAGCCTCAAGTTGAGGCAGAAACACTTTTTCCAACAGACTTAGCTCACCTTTTTCGCTCAACTTAACGGAAGAATTGACATACTTGAGCCTCTTCAAAGAACGGAGATTCCAGGGACGCATGAGATCGAGCTCAGGCTCCCATCCTTCTTCACAGAGGCGCAACTTGATGCTATAAAGTGAGCGTGTTAAAATGTAGTGCAAAAGAGTTAAGACCATAGGCGTACGCCTCGAAACGTTCTGCCTTCAGAGCATCTCTCTCTTCTTCTTTCTTCTCTACAGCACCTTCATGCCATTTGGCTACTCGGCGTACATGCTGTTTCAAATCAACGCCTCCTGATCAGCTCGCGACATCCTTAGAGCAATATGTCCGGACCTGTTTTTCTCGCTTCACAAACGCGATGTGATCCGCGATGAACTTGTCTTTCTCTGCACGACTTGGAAGTTGCTGCCAACGTTGCTCGATCGTATCAATGTCTCGCTGATGATAGTAAAACCACCTGTCGCTTTTGATATGACTGCCGCGATAAAACTTAGAAGTATGCAATTTATAACATGGTTCCAACTGACCTTGAGTACACACAGCTGAGTAAGGCAGACGCAGCAACTCCGTGTTCTTCGCGAACCAAGCTAAGGAGGTTCGGAGTAGAGATGTGCACTAGCCTATCGAGGACAAGATCGGCTGAGGAACTGGCTGTACCACGCATATGTAGCACACGAGTTCATAACTCACATCTCCGATTTGCAAGCATTGCAGTACCTCACCCAGAATTCCCAGAGCGGAGGGCACGGTGTAATCTTCCCGCAACCCTACAGTTCTCCTCTAAACACCCACACCGGCTTCGCGACGAACTAGACAACTCACGGAACAGTTGTTCAAGAACAAAAGCGCAGCGTACGCGGGTTCGCTTAGATGAGGCGGAAGATCCGGCAGGGCCTCAACCTGAGACCTTGCAGTCCTCCAGCACGGCGCGGTACCCCTGTCGAGGAGAAACTTGCGGAACGCCTTTGACGTCCGGGCGAGGTTGATGAGGTCACGGGGATGGAGGACGCTGAAAATCTGTGAAAACAAACGAAGTGAGCTGGAGTCGTCTCGCTCGGGGACGCGACAGACGCACCTCGTAGAGTACATCCAAAGGCATCATAGGCAAATCCTTCAATCCACCTCGTCGACCACGTACATGACGTCGTGCGGGTCCCGCGTTCGAGCTGCCTGCCGTGCCAACGCCGTCGAAAGCATTGTCCTTCGCGGAAACTGCTTGGAGCTTCCCTTTCGCACGCGAGGCGACTTCAGATCCCTTGGCCTTCTTTCGGGGAGGCATGCCAGGAGGATGGAAGAAAGAGGACGGAGGAAAAGGAGCAAGTTACGGGCGTCAACTTGAGGGCGACAAATAATTAACGCGTTTGCACTGTGCAGGCCGCAGGCCGCATCCTTCATGTCCATGTCGCGTGACGTCATTCGCGCGGGTTGAGATGAGAAGCTTTGTAGTTAGTAATCTCACAAAAGGTCTATGCGCAGATCTGAGATCTGAGGGTTGGAGAGCATGTCCCCGCCCGTTCGGTTACACTACTACTAGTAAGTACTACGCCAGGCTTGTCCGTGCTTGACAGAGGCAGGGTAGCACACTTGAGCTATGTAGCTACAGGATGTTCAGACCAATTGAAGAACACCGGCGGTAAGATGAAAGGTCAGTCAAGAGTACGGATAGTACCACTGTTATGACCCTCAAGCGACCAAAGTCCAACTTCCATCACCTCGTCGCCTCATCGCCCGCCCATTCCTCACACTGCGCTCGACTGGCGTACTTACCTCTCGAAGGCTTCAAGTTCGATTCTCCCAAGCCCAACCGAGAACTTACTTCACTGAATCACGCCCCCAACCCGCCCTCAACATACCTCGCAAACTTCTCCGCGACCGCCTCCTCGCCCCAGTCCACCCGCCCGGCTTCCGCTCGCCAATCCTCCAGTGTCGGTCATGTCCAAAGCGCTAGAAGCGGCACGCAATCACGGTCCCCGCTCAGAGGCCTCGATGTCTCAAGACTCTCAACCACCGTCGTCCGTACACACCCGCTCTGTGGCAGGCTCAGAGACGTCATCGACGCCGTTCTCGCCCACGGAATGGGGGGTCACCGGTTTGCGTGGGGAGGTGGCAAACCTACGACAGCAGATGGAGGAAATTCGCGCGCACCGGGTTCAATACGAAGCCCCTCCAGAGTGTATGGGGGGATAGGTGTGTTCGGGTACCAACATTTCTAATGTATTCTCGCCTTTCATGCGCCACAATACCCTTCTCGTTACCGTTTTTGTTGTGTACCGGCTCTATTACTATTGAGCATCTGCTTGCAAACAAGCTTTCGCTTGTATCAATAGGTACTAGTTTTCTCATCCTCATTGTAAGTTGTCACCCGGAACAGCACACAAGATGGGGCGTACAGTGAATTCAAGACGTCGTAAAATATAACAATCATACTGTATGAAATATCACGAAACAAACATACTGACTAGAACGTCGAGGAGAAGAACCCTCGTCCCTCTTTGACCGTCTTCGCAGCTTCCACATTTTCAACAAGCTTAGAGGAATACATAATGATTCCCATCCGGCGCGCCTTCTGTCTGAAGGTGTAGTCCACATCAAGTGTAAGATCGTCGGCTTTGTGGTGACTGCATAATGCCCCGTCAAATTACCATCGAAATGAGCCTCCATGCGACTCGATGTACTGAGGGAAAGTGGCAATGGCTTACAAGTTCGGGAAATGGACCTTGATCATAGAGACGGATTCGGTACACCATCCGCACCAAGTGCAGACAATACCGGGCGGATAGATTGAGTCGTCGTCAGCCAGAGAGGGCGGGATAGGCAAACAAACGGCATTCTGAAGGTCGCGGACCTGTGCCGCATCTTCTTCGGGGACTTGTTCCCAATGAGGAAGCGCCTCCCTGCCGAGGGTGCTGTAACGTTCGCAATGGTGTTTTGCATCATGTTCAAGCTACAGATGTCATTGCGGTGACCACATATAGGGCAGAATCAGTACAGCTCATACAAATAAAGACACGAATATCACTCACAGCACCGTCCCAGTCGAGCACCTCCAGCTTAGTAGGGCTGTACGCGGTGCACAGCTGACATCGCAGGCGCGCACCGCAAGCGTCCATGTCGGCTTGGGTCGCCGTGCGGGGATCCATCCCGCAAGCCAGGATTACGTCGCGCGCAGCTTGTAAGAGCCTCCCTTCGGCCATCTTCACAGGCCTGTTGGCTGCCCATTGACGTCTGGAGGAGTAGACAGGCCTGGGTGGAGGCTTGCAGTACTGAAACACCAAACCGGTGAATCCGTCTTCTACGGTAACTGGGTTCCAACCTGCAACTCTGGCGCAGGGATGGAGGGTTATGTCAGGCCAACGGCAGTACGACGGATGGTAATGGTGGCACTGCAAACACTCAGACTTCGCAACTGCGAGATCAACTAGCTCTGACGTCCGAGCTGTCACATCCGACTCGGAGGCCCCGCCTAGAACCTTCCATATGAGAGTTGCTAAATCCTTGCGGTAATTGTCTGCCCACCGCTCAGAGAGACGAGGTAAGAGCAGGTCAAATGCGGTGGTAATAGCGGATTCCGTGGCGAGTTCAGGGGTGGTGCCTTCGATGATAGCGCGTATTTCGGGCATGACTGCCAGCTCTGGAACACCTCCGAGTGCCTGCAAGCCTGCACCCGGAATCTCCTTCGTGATACGGTACTTGTTGATAGAGTTCTGAAGCCATTCGAGACGTTCCCACACTCTCTGCTCATATTGAAGGGTTGACCTGTGGTGCCGGATACCATTCAGGAAGCTGATAACGTCTCCGCGAATCTTCTGCCAATCTGCGACTTTCACTGTGAGACAAACCAATATTGCTCGGCGGTTGAATCTCCTCACCACTCTCACTCAGGCTCTCGGCAATGTTGACGGGTCGGAGTTTTTCTAGATTGTGCATATTGTCATAAGACATAACGTCGAGTTCATCGCCCCACCCTTCTTCCCGGAGGTGAGACTTGATCCTACAGAACAGCAATGACGTCAGCGGATGGTAGGCAAAGTAATAAACACGACCTTACGCGTTGAGGCGTTCGGCCTTCAGCACATCCTTCCCTCGGACCTTCGTCGTCTGAACATATTGATACCACGAGCTCAGCGCCGAGTCATGCTGTTTATGACAGGTCATCAGCAGTTGACATCGCAGGCGCGGACGTCTCCTGACCTGATCAACCTGCTTCATGAATCCAACCCGATTCGCAACGAACTCCCTCTTCGCTGATTCATCCGATAGCTTCTGCCATGTTTTCTCAATCACTTCTAAGTCTGACTTCCGATAGAAGTGGGTTTCTCCTTTGAGGTGACTGCCACGGCAGACTCAGCGGATGGAGAACCTAGAATATGGATCGAACGTACTTAGATTGCACGCGGCCAATCATACAAGCCTCAGTAGCGCCGTATTCCTTGGAAATGACGTTGAGTACGGGTATATAGCGAACGGGGACTAGCCTATCAGGATGTAGTCAACAAACGCGCCGAATCTGCATATACGCAGTAAATAACTCTGTGACTCACAAGTCGACTTTGCACGCGTTGCAATACCTGACCCCAAAAATCCACAATGGAACGGATGGCGTGCTCTTCCCACAATTCTATGTTTGTCTCGTGAACACGCCTGGCAACTTCGCGAAAGGCCTAAGGACCCCTGCCGACTCACGGTACAATTGTTGAAGAAGAGTAGAGCAGCGTACGCGGGTTCGCTTATATATGTCGGAAGATCAGGAAGGTATTCAATCTGTGATCGTGCTGCTCTCCAACACGGCGCAGTACTCCGGTCCAGGAGGAGATTGCGGAACGCCTTGGATGTTCGAGCGAGATTGAGGAGGTCGCGAGGATGAAGGACGCTGAAGATCTGTGGAGATGAAGTGGGCTCGAGCCAAGTTGCTCGGAAATATCACAGACGCACCTCATACAGCACGTCCAGAGGCATCGTAGGCAAGTCCTTCAATCCACCCCGTCGTCCACGGACGAGGCGGCGAGCCTTGGGCACTTCGCTCGGACCGCCTGCGACGTTGTCCGAGGCATCGGCGACCCCTGGAGACTTCTGTGTGGTAGATGTCTGGGGTGTCCGTTTTGCGCGCGTAGATGCAGCGGAGGCTTTGGCTTTCTTGCGGGGAGGCATGATGGAGGCAACGGAACGACGAAGACTAGCACGGGCGGCCAGCGGCCAGGCGTGTTTCAACTTTCCTGCCCGCGTCGCGTCCTCGTCACGTGAGGTCATAACCCAGAAGTCAGAATGCTTCAGGCAACTGGACGAAGAGTCCGCCACGTTAGTCGAGTCTAACTATGTATTGGTAACGGTACCATAGTCGCCTGCTGTTCTAACGCTCCGGGCATTTGCTCCCCCACTAGACGCCTAGCACATTCTGTCCCCGTTACATACCGCTACAGAAGCTCGACCTGCCCACCGCTCCCACTCCCAGACGACCATGTCAACTCCCAACCACCAGCATCACTCTCAGGCCCCCAACCCGCCCTCGACATACCTCGCAAACTTCTCCGCGACCGCCTCCTCGCCCCAGTCCACCGCGCCCTTCTCCGTCGTGCCGAGGGTGATCGCCTTCTTGTGCGCCGCGACGAACTGCCGCTTCGCGCGCTGCAGCTCCGCGAGCGTCACGCGCCGCGCGGGCAACTCCACGCGCACTTTCACCTGCCCTTGCGTAGCCGAAGAAGAAGAGGCGGCGGAGGAAGAGGAGGAGGAGGAGGAGGAAGGGAGGGAGAGAGAGACGGGTCCGCCGAGCGCCCCCGAAGCAGCTTGCTCGGCCATGATCGCGGCGACCATCGCGGTCGCGGTGTGCTCGAGCGTACGGAGCGCGTCCGAGGGAGCCTTCGGGACCTACACGAGCGAGAATGCCTCAGCGAGCGCACTCAAAAGGGACAGAGGCAGTGGGAGAGGAAGAGGGAAGGAGGGAGGGGACTCACAGCTTGTGTGCCGGCGTTCGGGGGCTTGACGACCCCGCCCGTGAGCGCGCGCCAGATGTCGTCCGCGGGCACGTCCGCGTCCGTCCAGGGCACCGTGAAGAGCGGCGAGTCCCAGCGGACCATGGACGACGGCTCTTCGTACCGCATCACGAGGTTCTCGAGGCTGACCAACCGACCGAGCATGGAGAGAACGTCAGCCTCGTAACTCGTTCGTGCATAGAGCAAGCATAGAGAGGAGGCGGGCAGGGGGGCATACGTACGTCTCTGGGGTGTACGCGGGCCCGTCGGGGAGACGCGCCGCGTTCCACGCTTTACACTGCTCGCCCGTCGCCGCTACGAAAATCTACCTCACAGCGTGCGTCAGATCCGTTCCGCTCGCGCGCGAAAAGCCTTCTGGGGGGTTACCTACCGTGCAGACACGAAGCTTATGCTCGCGCGCGGCGCAGTACATCTGGTATCGGAAGCCCTTTATGTAGTTCATCGAGTCGACGATGAGGATCGTGTCCTGGCCCATCTGTCGCTGCATTGCGGTGAAGAGGGCGGCGCGAGCTGGCTTTTCGGCGCGGCCATCTATCGCGAAGTCAATTTTCGAGCGTGTGTTGGGCTGGGGGCGTGAAGGAGGCTCACCGTTGTAGACGTCCCGCGAGAGGTTTAAGGAGTCGTCGGAGAGGATGACGACCTTCAGCTGAGGACCTTCATATGATGGATCGTTAAGGCGTGCTTGCAGATGTTTTCTTAGCTGGTCTGCTCGCGTAGACTTTCCTGAGCAAGGGTACCCGGATATTGTCACCAAAGCCATAAAAAGCAGAACTTGAAGTCGTTTTCCCAACCGATAGAAGTTGCTTCACACGACGAGCTCACAACAGATGAAGGCAGGAGGCAAGAAGATATATTCACAATCCAGCTACTAGGCTACTCTAGATAGGATCCCTCTAGCTCGAGGAGCCTTCACTGGGATGAGGGGTTTTCCAAAAATTGCTGAAAGCCGAAGCTAACAGACGGGTTCGGATGTGTAATTTGCAATCAGCAAAAGACTGTGCCTCGGTAAAGACCTCACTGGCGACAGTACGTGCCCGAGCACAAGAATGGGGAACAGCTAACGGGGCGACGGCGTTTATATGATGGAGGAGCCCGCGCACGGACCAGGTTCGCGACCGCATGCAGTTTGCGGGTGTTTTGCCCGCTTCTTCTCCGCCGCGTCGTGACTCGCTGCGATCCAGAGATGACCCACAACGCCGCTGCAGCGTGGCCCGCGCGACTTCTGCAGCGCGGTATACTGTATATACCAGGTCTGGCGCTATGTTGGGATCGTGAAGAAAGGGGTCCGCAGAGGGGCACCGGAGCCGACGGGGGACGCAGGGATGCAGGCACAGAGGCTGGGATCTCCATGCGAGAAGAGGGGCGCGTGTCGATCCCGCGATGGCTGACGGCGTTTGGGCTGGGGCGCGGCGGTGCGCGTGGCGGGCTCGTGGTACGCAGCCGTGGCCAGAAGGCTACCAAACGTCGAGCGAGAGCGCACGTCGGGCATGGCGGCGGGCGCAGCGCACAGACAACCCTCGAGCGGCGGTCGGTCCGCACGATGGAAAAGACTGCGAGAGGGAAAGCGCCGACGGCCGTTGTATGGGCGCCTGTGGGAGGCGGCGGAGGTCTGATGGGCAACGGCGAGCGGCGCGACCTCTCCCCGTTCTTTCCCTCCCGCCTCGCTCCTCTCTCCCCCTGCCGCGCACGACTGCCCGAGAGGCCATGGTCGCCGCCGCCTCCGAGCACGTCTCCAACACCCCCCAGGTGCGTCTCACGCCGCCTGCCGCCCCCGCGTCCGCGCCCGCCGAGACTCAGCCCGCGTCCCAGGCGCCAGACGCAGGCCCGGGCAGAGATGCCGCCGAGTCAACCCAACCAGGCCACCCAGAAGCCAGCCAGCAGGCAGACGACGCCCGCCATCCACGCTCCCACTCCGCCGAGCTCTCTGCGGGCCCTCCGAGCGGCGCGAGTCCTCCGGCGGCGGATGGCCCTACGATAACGAGCGAAACCCAACCCTCCTCCTCTACCGGGCAGGACCCACTCCCCTCGTCCTCTTCCCACTCAGACTTCACCGCTGGCTCAGATCCCCCAACCGCCGTGTCAGGCACCGCGATCTCCACCACGTCGTCTCAGGAAAAATCGTCCCCGGAACCCGCGCGTACGACTGCCGCCCCGAAAGACAAGGAGAACGAGAAGGCGCCGTGCACGACCGCATTCGCGACGCCGGTCGGGAAGCGGCGGCGAGATGGCCAGTCGGTTTCTGAGGGTGCCCAGACATCGTCGAGCCTGACCGACCCCACTCTCCCTCCAGAGGAGTCCAAGCCTCCGTCCAAGCGCCCAAAGCGCTCGCTCTTCTCCAAGCTCACGCGTCTCTGCTGCTTAAATACCCAGCACACGCACCCCATCGATCTCGACGAGGGCGCCTCCCCCCGGGTTCCCGACTGCGAGAAGCCCCCGCTCGATGACGCCGATGCCGTCAACCGCGGGACCCAGTCCTCGACGTCGACAGCAGGTGTGTATATAGCCTTCTTTCTTTCATTTCGTCCCGACCTTCTTTTTCCTTTTCTCTCCCGCACTAGACCCACCGCTGAGCACCATGAACGCAGTCGCCCCGCCCAACCTCGCGCCGCTCGTCGTCCCGAGCGGGATTCGCACGACGCGGAGGTCATCGTGCCGCCCACGCCGACAAAGCAGCTCCTCCCGCTCTCCGAAACCGACGGGCTCACCTCGGGCGCCGTCCAGCCCCCAGGCTCGACGGGCGAGGGCCTCGCGCAGCCGCACCACAAGCGCATCTCCACCGCGCACGCGGACGACTCGGACAGCTCCTTCACAGACGAGGGCCCGCACGACATGGTCGACATCGACGACATGGAGGACGAGGAACAAAGGCTCATCCGGGTAGGCGGCACGGGCATTCCCATGGGGCCGGTGCGTAACGCCGCGTGTGTATATATGCGCCCGCGCCGCCTTTGTTTACGCCGTCTTCTTCCGCAGGACGGCAAGCCAAAACCTCTCTTGCCTCCGATAGCACCCGAGCACGTCGGGCGTAAATGTCTTGTGCTCGATCTAGACGAGACGCTTGTGCACAGCAGTTTAAAGGTGTGTTCGGACATTGTATGCGTGCGAGAGAAGATCACTGACATCATCCCGACGCGCAGGCGGTACCGTCGCCCGATTACATCGTGCCTGTAGAGATCGAGTCGTATTGGCACAATTTCTATGTCCTCAAGCGACCGGGAGTAGACGAGTTCCTCAGGCGTATGGGTGAAGTCTATGAGGTGGTTGTGTTCACGGCGAGTTTAAGCAAAGTGGGTTCTCTTCGTTTTATCAGACGTGCGAACACCGATTAATGGCGCGTCAAAGTACGCCGATCCGGTTCTTGATAGACTGGACCCGTACCGTTCCGTCGCGCACCGACTGTTCCGAGAAAGCTGTTACAACCATAAGGGTAACTATGTCAAGGTACGTCCATGTTCCCGTCATCCCGCGCCACCGTACGTGTCGTCTCGCTTCACTAACTCTCGCTCCCTTCCCCCCAACGCATATAGGACCTCTCACAACTAGGCCGCCCAGTGATGGACACGATCATCCTCGACAACTCGCCCGCGTCGTACATCTTCCACCCGCACAACGCCGTGCCCGTCTCCTCCTGGTTCAACGACCCGCACGACACGGAGCTCATGGACCTCTGTCCGTTCCTCGCGGACCTCACCGGCGTCGACGACGTCCGCGGGATCCTCAACCCGAACGTATAGCCCCCTCACCTCCCCGGGCCCTCGGTCGAGTCCGCGCCTTCGCTATGAGCCTTGCTGCGTGCGAGGCTGAGCCAGCTCGTTGGCTGCCCCTGCCCCTGCCCTTTAGTGGGCGAACGTCAAGGCCGCGCCGGCCTACTCATACTCGCGGCCCAACGCCGCGGCCCGCCCGTTCCTATCTTTCTATCCATGTCGCAGCGATGCGGCGCTAGCATGGACGGACACCCCTCCTCCCCCGTCCCCGTCCCCGTCCCTTTATCTGTCCTGTCCCGAAGGTAGCGCCCGTGCGCACCTTGTCCACGCTCGTTCTCTCCCCTCATCCTCCTTTTCTTTCACTCCTCCCCGCGTGCACTCCTGCCCCTCTACCTTTCCGCCCGCATATACGCCGTTCCGTGTTGCTCCATCTCCATCTCCATCCCTCTCTTCTTCCGTCTGTACGCGACCGCTGCCTATACCCCCGCATCGCAGTCGGACCGCCCCTCCTCCCACTTCGGCACTCGGCACTCGGCTCGCTCCGGATCCTCCTCCTCAGACAAGCGCGTTCTCGCGCCCTTTTTCTCCCTCTCGCTCTCTTTCCACACCGCACGCGCCGCGCATAGGTCGTCGCCCGCACTGTACGTGTATCACTACCACTGCCACTCACGGCCCCGGCCCCGCCCAACATCATACCTACACCTTGTTTTTCGTCGGATCCGGATCCCGGGTGATTTTATCCTAAGCTCGGGATATAGCCGGAGGGAAAAGGGAACTCCTTCTATTCGTCCCGCAGGTTGGCTTAGCCTGGCCGACGACTCTCTCACTCCGAGAGGTACAGCACACGCACACGCACGCGCACATGGATATATAGCAGTAGCAACAGCGCAAGCAAGCACGCCCGCTGGTATCTCGTCGCACGCGTACGTCACTTCACTGTAATGCTCGTGATGGTTATCTCAGCGGCTGACGTCTCGTATCTGCAGTCTCAAAATCTATCCCACCGCATCTATTTATTCCTATACCCCCTACCCTCGTCTCCACCCCGCCGCGTTCCTCCTCCCTACCTCCCTCCCTTCGTTATTGGTTTATTCTCTCAGGCTCAGGTTGTTGTGTTCTGTGTTTTCTCTCTCTCTCCTTTTCCTCCTCCGTCCTCTTTACAGTCACAGTCGGTCCCGCGCGATGTCGATCACGAATAAAGCTACGATCTTTCTTACTCGTCATCCGACTAGTTGTGTGCGCTTGAGTCGTGTGTGCGGGCGACGACCCACGAAAAACCGTTATTCGTGATCTACTCTCGTTCGACGCTGACTGTCTGACACGAGGCTACGAGATGCCGTCAGTTCCAAAGCCAAACAAGCGTCCTAGTACACTTTCGGCCCGGCCTAGCCTATAGCTAACATATATACGTATGTCGTGCAGGGTGCACGGTGCCGTACCTGTGCGTGTCAGCCGCCCCCTTGCAAGGGATCTTCGCGCTCTGTCTTTGGCACGTCCCGGGCCGCCGCACGTTGGGCCATAGGCTCCCCTCGTCCGAGTTTCTCTCACCGTCACAAGTTCTCCGCAGGAGCTTCTCCCACCGTGCCTGGGCGTACGCCATATGGAGGGGGCGTAAGCACCCTCGTCATGCGCTCTGTTCCTCGAGCTCCGCGCCGGGCTGCGAGCACAGCCTATTAACGGGCACCCCGGGCGAGCCCCCCGGCCTGTGCATGAGAGAGACCGGGTCGAGAACGTCGCCCACACGAGTATAGCTCGCTCGCAAAGCTTCCTGCACGCTGGTTCCCTCGCTCCCTGGACCCTCCGTCCCGGACATGGGGGGCACGCGACGAGCCTACTTATAGGGTGGCCCCGGGATATTCTTGTCGTCCGACTCGTTACTGCGTCGTTATGTATATAGCGGTGGTTGGGGTGCTTTCCGCCGTCCGCTCTCTTCCTCCTCCGCGTCTCCCTTCCTCCCGTTCTCCCTGCTTGCTCTCTGCAGCGATGCCGTACCGCCGCCTTTACATCGCTCTGCCCGTCTCCGCCCCGCGCCCGCCGGTCTACACACAAAATAGATAGTCTCATTCGTTTCGTAATTCGCAAGCACAAGCACAACCGCGCGCCCTCTACTCTCTACCCTCCCCGCGCACACGGACCTCCTCAAGCACCCTTTCTCCCCTTCCCCTTTTCCCTTATTCACCGTTCGCCGCTCTTCGCTCTTCGCCTTTCACTCTTCACGCCTCACCGGCACCCGCCGCTCTTTCACTCCTCGCTTTCGCTCCCGATCTAGCTCACTGTCCGCCACCTCCGCCAGCCGCTGCTTCCTCGAGCTCCCGCGCAGGCGCCGACGGCGTCTCCTCGTCCTCCCACGGGCTGAACTTGGGCTTCCGCACGCGCGGGAGGGACGATAGCCACGGGAACAGCCCGCGTCCACCCCCCGCGCCCGCAGCAGTACCCGTGCCCTGCAAGCCCAGTGCTCCACTAACAGCAGGCACCGCGTGGATGTGTGCGGGGGATGGGGGGATACTCTGGAGCGGGAGCGAGACTTCAGAGAGCGTAGGGAGGCGCTCGAGCGAGGCGTTGGACGAGCCGCCCTGTCCGCCGAGCGCGCGCTGGAGCGCCTCGCGCTCGGCGGGGGAGGGCGCGAAGGCGCGCATCGAGAGGCTCGCGAAGGCCGCGGCTGTGGGCTCGGACAGCCCCGGGAGGTGCGAGTGCCCGTGCGAGTGGGGTACGACGGTCGCGGCGAACCCGCGCGGGTCGAATGGCGGTGCGAGAGGCTGGGATTGCGGTTGCGGCTGGTGAGGCTGGGTGTGGGCGTGGGTGGCAGCAAGGCCGTGACCGTGGCCGTGACCGTGGGGATGAGGCTGGGGCGGAGGCTGAGCGTGGCCAAAAAGCGAGGGGAACGGCTTGTTGGTGAGCGAGAACGCCTTCGCCTCGGGGTTGAGCCCCGGCCTGCGCTCCTTGCCTCCCTCCTGCTGCGACGCCCATCGCCTGTGCGCATGCTCGCGCTCGGGACCGTCGCCCTCCGCTTGCTGCGAGGGCTGCTGCGGGTCAGAGCTCGTGCGCGTAGGCCCACGCTGTTGCAGGTCCGCGAGCTCGCTACCCGTCAAGCGGCGGCGCGGCGGGGGCGGGCGCACCTCGAACGGGTCCTCTTGGTCGACGCCGTCAAAGGACGGGCACGTGAGCGACGCAGGCGAGGTCGTGTACATGCTCGAGCCGGTGCCTGCGCCCGTGGCGGGACTCTCGACGGGCAGCGGGGTCGGGAAGGGCGCGGTCTTGCGCCAGTCGCGGGAGAGCACGGTGTCGTCCTCAGACTGGAACGAGCGCGGGAGCCCGACGCCGTCGAAGTGGCCGGCGCCGTCGAGCGAGGTGATGAGGCTGCTCGGGATGTAGGACGCACTCATTGGGGAGAGGCTGTTACCCGAGTGCGGCCCGTCCGCGCTCGCCTCGGTCTCGAGCGCGTCGTCGCTGTCGCCGAACGGGGAGAAGCGAGTCGACGTCGAATGCGTAGAGAGCGTGCTAGGCATCTCCCCGCCAAAGAGCGGGAAGCCGTTCGGGCGGAGGAGCACTTGGCCGTTGGGGTCCGGCTCCGGCAGGACGCGGTTCGTGGGCTCGCGCAGGTTAGAGATGGCGGTGAGGGACAGGCGAGCGGGACGCGGCGAGACCGACACTTCTCTGTTGTCGCCGCTGCCCGAGCCCGATGACTGGGATCCTTTGCTTCTCGGGGCCTGGATGGGCTGGGGGAAAGGCTGCTGGCGATCGATGGCGGCGAGGCTGTCTTGCGTGAGCGGATCGTGCACCGCGTCTTGGCCCTCCGGGAACGTGGTCCAACCGGGAATAGTGATGTCTTGCTGGTCGACCGCGGAGACAACGGTGAGTGGGAAGAACGAGCGGTCCTGCTTCTTGATCTCCGCCTCCTCCTTCGCGCGCCGGAGCCGCTCCTCCTCCTGCGCGATCTTCTCCTCGAGCTCCTTCGCACGCGCGTTAAGCGCGGCGACGACGTCCTCCGCGACCTTGATCTCCTTCCGCTTCCGCTCTAACGCCTCCTGCGCCTCCTGCTCCTTCTCGTCCCCCTCCTCCTTGCACGCCATCTCCGCCTGCTCGTCATCATGCATCCTCCCCCTAAGCTTCACGATCTCCTCCCCCAAGCGCTCGATCCTCGCAGCAGCACTATCCCTCGCGCTCTCCGCCGCGCGCAGCCTCTTCTCCGCATCCCTCCTCCCGCCCTCCGCCGCGCGCTTCGAGTCCTCCAGCGCCTTCGTGCGCGCCTTGAGCTCCCCGCGCGCCGCGTCCTCCTCCTTCTTCCGCTCCCTTTGTGTGGCGAGCTCGCCCTCGATCCCCGCGCGCGCGTCCGCCGCCCCGGCGCGGAAGTCCGCGAGCTGCGCGTGCAGCTCGCGCACCGCGCCCTTGCTCTGCGAGATCTGCCGGAGGACCTCGGCGATGATCGGGGACGAGTCCCACAGCGAGGTCGTCGACGCTGCGGCGGCGACGGTGGCGGAGGAGGCGGAGTAGGTCAACACGGGCGGTGCGGGCGGCCGAGAGGGCTCGGGCGTCGCGGGCGCGTGTTGCTGCGAGGGCGAAGGCGCGTGGCGGGGGCTGTGTCCGTTCGCCTTGGGGGGCGTCGACGCGACTTTGGGAGCGTGTAGGGGGAGGGAGGCTCCCTTGGGGAGGGGGGGGGGGGTGTTGCTTCGAGGAGCGTTGTTGGGGGTTCTTTGCAGAGATCTTTCGGAGCCTCGGGTCTTGTTCGTAACGTCGCTCGGCAATCGAGAGGGCGTAGGAAAAGGTAGTCCTAGCGTAGAACATCGCACCGAGAATTCGTAAATAGCGCATATATGGCTCACCGTCAAACCCTTCAAGATTGTCCAATGCCTTGACGTCCAGAATACCAGAAGCAGCAGCACATCGCTCCGCATCCTTCGCCTTCGCAATCATCTCGAGCCACCAGCTCTGAATCACACCACCTCTCCACCATCGCCCGAACGCCCCGACGTACCACGCGTCTGAGATCGCGGAGGAAAGGTTGTCGGTGTGGATCGTATGGCAGTGTCCTCGAGTGGCGGGATGCCCCGTCGGGTAGACTGCAGCCACCGTCAGGATACCAAAACTGTGAAAGACGTGCTTGGGGGTGCGAAGAGACACCGATGCGCGGCTGACGAAGTGGAAGGGCGACGAGGGGTCGAAGTTGGAGCCGGTCTTCCGCACGATCGCGGCTGGCCTGCGCGCGAGAGAGAAGTGTACGCCCGAGTCGTCCGATACCGAGTCGTCATCTTGGCCGCTCTCGTCAAGTTGACTGAGATGCTGCTTGAATGACAGCTCCGTGAGGTATGTTCGAAAGGAGGTTTCAGAGGGGTTTGTGAGATAGGCTGATCGCGAGAGGGGAGAGGCGTCAAGAAATTTTTGTAGAGCATCGAGGCCGTTCAAGGATGGGGATGAGGATCGAGAGATGGCAGAGAAGATAAGACGACATGTTGAGAACGTGAGGAAAGAATCACGTACCCAGAACCAGGACGATTATGCCGAAGACAAGACAGAAGAAAATCGAACGAAAGTCGACTTTGGAGAATACATGGCCCGGGGACAGAGAGGGGTGCCCCGAGAGAAGGATGGCACCCAGACCGCCGAGAGCCATGATGGAAAGGAGAAAGAGAGGAGAAGCCCCCTCTGGGCTGGACTTGGGCTTAGTGGCGGTGCGTCGAGATGTAGGCGACGGGGGCAGGGATTGATGGGATGTGTTTGTGTACGTGGTTGCGAGGGGGCCGCCCGTGAGCGTCCCCGTGGTGGATGAGCAGCAGACTGCGAGTGAGGACGAGGATGGTGGAAGATGGCCGTCAGGACAGAGCCAGGACGGACGACGACCACCTCTGAAAATCCGCGTCCCCATAACCGCCCTTGGGCGCCTCCCGTCGGATCAGCTGACTCCGGCCACGCCCCCGCTCCGGCTTCTCCCTCCGACGCGCCCGCGACTGACCGACGCTCTCTGTCTCACCTCAGTGACCTCACTTTCACTGCAGCTCACTCGACCGGGTTGCGCATACTGCCCTCGACGCTGTCCGCACCGCTCATCGATGCCATCTACGCATGCGGGCTCCTATCGCGTTCATCACGCAGACGATGCAGCACCCGATGCAGCACCAACCAGCAAGCAGCAGCACCGATAGATCCATCACACGCCCACCGCAGAATTCAGATCCACAGGTGTGGTCATCCATCGCACGGGCAGATATCCCACACATCGATCTCCTCAGCTGAGTCTTGTATCCGCCCTCACTGCCGGTTGTCGCGCGCCTCGCCCCCGTTCCGCAGGCCCCGTGGTCGCCCAGCAGCCCCCAGCTCGTATGTCGGAATCCTCTTCGCTCCACTCCCTGCACCGTCGCGCTAGCCGAGGCGGCGAAGGCCCATCGCGAGAACATTCCGCCGTCTCAGATGAGCAGCTGCTTGCTCCTCGCAGGCGCCCATGACGCCGTGGTTCGCTCCGAGTCCGGGTCGACAGCTCGGCGATCTGCGTCGACCGCCGGCTCGTCGGTCTTTGTCGGTCCTATGATGCCGATGCACGCATCTACGATCATATCGTCCTGCTCTCTCCTTGTGCGCCTCCCTTCGCCCGTCAGAACGCGCACGGCCTGCAACTGCATGGTGCCGCGGCAACAGCAGTACAAGCAGCAGCACCCATGTGCTCGCTCGCAGCCTTCATTCCGCCCCTCTCCTTCCCAATCGCGTCTGCTCTCGTCTACTCACGCCGCCGGAAGCTTACCCCCACATGCGCATCGCGTTCTGAACGCACCCAATCACCGAGCCTCTTCGCTCCCACCCTCTTTCCTTCTCGACTTCCAGATAACGCCAACTTGCTTCTTTCCCCTCTTAGCGCCCGCGCTATCAGAATGCAGAACACACAAAGCTGGGTATTGCCTCGTTCGACATAGGAAGAGGCCGGTTTATCCGAATAATGCCGAACGCCAGCTTGTTGGACAGAGGGTGTCAGATGAGTCTGGGTCGTCGTTGAGGTCGCATGGACGGTGGCTTTGTGCTTCTCTGGATATGCAGTTGTGCGATTACACAATATGTGGGTATCTCATCTACGATGCTGTTTACCATTACGCTATGCAGCATCTTGATATCCCCAGTTGTGTCGTGTGCAGCAGCCGAGGTCTTCATTTAGGGCCCTTCCGACCTCACGTAGCCCTTTACCGAATACGTCTGAGGCTACGTTGGAGCATGCCGACTATTGCGACCCCAAAACATGCGAGCCGCGCGCAAGATTATCAACAATGTTCCAGATTGAAGGTGAACGGGGGGAGTTGATGAGGTGCTACTAATGTGCGAGTTGTACAGTGCATTAAGTCTACGATGTAAGCAATATATGCAGGCGCGAGAGCAGAGCGGGGCGAGCGCACGAGTGAGGAGGGTGAGTCCGAGCAGAGCATGAATGGGTACGACGACGGCGGCGGGAAGGGAAGATCGACTATGACGATGGTGGGGGTGGGGTCGTCGACGATCCTGACGGGGGCGGGGGGTCGGAGGAAGGAGAAGGGGGGTTCTGCTCCTCGAGCGCGGCCTTGAGCTCGGCGTCCAGCCGCTCCTTTGCGCGCACGACCTTCGACTGGAGGTAGTGCGAGTGTGCGGGCGCAGCTTGTCGCCCGGAGGTGGGCTTCGCAGATGCGGCGGGGGGCGAGTTCGCCTTGAACAGGTGTTCGTAGCTCTGCGCACACGAGTCGCAGGTACGCAGTTTGGCGAGACAAGGCGTGGCGTAGCAAATTAAAGTGGGGCGAGGTGAGGGAAAGGGTGAGCGCATGCCCACTCGCGAGAGACGGCACGGACGCACCTGCAAGATCTTCTCCACAGGGTCCTCCTTCTTCACGTTCAGAATCATCCGCGCCTCGTCCGCCGTCATCCGCATCTCCCGCGTCAGCCTGTCCGTCAGCGACCCAGACGTCGCGTTCCCAACCCCAGCGGCGTCACCGCCCACCGCGCCTGGTGGCCGGTACTTCGCATCTGTGCCGCAAGGAGAACACGCTCGTCAGCGTCATCGTTCTGTTATGCGTGGACGTTGGGAGTGTGGAAAGACGAAGAGACGCACTTTGGATGGCCTGCTTGCCCGCCGCGGCGAACGCCTTGCCGAAGATTTTCGCGCCAGCGATCGCAATCTGGACGATGACCCGTGGAGAAGACTGCAATCCCGCGCCCACCTATGAGCCAGCCCGACCCACTACCACGCACAACGAAGAGAGACGCACCATACCACAAGACGCAGCGCGCGACGATGGTGACAGCACTGACGGAGGAACTGTGAGAGACGACGCGCTCACCTCCGGCCGGGCAAGCGGGCCGGAAGCGCCCGAGCCCCCGCGTGCGGGCGCTTTTCCAAAATTTCTGTGTCCGACGGTGTTGCCGGTGAGAACGCTCTGTGGTGACTTCACTGCATACTCCCCTTTAGTGTCCCTCAACTTGTCCTCAAGACTCCCACCTCGTATCACGCGTTAGCTACCGTCTTTGTCCGCCATCAATAGCGTAGCCAAACTGCAGCTCCCAGGGATGTCCCAGCAACTTGACGCACACAAAACCAAGAAACGGAAACACGCTTCCTCTACCTCCGCCGCATCAACAACCGTGGCGGGCACGGTGGCAGACGAACCCTCCTCAAAGCGGCCAAAGAAAGAAAAACACGCGAAGGAGCACAAAAGAGCAGGGAAGCGAGACAAGGGCAAGGCGCGCGCGACGGACGACGCGTTCCGCGTCGTGCGCGCGTCGCTCACCGTCTCCGTCCCGCCGAAGTTCGCGCAGGACCTGAGGGGAGGGGTGGAGGAGCTGCTGGACTCGATGTTGATGAGGTGCGTGCGTGTATGCGTCATTTTGGCTGGGGTGTGTGGTGGAGTGATTAATGGCCGTTCGTGCGTGCGTCGCGTGTTGGTTTTCTAGGTATATCCCTGCGCTGCAGGGCGTGGTGCTGGCCCACGACAAGTTAGAGTTCCTGGATAGGACGGCGACTATCAAGGCCGACTGTCCGTTTGCGAACTGCCGTATAGCGTTTGACGCGACGGTGTGGAGTCCACAAGTTGGCATGAAGCTAGGTGTGCACCCATGGTTGCCTCATTTCTCACTCCCTACCAGAGAGGCTGACGTGCTCAACATGATAGCGGGCAAGATCAACCTCTGCTCTCCGGATCACATATCTTTACTCGTCCATAGAACATTCAACGTCTCAATACCCCGACATCACATCACGACCGACTCGTACGAGTTCGAGTATGGCCCTGCAGAGAATGACCCCGAATTCGGGGTGGGACATGAAGAGGCAGAAGGAGAGGTTGCTGTGGAGGAAGGTGCAGACGAGCCCGGCGAGAGCGGCGGCCGGTGGGTGCACAAGTTGACCGGCATGAAGCTGGGCGGCGCGGACGGCTCCCTGGTGTTTACGGTCGTCGGGTGCGTTCTACGCCCTCTCATCTTCCCTTACCACCTGAAATGGCTGACCACGCATTTCAGGATGACTATCGCGAACCAAATGCTCTCCCTCGTCGGCTCCATCCAACCAGACCCCTTCTCACCCGAACACGTCCCCCAAGCACCCACGACGACCGCCCCCTCCAGCAGTCAGCGTCAGCGGACAGCGGCGGCGGTCCCGCGCGCAGAGCCGCTCTCCGCGCTCAGCGAGCGTGAGGTTGACGCGATGATCGAAGAGGCTGACGCAGACGAGGAGGACAGCGATGCGGACGTGGACGACCCGTTCCGGATATTGGGCAAGCAGGGGGACGAGGCGGAGCGGCGGGCGAGGGAGGCAAAGGAGGCGGAGGAGGCGGCCGCGCGGAAGGAGGCCAAGCGGAAACGTAAAGAAGCTAAGGGGAAGGGGGAAGCTGTGCCGGAGGGTGAGAAGAGCAAGAAGAAAAGGAAAAGCTAGTTGGGCCGTTGGGTTGCCGTTGTGTTCTGTGTTGTTGTAGTTTCTTTTTCTTTCCCGTGGTTATCTTGCGGCTGTAGTGCTCAGGTTGTAACAGCAACCGCTGCAGCTACTTTATCGCCCGCCTAGCTCAATCGGATAGAGCGTCAGACTCTTATACTTGCGGGTGATCTGAAGGCTGCGAGTTCGACCCTCGCGGTGGGCTAGTGTTTTTTGTTTTGACCTCCAGTGACCTCGTGGGACGTTCGCATGCCGATCTGCAGCTTCAAGCGCCCCGCCGTGCCGCATCTTCCTCCAAGACGTCGACGTCTTGAGTCTTGCACAACCGGTTGGCCCCATATACTATCTCCATGTGCCAGCTGCGTCTCTCCTTCAGAATACCTGGAGTGTGTCTACTAAGATGCTGGCCTTGAATTCTATGCGTAAGCACGTCCTCGTTGTTCTTTGCTTTGTGGACAGGCGGCTCGAGGAGCCAACGGCGATCGGCGTCGACTCAGGGTTGGCGCTGCCCTGTGCTGGCCGCGAGGCTACGCCAGCCGTCCTCGTTGTATTGGTCCGGCTCAAGCACGTTATATTTAGAGGCGACTGGAAGGGCAATGATCGTGCAGATGCGTCTAGTACGTACGTCACCTCGACTTTCTTTCAGTTCTCATCGTCTTCTCGGCTCTGGATTAGGCTCTTGAATGCCGCTTTTCCTACTCCGCCGTCACTGCATGCACATCACTGCAGGTGGCACCCCTCTTCGTATTTCACGTTTCGTGTAATCGTGCGTCCGCAGACTGTGCTAATAATCGTGCTGTATGGCCGCAGGGCATCACACCTACGCCAACCGCCTCTTCGGAGCTTCGCGCTAGCGCTGTAGTATACCAATGGTGTACGCGCACCGCGACGAAGGCACCAGTTGGGAGCGCACTTTCGGCTCTGATGTTACTCTGCTATGGTGGGGTTGATGTTCTGGGACGTCATCTGCGCAATACCGTTGTTCATTTCTTGCATCGGCGACTCAACGCTCGCCTCACTGGCCCCACGCACACGTCGCCTATCCGAGGCGTGGTACCAACGCAGCATCTCACTCACCGCGACGATGGCGGTGAGACAGGATATTAGACACGAAATGAGAGAACGCCGCTCTCTTACGCGGCCTTAGACACTCACGAGAGAACTTCGCGAGCCTTTACCATGCTGTCGTTGCGCATGCTGAAGGGATAAATGTGGTCCGGACCAGCTCACGGAGACGCTGCGATATACGGGTGTTGACGATAGCTGCTCTTATATCGTCTCGTCTTCGTCTCCCGTTCTCTCCTCACTGGCACGGGTAAGTACTCTGTCTAGTCAGGCTTCCCCTCTTCCGTCCTCCTTCCTGCCCTGCTGCCAGCCAGCCAGTGCTGCAGCATATCGACTCCTTCCAACTCCATTCATCATTATCAGCTATCATGTGGAGGCGCATACGAGTCAGTAATGAGTTACCACGTCGTCCGGGACGTCACAGGCCAGCGCTTTACTGACCTGATACTCTTTCAACAGCCGAAGAGGAGACCCGCCCTTCCTGGAGAACTCACCGACATCATCATAGCATTAGTCGACGAAATTCGAACGCTGCTCAGTTGCTGCCTCGTCTGCAAGCAATGGCACCCCGCAAGCAGACTCGCGTTATTCAAAACAGTTGTCATCAAATCGCAGGAGCAGTACGCGCTCTTCGTTTCCCGGGTCCTCCGGTCAGACGACCGTCCGTTGCTATCAAACGTGCAGGAGTTGTGCATGTGGCTCCACAGCTTCGAAAGAGGATTTCTCTTTCCCGAGCTCGCTGGGCAGGTCAACAATCTCAACTCGATCACGCTTCAGAGGTGTCATTGGGGGGACCAGGGCCTTTGTCCTCATCCCCGCGCATTCGCAGCTCTCGAGGCATATGCTTCCGTCAAGACATTACGACTCCACCGATGCGAGTTCCCTTCGTTCGCCGTCTTTCGTAGGACTCTTATCTATCTGCGCTCTCTCAACACGGTGGAGCTGTTCATGGTCCAATGGCCAGCCGCTCGGGGTGCCTCGTGGGATCATACACATCCGTCAGCATTGAGGAAGCCATTACCGAGCCTCGCATTGTCGCACCTTTACCTCTACCATTCCGAGAACCAAGGGAACAGCACCGTGAACATTATACGGTGTCAAAAGGAGTTTCTCCACTGGCTGTGTTTCACGTCCTCGCAGACAACACTCCGGACAGCTTTCATAGAAAGTGCGGAGGCATTTCAAAAGACGTCTCTACCGTGGGCTTATTTAATTGCTCCGATGCTGGAGGAATTGAGCGTCGATATTGGGAGCGAAGGTGAGGATGTCTCCGTGTTCTTGAGATCTGTGCTTTTTGCTCATATTTCGCGACAGGTAGATTTGCCGACTTGAGTTGTTATACCAACCTGCGGTCCCTTCTTGTGATCATGACGTACCCGGATGAGGCCAATCATTGGAGCGAACAGATTAGGTGGGATGAGAAGACTCGGCAGCGGATCGAAACGGGCAAACAGAACGAGATTGAAGCGCTGTGGCGGAGGGTGGAATCGAGCCTCAAATCATTGCCCAGGTCGGACTTTTATTGTCGTCCCACACTGAAGCAGTTGACATTGTATCTGCGAACGTTCCCTTCGGACACGGACGACCCGGTAGTCATCAAGTCACATTTAGCGAAGATGTTCGGAAACATGGTTTTCCTAGACGATCTGATGCAGGAACCTCCTTACCAGGAACTGGAAACACTGGCCATTCAAGTGAACGCTCACGTCTATGAGCATTTGTTCCGTACAAGCCGGTTTCGTCCAAACCCCTTTCAAAGAACACTGAGTACGAACGGATGGCCCGACGACTGCTTCCCGTGTTCTCCGATCGTGGTCAGCTAACCGTCGATATACGTATAACGTCCGATTGTAAGTTTTGTTTTCTAGTAACAACAAGCATGATCCGATCTGCTCACAATACGGTGGTTGAAGCTTGAAGGGCGAGCCTGGCCGCTGCACAGCCAGAGTCAAAGGATTATCCTTACCCACGCGTTGCTAGTTGCCACCTTTAGTGCCACCTGCATACGCGCGCGTCGTTTTGCGCAAGCTCGGAATTTCAGAAACACGTAGCCTAAAAGGCGGAGCACGAACCGAGACAATGTTCGATGTAGGCCGCGATACTAGATCCACAAAGGACATGTCGAAGTGGTAGAGCTCCTACACGGAGGAGACCAGATCCGCCGTGGGCGAGCGTGAGACGACGTGCTGCATAGGTTTTGCATAGGGGTCGTGGAGGTGGGGTTTTCCTAAGGCGAGGGTGGGGACAGCATGGAACATTATTATGATGAGAGTCTCTACGAGGAATGTCTCTTCGACGACATGGAGTGGAGGTGACGAGCGCAAGCGAAACCTTGGCGCTTCTCATTGTTGGACGGTTGAGTCCTTAAATTACGTTTCTCATTGTTTAGTTATTCCGTCGAAAAATGGAGAGTGGGGCCAAGTGGAGGTCACTTTTCGGCGACCCAAGTGATACAGATACGGCGAAGCTCCACTCCGAAGTAATAGGTCATGTTGCGTAACGAGCGACCTTTGGAAGGCAGAGGTGTGGGCATACAATGGGGGAGGTGGAGATCATGACACTAATCATAGCAATTAGATTCTGTGGCCCCTGCAGATGCGGCCGTCGAGTATGCGCAAGAGCAGCCGTACGGCGGCTACAGAACGATGGCGGAGGGAGATCCCTTTTGGCGTTGAGCGCTAGGGGCCAGAATGCGATTGTGAGTCAGAGGATGATCGCTCTGAAGGGAAGGAGGTCACGAGATGGAGACGCGTCGCGAACAATAAGCAGTGAGAGCGCGTCGAATTGACGCTCAGCTCCTCTCAGACCCAAACACCCACCACGCCCGCCACTACCCTCCTGACCACTGCGAGTAGATCTTCACTAAGATGCCGCCGCGGAAAAAAGTCAAGACGACCTCCGCTTCCAAGAAGACGACCACTGCTTCCAAGACGACCAAGGGCCAAAGTAGCACTGCCGGCAGCTCCGCGGGCACAATTACGACGCGCCGCAACATACGAGGACGACGCGGTGGCTTGAAAGACATGCTCAACATGCCCTTTGATGTCCTTTTTGAAGTACGCTACTATAAGCTAAACTTTCTTGCCTATCAGACGCTGTCTAACTGTCCGACCGCCTGGCTCGCACTAGATCTTCAGGGTTCTTCATCCGCGGGACCTCGTCAATCTCTCAAGGACAAGCAAAAACTTCCGAGAAGTTCTTTTGGATCGTAATACGGCTCCGTTTTGGAGAGCAGCCCGCTTGCAAGTTGAAGGTCTCCCCGATTTACCTCCTCATTTGAGCGAACCGGCCTATGCCAACCTCATGTTCTTTACGAATTGCACTGTGAGCCGCCACATCTTCTGTCTGTGTTTCAATCTGGTTGACATCGTGTTTAGAATTGCGGGAAAGCCGGTAACCACCATCTTCTTTGCCCGATCTATGCAAGATATTGCGGCGATTGCAAGCGTACGATGTCAGTTAAACTGATTTTCAGCCCCCTCATGTGCCGACTATTTCTTACGGCTGATCCCCGCTGTAGGTTCAAAGAGGTCGGCCCCTATTCGATGAAGATGTTCGATGACGAGACCGTGGAGCATGGTGCTCCTTTATCTTCCCTCATTCCAAGTATTCGCTTCGGTTCACGGTGAGCGGGCCTATAATATTACCAAATACTACCTTTTCGTTAATTAAATCTCCAAAAGCTCAAAGCATTTTCACAAACCTGATGTTGAAGCAATAAAGCAGCAATTAATCTCAATCACCGACTCGAAGGCGAAGGCACGGTTTATTCAGGCCAAGGAGGAACTCGTCTCGCAACTCTACACGGTTTGTCCTTTTCAGGCGTGCCATACTATAACTATCAAATACTCACGTATATTGCGTCCTCCAGCACACTTGGGAGATAGATGAATGGCAAAAAAGTATCCAGAAAGCGAAAGCCGCCGAGAAGGATGAATCGATATCCGAACGTTTCGAGGCGTACGTTCCGAATCCCGCCTACGATGTGACACAGATTCTGCGTGCTTATACTTGAATTGACAGGGTCCTCGAACGGCTACGCAGTGAAGGATGGAGCGACGACCTTCGCAAGATGTCCGACGCGTCGTTCTATCAGCTATCCAAGCTCGAAGGGGTCAATCGTCCTACCAGACTGACCGACAAAAGTGAGTTTTCTGTCATCATACACCACTGAGATGCGCCTCTGAAGTGGCACCCCTACTTTGCGCAGGTTGGAACACCATCCGTGGACCAGTCATTAAGTTTATGGAGTCGATCCGCAACAGTCGAGTGGCCGCCAACTACAAGACAGCGATCGCGCCTCGCTTCGGCTATCTCATGACGGCTTTGGGTAGATACAGGCGATCCAGGTACGCACCGGGTGCTGGAGTCCAGCTCGTTGGTGGTTTCGCCGATTACGCCGACCAGCGTGAAATACGCGCGATCCTCGAGGATTTAACAAACGCCAAAGAGCCTGCGAATGCCGTCATCGCCAAGTTCTCCGCCCTCCTCCCAGAGCTCACGGAGATGTTTGCCGAACGCTACGAGACCGACTTTGCGACTATTGCTCGTAAAGGGCTCGGAGATGTGGACGATCTCTCCGGCACAGAGATTCTTGAACTAGGAATCACGGTGTTCCAGTGCGGAAGCTGCGGCGCCCGCGCGCGCTGGCCAGCCGTTGTGCAACACGGCTGCCTCAGAGGGTATGTCGCCGGCAACGGTTTGTTCGAGAAAGAGCTGCGTACGTATGTCTCGCGGCTCCCCCAGCAATCGCTCGCTGCTAGTGAGCACTTCTATCTTGGTCCTGCGCACGCGAAGGTTACCATCGGCATCACATCGCAATGCATACGCGCACTAGTTGCTGCTTGCGATATGGAGCCACTCAAGGCAACATCTGCGGATCTTGGTGCATGCGATGTGCGTGTTCGATGCCGTTTGTGTGCTCATCTCATCAAGCAGACGGTGTTCGACTGTACGGGAGCGGTGAGTGGACTTCATACCTTCTATGGAGTTTAGAGTTGACATCTGTTTGCAGATCGACCATGACACGAAAGAGCACTACTCGATCACAAAGGGCGCGATAGCTCATTGGGACCGCATCTCTGACGAGCATGCGGTTACCGTTCGCGACCTGCAGGATGCAATTCACTCCAAGCCTCGGAGCGAATGGGCTCGATGCTATACTTGCACATGGTGCGGCGATAGGAATTTGAGTATTTCGGGTGTACGAAGCCATTTGGAACGCGAGTGAGTCATATGTGTGCGCATTCTGCAAATATCACCGCTGACCACCTGGTTCTATGTCCGACGTGAATGAAGACACGAGAAGCAGGGCCCCATAGAAGGCGCAGACTTCACGGACGAGACGAAAAAGCCCGACATCATGATGTACTCTCCGATGCTGTCCGAGGATCAGTATGCAGTGGCAGCTATCAAGGCCGGTACAGGATTCCTCGCCTCGTTCTAGATTCGCGTCGTCTGTATGTGTTTTGCTTGTGCCCGTTGCTTGTGACGAACAATGTCGTTGTCTTCTACTGTATCTACGCTGTTACATAATGCCATCCAGTATCGATCGATCTACACAGACAGGAAGTAGCGTTTCGTGGTACCAGGACGGCATGGATCTACTATGAAAGACATGTGGAAGTCGCAGAGCTCATACTCGTGGGCGAGCCCGAGGCCCAGATGGACCGTGGAGCTCACGGCGTAATACAAAAATGAGACTCGCCATGAATGGATGGAAATTATCCAGTGCAAAGTTGTGATAACGAGATATCTCAAGTTCCGAGGCAGAGATGTGAGCAGGCTTGCCAGGGGCGCGACTCGGATCAACTCACCCCGAATACTATGATATGAAAACACTTATTCTTTTGAATGCTTCTGCTGGAGACACAGCTGGCAGGAGTAATTGCTGTGCTTGAAAAGCGTGTCGTCCACGACTGGGTCAAGTCTCTCAACCTCGGGGGGCAGCCAAGTTCCGAGTCGCCCAAGGGACACCAGAGATGAGTCGGGGTTGGGAAGCACGGAAAATCCGGCAAGCCCGAGCTCGAGGTGAGTCTACATCGGCTTGAGGTCGACGGCCTAGATGTTGCGTAGGAGGTGGAGCACGTACGAGCACGTTGTCGCCCCGTTCTTGCAGTGCAACTGAGCACGAACAGGCACGAACGATTGTCTTCGTAAGCGCTAGAACGGATGGGCTAATTGATCGCTCGATAGGGAAGGAGGTCACGAGATCGAAACGCGTCCCCCGTTGAGAGCGCGTCGGATTCCAGTTGACGCTCCGAGTTCATACCAAACCAAAACACCCACCATCACTACCCCCTCCCCGACCGCCCGATCCTCACGACAATCATGCCACCGCGTAAGAAGGCTAAGACGAACTGCCCTTCAAAGGCAGCCAAGGGTCAAACTAGCACTGTCGGCAGTTCCGCGGGCACCATTACGACGCCGCGCCGCAATATACGAGGACGACGCGGTGGCTTGAAAGACATGCTCAACATGCCCTTCGATATCCTCCTTGAAGTATGCTTACTCCGTCACCTTGATAGACGTTATCTAACTGCTTGACCGCCCCGCCCGTGCCAGATCTTCAGCGTTCTCCAGCCGCGGGACCTCATCAATCTGGCAAGAACGAGCAAGGAATTGAGAAGAGTTCTTCTGGATCGCAAAAGCGCCCCGTCTTGGAGAGCAGCCCGCTCTGAAGTTGAAGGTCTCCCCGATATCCCTCCTCATATGAGCGAACCGGCCTACGCCAACCTCATATTCTTCACTGATTGCACTGTGAGCCGCCACAGTCCTCTGTTTGTCTCTCAGTCGAGTTGACATATCATGTTTAGAATTGTGGGAATGATTGTCGCCGTAACCAGATTCTTTTCCCAATTTATGTCAGGTATTGCGACGGTTGCAAGTACAATATGTCAGTTACAATCATCTTAAGACCCCTCCTTGTGCTGGGTATCGCTCATGATCTGTCTCCGCTATAGGTTGGTACCAGTCGATGGTTCTTGGGTCAGAAAATATGAAACCAAGGCCGTGGAGCATGGTGCTACTTTGTCCTCTATTCTTCCGGTGTTTATTTGGGGTTCAGGGTGAGCAAGCCGACGGTTTCACCAAGGCCTATTTTCGTTGAAGAGATTCGCAGACGTCTGCCACATTTTAATAAGCCCGACGTTGAGGAAATTATGCAACAACTGGTTACGATGACAGACCCAGCAGCGAAGGCTCAGTTTATTCGGGACAAGAAAGAACTGGTCCCGCAACTTATGGAGGTCCGTCGTTTTCAGGCCTGTCGTGCTACAAGTACTCATGCATACCTTATCTCACAGCATACCAAAGAGGTAGAAAAGTGGAAAAATGACATTCAGAGTGCGAAGGCCGCCGAGAAGGATAGATTGAAATCCAAACGTTTCGAGGCGTACGTTTCCGCCTACCGCGCGGAACAGATTCTGGGTACTTACATTTAGATTGTCAGGGTCCTCGAACGGCTTCGCAATGAAGGTTGGCACGATGAGCTTGGAAAGATGTCCGATGCGTCGTTGTCTCAGCTATCCAAGATCGAAGGGGTCAATCGTCCCACTCAACTGACTGCTAGAGGCGAGTATTCTGTCATCTACACTACCGAAATGTGCCTCTAAAAGTCAGATCCTACTTTGTTCAGGATGGAACACGATTCGTGGTTCGGTTATCCGATTCATGGAGCAAACCCGCAACAATCGGGTGTTCACGGATTACAAGGCAGGTCTCAGAGCCCGCGTTGGTCATCTCATGACCGCTCTGCGCAGATACCAGCGATCTCGGTACGCGCCTGGTGCTGGCATACAGATCTTCGGTGGCTTTGCAGACTATGCAGACCAGAGAGGAATACGTGCAATTATCGCGGACAAAACAAACACCGAAGGCGATGAAGTCATCGCCAAGTTCTCCGCCCTTCTCCCAGAGCTCACAGAAAAGTTCGCTGAACGCTACAAGGCCGACTTCGTGACTGTTGCTCGTCGAGGGCTTGGAGGTGTGGACGATCTCTCCGACACAGAAGTTCTGGGACTGGCCATCACGGTGTTTCAGTGTGGAAGGTGCCGCGCGCGCGTGCGCTGGCCAGCCGTTGTGCAACACGACTGCCTCAGAGCGTGTTCGTCTGTCGGTTCCGGAACAGGCGTGCTCGAACAAGAGCTACTAGCGTATATGATAGGGAAAGGTTGTGGCAAACAAGACTACCTCTACCATGGTCCTGCGCGCATTAACGTTACCGTCTGCGTCACCGCGTCGCTATGCATACGCGGACTAGCCACCGTCGGCGGCTTGGATCCACTCAAGGCGACACCGGCGGATCTTGATGCCTGCGATGTGCGTGTTCGATGCCGTCTGTGTGCTCGGCTCGTTGAACAGATGGTGTTTGACTGTGCGGCCGCAGTGAGTGGACCCCATAGTACCTTCTGCACTGTTCAGGGCTGACATCAATCTCAATGCTCGGCACGGTATCTGCAGATCAAACACGACTCGCGGGAACACTTGAAATGGATTTCCAAGGGCGAGATAGCTCACTGGGATCGCATCTCTGACGAGCACGCGGCCACCGTCCGTGGCCTGCAGGATGCAGCTCAGTCCAAACCCCGGAGCGAGTCGGACAGACGCTACACTTGCACATGGTGCGGCCAAGGGAACCTATATGCCACGACTGTGAAAATCCATCTGGAACATGAGTGAGTCATACGTGCACGATTCCCGCAACCTCCACGGCTGACTACGTGATTTCGAACGAAGACACGAGAAGCAGGGCCCCATAGAAGGCGTCGACTTCAAGGAGGAGATGGAAAGGCCTGGCATCATGATGTACTCTCTGACAGTGCTGTCCGAGAATTCGGATGCGATGGCCACGGTCGAGGCTGGAACAGGATTCTTTGCCTCGTTCTAGCATTCACGTTGTCTGTATGGTTCTGATCTGTGTCGAGTTTCCTTGCAACGAATCCTGATGTTTCTCAAAATGTCTCAACGCTGAAATATAATGCTGTCAGGCATCGGCTGATTCGTAGGGGTTAGTATATCACGAGCTGGCGTCAGGTCGTTTTCGTTTTATGCGCTGGTTCGGAATGGCGAGTGAGAAGTTTGCGAAAGGTAGCGCATACTACAGCATAAGTAGAGTGCACTGCACGCCATACTACCAAGCCACACGTTATGATTGTCCGTCTCCTGTTTGATCCTGCGTGGCGACTCAGAAAGTGAATAGACGTCGTTACGTTTTGAGACGTTGAGATGCGCTCAGCGAGGTGCGTACGAGAACGACGAGAGGGAAAAAGATATTCTAGGCGCTACCAGGGCTCGAACCTGGGTTTTGGGAACGCTGAGAATCAGAATCCCAAGTGATAACCACTACACTATAGCGCCTTGAAGCCAGATGTATGAGAGCCCATCTGAACCTAGCACGTGATATCGTTCGCTGCTTCATGCGCGAGCGCGTCCCGTAAACGCGGAGCTGGTTGTAAGATGAATCCACCACACATCCTCATCGCCCGAAACTCACGAGGCCCCAATACTCACAATCCCTCTGCTTCGCTGAGCTCACCCACCGAGACACATGCGGCAGCATCTGGCATATTCAGATCCGCGGGCTCTCCCTCCTGGTACCTGGAGGAGTGCGAGTCTGACGACGTGACTTCGTCTCTTAGTACCAACGGCGACATGGACGACCCGATTGAGATAGATGAGACCTTCACTCGCACGAGCAAGTTTCCTGGTAACGTCAAGATCATTGTCGAGTCCACTACTTTCTGGTGCGTACTACTCGATCGCAGAAGCCTGTCTGGCAACTGTCAATGCGAAGCTGAAAGGAGGGTTGGTGGACAGGGCGCACAAGGAGGTCCTCTATTTCGCATCGTCCTTCTTTCAGGCTGCGCTATGCGGCGGTTGGGCTGAAACGGAGAACGAGTCGGGCAGGCCGCAGTCCATGTCCTCTGTGATCACCATCTCTCAGCCTCCGACGG
The DNA here is from genome assembly GCA_002150815.3 of Grammothele lineata. NCBI lineage: Eukaryota > Fungi > Basidiomycota > Agaricomycetes > Polyporales > Polyporaceae > Grammothele > Grammothele lineata. Next base: position 177,552 of record NDFF03000026.1, read on the forward strand.
TCCCTGGAAGTAGGCCCGGCCGAGAAACACCTTCTGAGATCACGTTCGCGCCTATGGACCCGGACATGGACCCAGATGACTTCAACGGCGACAGTCTCGATGTCGATGTCGGTAGTGGGAGCGGTGGTGAGGACTCGAGCGAGTCTGAAGCGAGCTCGGAGGATAAAGCGAAGGCACGCGAGGATAGCCTCAACAAGCTGGAGAAGTCCAACCCGTCTACACCCACGACGCCGTCGAAGGCTAAGGCGCCAGACGTGGACGGAAAGACTACAGAGCCGTCGACGCCAACCGGCCGGCGTGCCTCCACGCAGGAGACGAAAGGGAAGGGGTTGGAGAAGGGGAAGAACAAGGAGAGCAAGGAGAAGCGTCCGGATGCCATCATAGTGCTAAAGGAAGAGAAGGTGCGTTTTTCCTAGATGTCCCGTATCTGCTGCCGCTAGATAGCACTTGCCCAGGCAAGCACGTTCCACGATTTCCTCAAGTTCGTCTACCCCCAGTACGTATTGTTCTCTGAATCCCCCAATTCAACGCTTATGGATGAGAGTAGCCTTCTTTGCACAATCACGTGGAATAACGTCGAGGGCCTCATGAACATTTCACACAAACTGCACGTCGGCTCGCTTCAGCATGAGTGCTTGACCTTCCTCCTCACCCACGCCGCGGGCCGCCCCATCAAAGCGATGCGCATAGCGGAGCTATTTGACGAGGAGGAGCTCTACCGCGAATCAAGTCGGTTTGTACTTGATAACCCGGGTGGGTGGTCCGAAGAAGAAATGGGCACTCTCAGCCAAGCCACCCTGTTGAAGCTCGAGAAGAGGTGAGTATATGCGCGGTTCTGTGTCGTTCTAGGCTTACATGAACCATCCATTCCCTAGGAGAACATGGTTCCTTGAGCGCGTCCTAAAACTAGGCCTCGTGCAGATAGCGAAAGAGTATCAATGTGTAAGTGCATTGCTATGCTTGCAGACACAAGCCGATGCTAACTACGCCGCTCAATCCAGTGCCAGACATGTCCGGACTCCACGATATGCGCCCGGCTGCTTGAGGAGAAATGGAAACAGGCGTATCAAGCCGTCTTCCGTTTTGGTTCGCCCTTCTCATTAGTTGGCGTCGACACATCGCTCGTACTAAACGCTTGTGCATTTGTCTCTCCTCACAGGACCATGCCAGCCGTCGATGGTCTACCGCTACCTCCGCACGCTAGAAGGCGTCAGCCCTCCACTCTCCCTCACTCAGCTCAGCTGCCAAACGACCGCCAAGGCGTTCATCTCCGCGCGTACGTCGTAACATGTGTCCCTCCCCGTCTTAATTCCAACGCTAACTGAGCCTTGTGGACCGCCGCCACCGCCGCCACCCCCTTCCCGTGCTCTACACACGTCACCGCTTCCACTGCGTCCTGCCCTCGCCCTCGTTATCGCCCCACCTTGCGCCTTTCGCCATACATGCGCAGTATTCGACCGCATGTTCTCCCTCGGGGTGCGCGGCAGCGGGACGGACACCGCCCCGCTTGGCGCGCGCGTCGCCGCAGTCGCGAGTACTGCGCCCCCCGGGCCGCGCCGCCACTTCCTGTACTGCTCGCTGCACAACGAGTCCAGTGGTCGTGGCAAGCGCTCCCGCGAGCTGCCGTAGAGAAGGGCGGGATAACATTTCTGGGATCTTTGCTGTGCATGCGCTTTTTACCTCGGAGATCTCGACTGCGTCGTTGTCTCTGCGCCGCGATTCTTGTGCTTGTACGTTGTTCCGGCTGTTCCTCCTACCTCGCATCTCACATCGATATCCTGTACTGCTTTGCTGTTCACCTTCATGTATTCTTATTGCCCCTTCTTGCCCACAACATCGGACTCATTACCCATTGGACGCAACCTGAGCGATCACTGTACCACCCTCAACCTCACTGTGCTGTGTTTCACCATCCGCACATTCACGCCACTCTGAGAGAAAAAGGATTGTATATAGTACGGGAGACCGGGACTTATAGGATGGTATACATATGCGTAGAGGCGCGGGGTATAGAGAATCTGCGGGGGTCGTGCGAGGGGATAGGGTGGGGGGCGTCCGAGCCGGCGGAACGTAAGCGCAGGAAAGAGGGTGCTTGACAACCGCTCCTGGGCCTGCGGCTCCGCTTCCCGGTGACGGTAGTGGTAATGTGGCGTTGGTCGTCGTGGTCTCGTGGTACGGGGGACAATTATAAGAGCCGCACAGCCCGCGTGGGCAGGCGGCGGGGGAAGGCTAGGAGAAGACCGGGCCGCCCAGAGAAAGAGAGTTCGATCTGCCGGAAAGAAGGGGCCCAACGGAGAGGGAGCGGAGAAATGTGCATGGAGACAGGAAGGAGTGCGTTCGTAAAGATAGAGATTAACAGTAAATATGACAGGGCGAGGAGGACGTGCCGAACGAGGGACTTTTGGTACACGGAAACAGATGCGCGACAGAAAGGCTCTACCAAGGGCTACAGGGACCACACTGGGACAGCGTGCGGGATGGGGCATATGGATGATAAATGTATAGGTAGTAGGTGTGAGTGGCGGATGAAAGAGGGTGTGGGACCACGATGAAACGAAACGAAGTAAGTGAAACATGGATAGGGGAAGGCGGTCATGACGATTGCTGGTCAAACACCCGCTGCGCGTTCTCGACGAGCCACTCGACGCACAGCGCCTTGCCAGCCATGTCGCTGAACTCGGCGCCGGGGTCCGGAGAGCGCATAAGCGTCGCTGCATAGGAGAAGTCCAGAACCGATCAGCGCGTGTCGCAAGGGAAGAGGGTCGTCCCACTCACGTCCGAACACGACACCCAGGTTGCGTGCGTGCATAAGGTTGCGTTCGCTCCTCTCGCAGACGCTGTCACGGACGCCGCCGCGTGTCAGGTAGAGGGTCTAGACCGAGCAGACGCACAGGGGAAGCTTACCGGTTAAGATGGAGCATGAGCGCTTTGAGCGTATAATAGTGCTCAGCGGGCAACTGGTGGACGAGATCGCTGAACGTCTGGGCCTTCATGGTCGGCTCCCGGATCGTGGCAGCGGCGATGAACTTGTCGTGCAGCTCCGACGTTAGGAGCGGGTTCGGCAGCGCGCGGAAGTACGACTTGAGGACGGAGGTAACGCTGCAGATGTCGTTGAAACGATCCGAGTCGTGGAGGTCGAACGCGTCGTAGTCCCCGCGCTCGAACAGCTGTGTGATCATCTTAGATTGGCCCGAACCACCGGTCTTCCGGTAGATACCCTCATACTCGAGAGCTGTACCCAGGCTGTCAGCCGTCAGCTCTCAAGGACACCCACGATTTCCACGCACCGATAGCGTCTACAGCGTCGATACACTTCTCGACAATAACGGGTACGAAGCGGTGGTCGTCCCTGGAGTCCGCGCGAACCTGCTCGATGAGATCGCGGCCAAACATAGACGGCGCTGCAGAGAAAGCCCGGACTCAATTCAGTATCCGGCCGCAGTTTGAGTAGGCGACACGGTTACTCACGGAGTGGCGCAATGGGTGCCTGGCCCTCGTCCCTAGACGCCATCGTCGTCTGCGAACATACGAGGTTGACGCTGTGGATACACCGCGTGTGCACAGCGATGCTGCAGTCTGCGCGGCGTCTGTCAGCGTCACGTACGGCAACAACAAAACACAGCTACTCACTCGTGCACTTGAGCTGCGAACCCCACATCTTGTCGCCACAATGGTCGCATCGCGCAACACGGAGCACGCTGATCTGCTGAAAGACGTGCTCCGTCCGCCACTTGGGCTTTCCGTCGCCGCCAACGGGAACCATGCCGTTCGGAGCCGCCGAGAGCGCGACGTTCTCCTTCGGGGCGCGCGAGCCCGGCCACTTGAAGCGCGGCCGCGCCTGCTGCGCCCCAGCGGCGACCGCCGCGGCGGGCATGTCCTGCACGTCCGCGCGCGTGATCTTGATGATCTTGGTCGCCGTCGAGTCCGCGGACTCCTCCGAGAGGGCGAGCGTCGTGGACGAGAGCGAGCTGTTGAGCATCGGGGGCGAGCGCGCGCGGTCGAACGAGTTCGTCTGGCGCTCCTGCAGCACGTTGCTCGCGGGGGGCTGCTCTTCCTTGGGCGCGACGGCGGCGGCTTCGAGCCGGCGCTGGTACTGCGCGTTGAGCTGCGCGAGCTCTTCGTTGCGCTTGTTGAGCACTGTCGTCTCTTCCAGGAAAGCGTCGCGAGACGCCTTGAGCTCAGCGATCTCGCGGAGGATTGCCTCACGGCGCTCTGTGAGCGGGATGAGCTCGTGCTGGTACTGGTTCTTGATGTTATCGAAGCGCATCGAGAGCCCGCGCGTGAGCGACGCCCCGGCCTCTTCACTATCGGCGATAATTGGGGAGCTGTATGACAAGCGCGAAACGAGGACGGACGCATATATGAGTAAGCCTGTACTGCTGCGCGCCCGCGCACGTCATGCCAACGCGACGACAGGTATATGACGCACCTCTTGGACGCCGACAGCTGCTCGACTTCTGCGAGCGTCATGTCGCGCTCGACCTTGAGCTTAGACAGATCCCGCTCGAGCGTGCTCATCTTGTCGCTCAGCTCGCGCGCGAGCTGCTTCTGCGCCTCCTGCCGCTTCGTGTCGCCCGTGATCGCCGTGAGGCGGACGGCCTGGCCCGAGAGCAGCACCCTGAGGCGCGTCGCCTCCGCCTCCGCGTCCCGGCGCGCCTTGAGCTCGCGGTCGTACTCGGTCTGCGCGACGGTGAGGCCGTCCATGTACTGCTTGCTCGCCCGCTGTAACCCCCGACGCGACGCGCCACCGTCAGTAACCTGCACGACCGTCTCCAGTCCCACAGCACCCGCCGCGCGGGGCTGTCAGCGAGCGCACGCACCTTCATGCCGTCCAAATTGCGCTTGAGGTCCTGGTACTCGCTCTGCTGCTGGTCGAGCATCGCGACGGCGCTCTGCACGAGCTCCGCGCTCATACTAACGGGCTGCCCGGGCCCTGCGGCCGCGAGCGCGTCTTGCAGGCGTCGGCGAAGAACCTCGACGCCGTCCGCGGGGGCCGTGACGGTGATGCGCGCCATGCTGTGCCCGTTCCCGTACCCGTTCGCGCCGCGGCTCGGTGTCGACGAGTGACTGTCACGGCTGTCGGGCGAAGCGGGACTCGTTGCCCCGCTCCTATCCAAACTCGTCCGCCCGTCACGCATCGGCGTCGGATCCTGGTCGTAGTTGCGGTCATGATCGTGCCCCGCCGAGCCAATCACAGTAATATCGCTCTTAGGCGTCGTCGGGCCAACAGCAGACTCGGGCGGGGTGAGCGTAAGGTCGAGCGTAAGCCTCGAGCTCTCCCGCTTCCTCCCAAAGCCTCCGCTCCCGGTGAGGGGCGTGTCCATCGTCTTGATAAAGTCCGCAAAGTCGTTCCCGCCCATCGAGATCCGGATGGGCGGCAGCGCGGGCGTGATGAACGTCGTCGTCTGCGTGCGCTCGATCGGCGAGCTCTCGGGCGAGCCTTCGCCGCCGCTCTCGCCCGCGCCCCCGTTCCCGTTCCCGTTTGCGTTCGCGTTGCTCTGGCTGGGGCTGTAGCTCCGCGAGACGTCCACCCAGAGGTCGTTCGGCCTCCTAAGCCCATGCTTGGGCTCCTTCGGGGGCAACGACGGCGGCCTCTCGTGCTCCTCTTCCTCATCCTCGACGCGGTCTTTATCTTTCGACGGAGCGCCAGACCGGCGCCTCCCAGTCCCAGCCCTTCCTCCACCGCCTGCGCCGGCGCTCCCGTCCGACTCGGCCTCGGTGTCCGTCCCGCTCTCGATCCCGCGCGGCACGTCCGCAAAGTGCGAGGGCGACGCGGGCACGGACGAGCGGCTCCCCGGACGCAGCTCAAAGTCGACGCCCGAGAGCGCGCTCTGCCGGAGCTCCTCCGCACTCCCGCTCCCTCCCCCGCTGTTGCCGGCGCGGAAGTTGCTCGCGCTCCCGTTGAGCTCCAGATGCGGGGGCCTATGCGGGCTCTGTTGGTGTTGGTGCGACTGGGGGTGCGGGTGCTGCTGGTCGGGGCTAGCGCCGCCCCAGAAACGCTTGGTGGGCGAGTGCGCCTCGAGCGCCTCGAAGGACGAGGGGATCGCGAGGCTCGTCGTGCGTTCGGGCGGGATACGCTCGAGCGTCAGGCTCGGGCGCGGCCCGGACCCGGGCGCTCGTGCGGCGGCCTGCTCGTACGTGCTGCTCGACGCGGACCGCCCGCGTCCCCCGAGACGGTCTTCGAGTTTGGTGTTGTTGTTGGTGTTGCGCGCGGAGGGGGGCGAGACGGGCGAGTCCTGGTGCGCGTCGTCGTCGCCATAGTACGTGTTAAAGTAGTCGCGGAGGGGAGAATGGGGCGGGGGAGACTCGCGCGCGCGCAGGCTGGAGGAGCCGTGTGCGGGCGGGGTCGCGGCGGAGTGGGAGAGGGAGCGGGCGTAGTCTGCGGGGGCGCCGTTGCCGGTGCCGTTGCCGGTGCCGGGGCTGGTGCTGTTCTTGAGCGAGGCGCTGCTGGCGACTTGGCGGAGGACGTTGAGCGGGCGGACGCCCGCGTCGAAGCTCTTGCTCTTGCCGAGCGCGCCGTCACCGTTCGGGACGAGGAGCGACTCCATTCGTGTCGTCGGTGACGTCGTCGAGCGGAGGTGGTCGATAGGTGAATTAGACGTTGAGCTGCTGCCGGCAGTTGAAGGCCGACGGGGGAGAGCGTCGACGCCGCGGTTCATGGAAGGGGAAGAGGGCAGTCCGATAAACATCCCAGAGCGCCGTTTTGACATGGGGATCGAAGCGCCGCCGACGGGCGATCCCAGGAGACCCGCACTTGACGACGATGGTGGCGGCGACATCGCTGCACCTTGTTCTAGCTGTCGATGTTGGGCCTCGGGCGCGACGAGCTGGGAGAGCAGCGAGCCCCGCTTCACCGCCCCCGCCGAGGAGGGCCCCGAGGAGTGGCCGTCGACCGAGTCGCCGGCGCGACGGGAGCTCGACCGCGACAATCCGCCGCCGTACGGGGTGTCCGGGGAAGACGCCTCAGTGGAGTTAGCCTGTGAGTTCGGCCTTGCGTCGTTGTTGCCCGACGGCTGCTGACAGCGACCGCAACGCCCACCGAACCGATCTGAGACCGCAGCTCCCGAGCGAAGAACGAGCGAAGAGGACGTACCGCGGTCGAAGGCCTCCCGTTGGCAGCACCGCCGTTCGGAACGGCCGCTCGTGATTCTCCTGCTCCCTGGCCCTGTCTACCACTCATCTCCGCATTCGCCGCCGCCGCTGCTGCCGCCGCCTGTGCCGCGCGCTCCTCGCGATGGCGCTTGCTCTTCTGGACGCGCTCGTTGTGGCAGCTCATGCAGTAGATGCCGCGGCTGGTCTTGGCGAAGACGAGCTCGTCGATGCGGTTCTTGCACACCTTGCACTTGAAGCAGTGCGCATGGTACGAGTCGTCGCCAGTCATGATCGCCTCGTCGAGGATCGGCTGCTTGCAGACGTTGCAGCTGTACGAGCAGTTGGCGCATATCGGGGAGCCGTCGGAGAGCAGGAGCAGGTTCGTGTCCGCGGTGACTTGGTCCCCGCACTTGGCGCATTTGAAGCAGTCGACGTGGAAGAAGGACTGACTGAGGAAGGGGAGCATGGTCAGTATCGCACGCATGCGCAGCGGTCGCAACGGGGAGGCAGAAGATAGAGCGGGCGCAGCCGGCGAGGGAAGGCAGTTGAGGAGCGAAGGTTACCGAAGCCGCCATAGAGCGCGTATAGCACGACAAGAGCGCTGTATGCGGCGCCGGAGAGGTACGAGCCTACGTCGATTGCACGACGAGGCGCGACCTAGCGTGCCAGACGTCTGCTCATAGTGCCATGATAGACAAGACGTGCAAAGCCCGCTGAGAAAGCCTCCAAACATGGCGGACGTCGATCGTGGACGGCCAAAGACTCGAAGGGACGTCAGGATTGGTAATGCGACCATTCCAAGCCAATATCGCTTCCTCGCTGCATGGCGGGCAGGAGAGCCGTGTCCGAGCGAGACGGATGCAGAAGGGAACGTGCATATATGCGGCAGGCACTCACCCGAACGCGACCACTACTCCGCCGTGTTCATCCACGACCGACTTCTTGCAGCCGGGGCATATCCTGTCTTCGGTAAGGAGCGTCTGGCTCTGTGTTTCGGCTGTGAGGTAGTTGGCCATGGGAAGGTCGTCAATGTTGGAACCGAGATGGGATGGGGGATAGCATGAAAGGGCGAGTGAGTTGGTTGCGCAGCGGGTGGGATCCGGGGATCTAGAACAGAGAGGGGATAGGCCGAGAGGAGATGATGTCTAGGCGACGGGGGATGGGCCGTGTACGCGGGCGGCCTGCGCAGGTGGGAGGTGCGGATGGGAGGATGTTGGAGACGAGGCGCCGTGGAAGGCAGAGGAGTGGGGGGCGAAGAGGAAGACGAGGAAGAGGACGAGGAAGATGAAAAGGGAGGCTATCCGGAGCTCCCGACGCGGACAGCAACCGTAGCGGACGCTCGCACAGCTCGATGGGGACAAGTCAAGTCAAATCCAGCCCTCCTCTCCTCCATCACCACTCTCCCCGCAGCCGCCCGCCCGCCACGTGCCCCGCCCGTCCGCTCTCCCGCACCTCCCTTGCGCTCGCCACCCCCGCCCCCGCACCGTGCATTGCACTCCCATGATTGTCTGCATGTCTCTGCAGGGTCCGTTGGATTGCCAACATACATATCCGCGCCGTCGCGGGCACAGGCGCAGCAGCAGCGGTGGCAGGCGCGCGCCGTCCGTCGCTGGGTGATCTTTTCCTGATCTTACGTGTCACCGCCACAGAGGACGCTACCGCCTTCTTCCTCATCCCACTAATGCCACACTCTGTTCCGCCCACCGCCAACACCATCCATTCCGTGCTAGGCAGGACGTACATAGAAGCCATCATCGATGCGCTGTTACATATGTGTGCGGGCAGTGGCAGATGCGCACGCCCCATCAGCCCGCTATCAGAGTTCGCGTTCGACGCGCTCGCGCACGGGAACAGTCCGACCACGCACGCCAAGTTCCCAACAGGTTCGTGGCCCGCGCTCCCAACAGCGACGTTGTCATGGACGCCCGCCTTCGTAAGCCCACGCGCAGGGAGGCGCGGCGGTGTGGCCAACACGCGGACGGTGCATGACCGAGGTCCCTCGACGCAACAGGGGCACAGCGCTCGGGAGTGCCTTCGCGTACTCTTCGCGTACGCTCCTCCCTATCCCCCGGCCCTGACAATTGTGGAGCAAGAAGAACACGTCAAGCTAAGGCCCAGGCACACACCCCGCGCGCTCAGCGCTCTCACTGCTCAGTTTCAGACACTTTCTCACCCGAACCTGGGTGACCGGTCCTGGCGCGCGTTTCTTTGGCGGCGGCGGACCGCGCTTCTTGATCGGCCAGCCGGCCATGGGGCATGCCCGATCTTGGATATCGCACGCCGAAGTTGCAATTGACTGAACTCCACCTCAGCTGCAGCGCTAGCCCCAGCTCGGAACCGCGCTGCGCGCCGAGCTAAGTCCGCGGTGCGGTGCGGCGCGCTCGAGGAACGCGGGTGCGGGCTTACGATGTTTACATCTCGTGCGCTGGCTCCACAACGCTACCGCATATTATCGTCGCACAACGAACCGGACGTCGGGTGCGCACCCAGGCCCATAGAACGACCGCTCGCCCGCCTGTCACGGCACTTATTGCCCCACTCACATCCACGCCGCCGACGTCGGACCCCGGCGCACCCCGACCACAGAAGCCCACGAAGTTTGAGGCGCGAAGTTTGAAGCGCGAAGTTCGAAGCACGCCTGAAGCTGGCACGAGTCCCGGCAGGTCCAAGAAAAAAGCAGTCATCACATTTCGTACAAGTTCGTCGGAGGGGTCCGGGCGCGAGCGCGCGACACGTATGCAGCGTCCGCGTCAGCTCTGGGGAGAAGTTTGGTCCGTACGTGCGTGCGTGCGCGCCCGACCCCCTGCGTAGTCATAGACAGACCGAGAGAAGGGGGGTAAAGAAAAAAAGAAAGAAAGAAAGAGGTCCGAGACGAAGAGGGGAGAAGACGACGGCGGCGTGTGTACAGATACAGTGCGAGCCCCCACCGCAAGACGAGACGAGACGGGGCGAGGCGTAGTGTCCTGGGGCGTCGATTAGAGTGCTGTGTATGGGGAGGGGGAGGAGGGCGAGAAAATGTGAAAATGAAACGCGGGACGTGGATTGAAAGCGGCCGTCTCGACCCAACAAAAGGAAGACAGAAGACTCCGTACGTACGGATGGGGAAGGAGAAGGAGAAGAAAGGGGCGGATCCGGCCGGGAGCGGAGGGAAGCGGGAAGCGGGGATGCGACAACGAAGCTCCTCGAAGCCGGGGCGAAGATTGACCGTTGGACAGACGGCGGGCGGGACGACACGTTGGAACGGGAACGAGCGTGGAGGCCATCGAGAGCCTGGAGGCAGAGAGAGAAGTCCGTGTATGAGTACTTATGAACTGGCGGTGGAGACGAGACGAGATAAGGGGAGGCGAGACGAGATCAAAACGAAGCGAGGAGAGAGAGAAGTAGAGAATTAGGAAGACGAACGAACAATGAACATACGAAGGTTGTACACCAACGCGACGCGACCGGGAGCGCGATAAAAAGCGTGCAAAGCACACGCGGTTCAAATAACTACATGCGGCAGAGGAGGATATTAGCGAGATGCAAAGGTGCGGACGGACAGGACAAGATAGGAGAGAGACGGACAGACGAGAATGTAGTGCGGAACGGACATTGGACAAGAGCGTATGTGCAGAGGGGACCAGAACGGGGAGACGGGGAGGTCGTGGTGTACTGCGGGGGCGCGGAGGTCGCGGGCTACGCGTTTGATGTGATGGTTTGGGACGGGAGAGGATCGTCACGGGCGTCTGCGTCTGCGGGTGTTTTACTTGGTTCAAATTTTGCGATAGGGTCAGGTCATCATAATATGCTGTGTGGACGGGGGGAGGTACTAGGGTAGGCGAGCAGCGTGGACCGTGGTGAGCATTTGCGAGCGAGATTGCGAGGGTATATACGAGAGCTGGAGGGAACGAGTGCGTATGTACGGAGCGAAACAGACCAGAGAACGTGAGCGCGACGACGTACACATGGAGAGCGCGAGGGTCCGTCCGGGAACGCGGGTGGAGACGAGTAAGCTCGTCCGCACAGGCGGGAGTAGTAGAGGGAGGTTCTGGGTTCGGGCCGGGTGTCCAGCTGGGAAAGGATAGGAAAGGAAGGATCCGAGCATCGCGCGGTGCAGAAACGAGGCAGCGGGCCGACGGACGCGGGACGGGCATCCGAGGGCGGGTTCAGGCATCCGAGGCGGGTGAAGTGCAAAGGTGTCCGCGTTTGCACTGACTACGATGAGCGACATGGACAGCGTGCATAGACTGACATGGAGAAGCATGGCGCGGATCGAAAGCAGGGACCAACGTGCGCGGCCTCACTCCCTCTCCACGTGTCATAGGCCACCGTCGAGCACGCCGCGGACATCTTCCACCTGCTCCAGATCGGTGAGGAACGGACACAAATCTGTGAGCTCCGTGTCGTGCGGGTCGTTGAACCATGACGAGACGGGGACCGCGTTGTTGGGGTGGAAGATATACGACGCGGGAGAGTTGTCGATGATGATAGTGTCGGAGATCGGGCGGCCCAGCTGTGAGAGGTCCTGCAGCACACATGTGAGCGGGTGAGGAGGAAGTGCGGCGGCTGCGTACGGACCTTGACATAGTTCCCTCGGTGGTTGTAGCAACTCTCTCGGAACAGCCTATGAGAGACGACGCGATGGATGTCCAACTTGTCCAGAACAGGATCCGCGTACTGCAAGATTTGCTGTCATCAGTCACGTCGCTGACAATGCAGGCACTCCAAACAAACCTTGCTGAGACTCGCCGTGAAGACAACGATCTCGTAAATCTCCCCCATCTTCTTCAAGAAGTTGTCAACGCCCGGGCGCTTGATGACATATACGTTATGCCAGTGGTATTCAATCTCGACAGGCACCACGTAGTCCGCTTGTTGGATAGACTGCATGACATATGAGCAATTCAAATCGCGCGGCAAACAGTCAGAAATGTCCTACCTTAAAGCTACTGTGTACCAGAGTCTCGTCGAGGTCTAACACCAGACATTTTCGACCAGCATGCTTGGGTGATAGTGGGGGTAGTAATGGTCTTGGAACGCCGTCCTGAAAGTGGTGTCACACACTAAACTCCGCAGACGGAGGGCAAAGGGTACTCACCGGACCAATGGGTATACCTGCACCACCCTGCAAGATGAGCCGTTCCTCCTCGTCCTCTACCTCGTCTATTGGCGTGCCATCCTCTATGTCGTCCTCGTCCGTGAAGCTCGTCGAACCGTCAGTCTCCTCTCCCATATTCCTCGAACTCCTCCTCGAATGGTTGTGCACGCTCTCCTCGCCGGTCGACCCTGGAGGCTGCACCGCGCCCGACGTCACGCCCTCTGTCTCCTCTCTCGGTAGCGTCTTTGTAGGTGTGGGCGGCACAAGCACGTTCGGATCATCAGGTTGCTGGGGAATGTCGATGGGCTGGAGCGGCGGTGGGAGTTCCGCGTCCGACGTAGACGCCTTGGCGTCATTCGGCGCCGCCTGTTCCTGGGGTGCAGGCGGCAGGTCTTCCGACTGCTTCTCCTTCAGCGCTGTCGTCGACGTGTCCTTGGGCTTTGACGTCGAGGCTGGAGCTTGTGCTTTCTCATCGAGGTCGACAGGGTGCGCGCGGGAGGATGGGCCGACGCACGGGACAAGCACCCGGAAGAGTTTGGAGAAGAGTTGGGAGCCCTTGGACTTGCGAGCCGCGCGGGCGCCGTCGAGCTCGTCCGCCTGGGTCGTGGACGTGTGCGCACCGTCCGAAACGGTCTTGCTCGGCTCCTTGCGCGGGGAGCCCTTGAACGTCTGGGTGCCCGTCTGCTCGCTCTCGAGGGAACCTTTCTCTTTGCGTGCTACGCCGTTCTCAGGAACGCGGTCGCTCGTCGGGGGTACGGGGAGTGTGTCTGCAGGCCGCGCGGCGGCAGGAGGCTGCGAGGGCGGAGGGGCCGGCCCTGCGCTGTCGGCGGCCTGGGGCTGGGGTTGTGGGGGCTGGGGGTGGGGCGTTGCGGTATGGTCGGACGTGCTCGCGTTAGCTGGGTCGTGTGCGGAGGGCTCGTCGCCGACGGGGTGACTGTTTTCAATCTGGCCGTGTCCCTCTGCAGGCTGGGCACTCTCTGGCTCCGCCGCGACTTCCTTCCCCTTCGCGGACTGCTGGCGGTGAGCTGCTGGCGGAGGCGGAGAGACCGCGGGAGGACGCACCAGGGAGCCTGTTACATCCGGAGAGGCTGCAGTGGCCATGAGGGTGGCAGCTCTGCAGGGGGACGGGGATGGAGGGCTGGTGAGGCGGTCGGGAACAACGACGAGGAGGCCAGAGTCGACGCGTTGCAGTGTGTTTGCGTGCGAACGTTTGCCTTGTTCGGGTCTCCTCCCGGCTCGTCTCGCTCGCCCATTGGCTGCGGCCCCTTCCGCGCGGCACGGAGCCTCCGCCCCGCCGCGTGCCTTGCCTGCTCACCTCGACGTAACGCCTCCACTCATCTCGTAAACGCGTAGAACACGCTCACCCCGAATGCTATTGTCTGCCTGACTTGGCTTCGTTGATCCTCGATGCCGCTGCTTCCACTACACTACTCACGGGAAGGTTCAAACATCTCCGATATTCAGCGATGCGTACCGTCACGGGTGCACTAATTAAAGCTGAGCGCAGGTAAATGCCAATGCTCAAAGCGCGTGCTAAATCACAACTATCCACTCACGTGTATCTGCATGGCAGATCGATGCAATTTTTGTACTGCCTGCTGTGTGGCCGTTGGTAGGTAGGCCACGATTACGGCACCGATGTCATGAATGCCCCCCACGGTGGTTGGCATCTGGTTCAGATGAGTATAGAACGCGTCGTTTTTGACAGAGAAGTGCCGCACAAGGACCTTGTTCACCGTCTAGTAATGGTCGCGTGCGACACTCTTGGCGGAAAAATCGTAGCCTCAATCGAGGGCAGCATCATGGGTATCACGATGAGACGTCGCGCCGGCAAGTGCTCTGAAGTACGAACTGCCAACTGTGGTGCCGACATAGACCATACCTGATATGCAACTCGACAGCAACTGACCGAGGGGCACTTGGGACAGCTGGCATCTAACGGCAGAATCTACATATGCCCGTCAGGCCCAAAGAAGTGAATATCTGACGTTCCCTCTCTTCTTCTCCCTTACAGAATGCACTTCTCCCTGTCGTCTGCCTCCTTCGTCTTCGCAGTCTCTACTTCCCTCGCTGTTGTTCGAGTTTCGACACAGGCGCTCTTTCCTGCAGGTATTCCCATCGCAGTTCGCTCCCCTTATCTGAATGCATGGTACAATAGCACGACAACTAGAAAGTCCTTCACGTCTGAGTGGCCCCTCTTTTGGCCCCTCGAAGTACGTTCTACATCACTCGTGTCACTATTCGACCCCCTGTGTGCTGACAGAGTTGCAGTCGAATCAGACATGGGGCGGCAAGATCAGAGTCGACGGAGTTGTCATCTCTCTCTCTTCGGCGAAGCCCAGACGGCTGCCGTGGGCAATGTGACCAGCGTTCAAATCACTCCTACTCGTTCTATCTTCGTCGCGCATGCAGGCCCCATGAACGTCACTGTCACCTTCCTCTCTCCTATCGAGGTAAGGCTCTCTGATGCTTATAAAAATGAAGACGTCACGCTAATTCTCGCCGAGTAGCCTTCAGACTGGGTCACGCAGTCGATGCCATTTTCGTACCTGGCAATACAAATGAAGTCATTGGACGGCCGAGCGCACCAGGTGCCGCTGTATACCGAGATTACTGCCGGTAAGCCGCTGCCTGTGACCGTCAGCGGACTTGTTTTATGAGGCGCAATTGCCTTACAGAATGGCTGTCTGGGAACGACTCGAGTATCGCTGAATGGAGCAATGTAGTCACGAACTCGACGACGTTCGCTCAAGCTCGACTCGCCTAGCCCCAGCCGTTCACCGAGGTCAACGAGCAAGCGCAAGACGGAACGCTGTACTTCGGCGCCGTCCATGTAGCGTGCATTTCTGTTTCTGACAAGCAAATCAGCTAAAGTCGTGCACGCAGTCGCCCAATATGACTTGGCAGATTAGCACGGACGTCGATTCTCGAAACCAGTTCAACACCCAAGGCAGGCTGACCAATAGGGCGGACTAGTCGTACGGCCCCATCGGCGGCTCGTGAGTACAAGCCCTCATGCCGCAATGCAGTTATTTGCTGATAGAATCTACCCCTACCTCAAGACGGGAAGCATCATTTGCTTTAGATCTTGGTACGGTGTCTTCTACGGTTCTGCCTGCCGTATGGGCAATAGGACTTGTCCGCGACCCCGCCATATCATATGAACCAGCTTTCGTTCGAACACCCGAACTACGACGGCCATTCTTCGTCACAAAGTTTCGGGAAGTCTCTGATGCGGTGAATAGTACGATCGTTGTGAATGTTATGCATAAATCTGACTTCACGCGTGGTATGAAGGTCTCAGGATTCACAACGGATTATTCCGCGAGATATGAAAACGCCATGGCCTTGGACAAGCAAATCGTGGAGGACGCTCTGAAGATCTCTCAAGAGTATGCCGATATTGTCTCACTGGCTACCCGCCAGACCTTCGCATCCCTGGAAATCACAGTGGGCGACGATTCAAGTGGAAATCTGGATCAGTCAGACGTAAAAGTGTTCATGAAAGATTTAGGCACGTCTAGGTACGATCCACAATCGTGGTCTCGATTTGCAGATGACATGATGACCTATATGTGTCTTCAGGCGAGTGAACCGTCGAACGCATATACGCCGCGTTCCCGGCGTTCCTGTATTTGAATGCCTCGTTGGGCGGGGCGATTCTTAAGCCGCTGTTAGAGTACCAAGACTCGGACGGTATACTGCAAGAGCCATATGCGACACAGGACCTCGGTATGGTGCTACTCGTATTGGCAACGCACATCAATTGCAATACGTATCAATGCTAACAAGTTGGAGCACGAACTAGGGACATCTTACCCAGCTGTAGATATCAGCAATTTTGATTCAACAACGGGTGTAGAACATGAGTACCGTGCGTGGCCGTCTTGCTTATTTTCAAGATTTCTTCAATGGCTATTTCGGGACATAGACTGCGGGAACATGCTGATAATGCTTTACGCCCACGCAAGAGTCTCCGGAGACGGTAGTTTCATCTTTCGACACGTATGTGTAATCAATCGACTCGGCGACGTTCCCCATAAGTGCTAATCATTTTGCTGTAGTATAGCTTGATAAAATCCTGGGCGGATTACCTGTCGGACAACGCTTTGTCTCATGACTCAAATCAGTACGTTAGTCTTCGCCGCTTCTAGGATCCCCCAACATCTAGTTATATGCAGGGTGTCAGCGGATGGCGACAACACGGCCGGCACTACCAAGCTGGCCATCAAAGGTATCATCGGTTTGAAAGCGACGTCTGAGATCAGTCGTGCTCTGGGAAAAGAATCCGACGCCGAATCGTACGATGTAAGTACTAACACCCTACTTCAATCCTACGTTCTGCCTTCCAATGAATGAATTTTCGATAATATCCGAAAAAGCTCGGTTGCCTCATTGCTCGATTCTCGGCTTGCCTCGAGCCTCTCCTTTGACAGAGGGCACATCTTGGGCGTCCCTGGACAACAGGAATCCTGGTCACTGTTGTACAATGTTTACGCAGATCGCCTTCTTGGTACGAATCTACTGTCACAATCGGTCGGGAACCTCATTCGTCCTACTCCCGCACGTTCTCGCACATCATCACACAGCTCCTTCAAAGTCAGACGGAGTACTACGCTTCTCTTCTGAACACTTGTACGTTGGCTTACATTGTTCAGCATACGCGTCACTAAAGCCTTTGACCGGTCTACCGACAGCGCCTGCTTTGAATTACACTTTTGGTCTTCCTATCAACGACCGTGCTAATGGCATGGCCAGCATGGGTAGGAAATGCCAGTGCTGATCCACTTTGTTTTCCTATTGACTTTCGATACGTCAGATGTCTCAGCTTGGCTCCTCTTCACATCGGCGACAGTGACGGACGACAGCGTGCGCGACCAGTTCATCCACGCAGCGTGGTTGAGGGCCAACTTCAACGAGACTCCGGGCGCGTTGCCTGACCGGTACGACAGTACTAATACTGGGACCGTGATCAGCGGCACGGCTGGGTATGTATACTGCAGCTATAGAAACCTTCACGCATTTCGTCTGCTGACTCGAAGCGCCTGGCGTTCATTGTAGGCCTGCCCTTGGCGCTATGTTCGCGCATCTAGCTCTAACGTGCGTAGCGTCGTCATTTCTATACATGTCACTGCACCCATGCCTCTTCTGCGAACTACAGCGTTCCGAACAAGAAAATTGTGGTACCACCTTGGGCGGGTACGACAGCTGCTTCCGGCACCCACACCAGCCCCAATATCTCCGCGGTTGTGGGTGGCACGCTTGGATGTGCCGCTCTTGTTCTCCTCGTCCTCACCGTTGCTTATTACCTCAAAAGAAGAGACCATAGCGATTCTGAACGCTGTGAGCACGCGGAGAGCGTCGTCGACGGACGCGACGTTGAAAGTGAAGAAGGCGCGGTCGCCTCGGCCACCAGCCTTGCTACTTCGCGACTTGCTACCGTTGGAGCGCCCAGTGACGACCTGAGGTTGGATTCGGGGATACGCCACCGTGAGCCCCTTGATCAAATTGTCGTCGGCCGGACAAGTCCTGCAACCCAAACAGAGGTGACCCTAGAGCCTCCTACGATAACCAGGGCGCTTTCGCTCAGCACCCGATCCGAGAATACCGAGACGGTCCTGGCCGGCATTCGTGGCGAGGTTGAAGGGCTGCGGCGGCAGATGAGGGAACTACGCACGCAACGCCACGACATGTGGAGCGGGACCTCGGACGAGTCTCCGCCTGCGTATCATGATGACAACTAATCTGCCGCAGGTGGATGTTGTGTGTGGTGGCGAAATCTGCTGGAAGGATTGATTAGCTATCACATGAGTTGCAGTGATTATTGATCATCTGTGCGTTATTACTACAAGCCTACTCCCCGGAGGCCGGCTGTACACTTGAACGGATTTTATATGGGAATAGAGATGGTACGAGCATCTGAGCAGTAAAATAGCTTATAGCCTAAGATCAAGCACGTTCAGTGGTGTTTGCGAAATAGACCAGACTTGAAGAATATCTATGCTGGTTGAGTCAGTGACGATTATCTTGTCTCGCATTGAATGAGGTCAACCATACCAAGTACGTTTCTACGCACTTGAAGGAAGCAGTGACTGCCCCGTCAACGGGACGAATCTCGCCTTCAAGGGAGTCATTGGCGTAAAAGCTATAGTTGAAATCAGTCGGCGAGTCCGACGTCTAGCACCTCCAAACCACCGGGCGCCAAGAATTCCCAGAGCACCGTGAACGTCAGGGGCATCGTCGGGGGCACGCTCGGCGCTGCCGCGGTCGCCTTCAGCGCAGCTTGCCTCCTGCGGAGACGAAGGCGCCAGCAGCACGCGGGAAGGATCAGTACCGGTACCCATCCGGCCCTGTCAGACTCTCCCCGGGCATCGCAGGGCGTTTTCGCCCGAGGCAACTCCGAGAGTGGGGAGGGTAGTGACCTGCACTCCTCCCCTGCGCATTTCGCGGGCTTGGAGGGAATCCTCGAAGAACTGCAAGCTCGCGCCCCAAGGCCTGTCAGAGAGAGGCGTCAAGAGGTGGTGATGGAAGCACCCGTGCCGTCCGTTCGGGCAGCAACGACGGTCTCTCAGCGCCAGGTCGGAGAACACGGAGGCGGTCGTCGCTAGACTCTGTAGGGAAGTGGAGGGGCTGCGGAGGCAGATGCTAGAGTTCCGTACGCAGCGCGTTGGAGAAGGCCAAGGGGCGGGCAGCGTGGCTGACGAGCCTCCGCCAGCGTATCACGACTGAGTGACTGTCGATTGTGTAGGTTCCAGTTATCTTGGCGGTCCAATCTTCTACATATAGCTCATTGATATCTCATGAAATACGCACATCAAGATAGAAGGTGTCGTTTCCAAAGTTAGGCTTACCTTGGATCTCTCGTTTCAGTCTGCCTGGTTGAGAACACTATCTTATCTGAGAATCCTCAGTACGTCTCTGTAAGCCGTTTAAGGACTTCCTCGAAACATAATGACCGGTTGCATCAGACCGCCGGTGGAGTCCGACGCAGAGACGTACGATATGAGTGTTAATGCGCGCGCGGGAGTTGCACGCGCAGCGCTAGAAGGTGGTAGCTGTGGCGAACGAGCCCTCGCCTTCGTATCACGGCTGAGGCCTGAGGCCTGAGGGTTTGAAGTCTACGTGTTAGGCGCGTTTCGGTTATGAGGAATTATGAACCGTAGGACGGGACATGTCCAGCTAGATTGGGACCGGAAAACCTGTAACTTGCTCCGGGTATGTTATCGGCCATGCGCCCAGCTTTGGCGAATGGTGACAGACCGGGAGATCGCGCTTCCTATCCTTCGTCTTCCTGGACCTTGAAACTATACGGAGACTTTGAAGGCCACAGAGCAACTCGAGCTCGTGCGCTAAAAAGGGAGGAGGACGAGCGGCGTGGCGGACGAGCCGGCGGCGGCGTATTTCGACTGAACGGCACTTCGTCTGTTAAGTCGCCCGGGTGTAACGTCACCTGGTTCTCTTTGCGATATCCCTGTAGCAGAGCCCGCTCACGAGCTCTGCGCCCAGGGACGACCCTGATGTCACCCATGGCCAAATCTCAGCGAAGCCCACTGTGAAGGTGTGCAAGCTCGTGAGGGTGGAAGCTATCCGAGGAGAGCGCCGTTTTCGCCGCCCGCGAGGCGAAGCTAGCGCTGAGGCTCAACTCGAGGCTCGAGAGGATGTCGTTAGCGGACTGCGGAGAGAGAAGAGGAGCTAGGACGGTGAATACGAGGGTTGCGCACGCAGCGCGGTGTGTGGCCGACGAGACGCCTTGTTCTGCCTGTCGGATCCCGATAACTAACTGCGCGTGCGGGTGCCGCTGGCAGATGTAGTGATTGCGGATAGGGCTGGTTATGGCTAGGTGACCAGCCGGCGAACAACGAGAACTTGTACTACGGACGTGAGGTCTTTGTGGTGGTGTACCAGTGGGTGAACTGTAAGGAATGCCTGAGTGTTTGTGTGCGTAAGCGTGGTTATTTTACACGGCTCCTATAAGTCCTACTACTTATTCCTTGAGCTTGAGGGTCTGACAATTGAAGACGACACGACTTTCAGTGCGAGGAGAGGTTCGGGTCCAGGCCCTCGGGGACAGTGACGGGATTCCCCTTCGGGGAGCGGGTTCTCCGATCGGCGGCAGCCCTCGGACGGTCACCCGGTGGGGTTTGCTGCAGGGCGGACGGCAGGGCTGGTTCGGCGTAACTCCGATGAACAATACTTGACAAGAAGGCTTACGGGGCATTACGGAGACGGGCAGGGTTGTACAACCATGCTTTGTCATCATTTACCGAGTTGTTCGGATCCGCTCCCACGCCCGGCGCCGTTCGAAAGGGCTAGGCGGGACGACCGCAGGCTGGCGCCTCGCTCCTGGGCGACACGAGTGTGTCTAGCGGGGCAGAAGGGGGACCACAGTCGTCCTTGAGGCAGACCTGGACGCGCTGCAGGGCGGTCGGGAGAGGCTGGGGACGGAAGGAGGGTCGCCGAGAAGAGACGGGAAGAGAGAGGACGGTCACGTGCGGGCGGACAGGGACGGGAGTGGCTGGAGGGGCACGCGAGGATTTCTTACTAATACGCTCGACGATTGCCTACCGTCCCGCATATTGCCCATGTTGGGACACGCCCCCCCTACCTTCCAGCAGCCCCCGCCGCAACAGGACCAGCAGCAGCCCCAGCAGCCCTCCCAGCCCCCGACCGCCGACCCCAATGTCCTCCACCACGCCCCGCCCCAACCTCAACCACAGCCCCCGGGCACCTTCCAGACCCTCCGCCTCCGCGACGACCCGCCCGCGGTGACCCAGCCCGCCCGCTCCTCCCGCAAACGCAAGTCCCCCGCGTCCGCCAACGCCGACACCGCGCCCCCGCCGCCCCCAGGGCCGCCCAACCCGGCCGTGATGCACCCCCCGCCGCCCCCGGGCACGATCCAGCCGCACTCGCTCCCGCCCCCGCACACCCTCATCCACCCGCCCCCGCCGCACATGCCCGGCCACCCCATGCCGCCCTACCCGTACCCCCCTCCCCCAGACTTTTCGCCCGGGGGCATGCCCCCGCCCCCGCCCCATGCGCAGGGCCACCCGCCCCCGGGCCATCCCGGCGCGCCGCCTCCGCCGCCACAGCCGCAGCAGGACCAGAGGGGGGCGACGACGTCCGCGGGGAGGCAGCTGAGCCAGAGCAAGCGAGCAGAGCAGAACCGTAAAGCACAGAGGGCCTTCCGCGAGCGACGAGACCAGTACGTCCCCCCTCTCGTCCTTTCTCACTACCTTCCTTTGCTCACCATCCTTCTTCTCTGACTACCTGTCGCGCTCAGACACGTCAAGACGCTCGAATCGCGCTCTCAACTCCTCGACGCTGCGCTCGCGTCCGCGGACGAAGCGAACCGCCGCTGGGAGGAGTGCCGCACGATCGTCGATCAGCTCCGCATCGAGAACGCGACGCTCCGCGCCGCGCTCTCCGCGACCCAGTCCCAGCTTATGGCCCTCAACCCCGCCGCCGCTTCTAATGCCGAGTCTGCCGCGAATGGGGCCGGGGCGAATGGGGCGCAGAGTGGGTCGGGCGAGCAGCAGGGGCAGCAGCAGCAGGGGGCGGGGGGTGAGGAGAAAGGAGAGCAGGGAGAGGGAAAGGGAAAGGGCGAGGGACAGGAGAAGAAGTAAATCGGCACGTTTAACTCGGGTTACCCGTGTCGTGTCTACCTAGTATGTTCTTGGCCCCGTCTGCGGCAGCCTTCTGCTGGGCGCGACGACGGGGATGTTGTCGCCAGTTTTCGAACCGGGGTCGTTTTATGGTAGATTTATTCTTCGTTCTCTTCAACGGGGGCGCTACCTGTTTTTGTACCTACGAATGAGCAGATGTACCATATCAACACGCCGTGTGTTCCTAATCTTGTGGTTACTTGACCACAGTACTCGTATCTACTTTCCTGACGGAAAGGCATCAACTTCGTCTGTTATTGAAAGTCAGATTGACCAGGATTGACCAGGATTGACCCGGGCGGTCCGGAGGAGCGTTGTCAGAGGGCGCTCAGGCATGCCAACGGACGACACGCCATCGACATCCTTGCTTTCTGACTTACCCCGAAGTACATACTGACGACCCGCTAACGACCTGCCAACGACCGCGATGGCCTACGTCGAAGAGGTGTCCACGTCCCCACCGCCTCAGCCCAAAAAACAACGAGGTGCGCCCCATCCTCCCTTCCCCGTGGCAGCGCCGTGTGCTTGAAGTTGCATGCGCCGCGCAATGCCCTTTCCTCCCCGATGTACCGACTTCTGACACACATGACGCACAACAGGCCCACCCCCAGCAATAAAGCTCTACCTGGTCCTCTACAACGTCCTCTCCGCCCTCAGCTGGACCTCCGTCCTCGTCCAAACCCTCGCCGCCGTCCTCGGGTACACCCCCGTCCCCCTCCCCGCGCGCTCTCCCTCCTCCCTCTCCCTCTTCCTCCCCTTCTTGTCTGAGACCCCTCTGCACCCGGTGGTGGAGCTGCTGCTCAGGCGCGCGGGAGGCGCGTACGCGGCGGTAGGACAGCAGACGGCGCTGGTGCAGAGCGCGGCGGCGTTGGAGGTGCTCCATGTCTTGCTGGGGTGGGTCCGGAGCCCGCTCCCGACGACACTTATGCAGGTCGCGAGTCGGTTGTATTTGGTGTGGGGAGTGACTTATCTCTTCCCTGAGGTGCGTTTCGTTTTCTGTGCCGTCTCTCTTTTCACGGAAACGCGCTGACGAACCCTCGCGACGCATGCCCAACGCACACCACACGCACGCACAGACACACACCAACCCCCTCTACGCATCCATGGTCCTCTCCTGGTCCCTCACCGAAGTCGTCCGCTACGCCTTCTACGCCTCCTCCCTCCTCTCTTCCTCCCCCTCCTCCACCTCCCCGCTCCTCGTCCGCCTCCGCTACTCCCTCTTCTACGTCCTCTACCCCACCGGCGCCGGCTCCGAGGCCCTGCTCATCTACGCGACTCTCCCTAAGCCCTTGACGCTGGGCGCGTTGGTGGGGGACGTGCATGCGTTGGGACGGGCAGGGTTGTTTGCGATTTGGTGGCCGGGTGAGTCGCATTGTCTTTTTTCTTTTTTGTGCGTTTTGGGGCGGGCGAGAAAGAGGGCTGACAGAAGGGGGCGGATAGGGTTGTACGTGATGTACACGCACATGATCAAGCAGCGGCGTAAGGTCTTTGGCGGCGCGGAGAAGGTTAAGACCGCTTGAATGCTTCGCTTTACCTTTCTCGTCTTCACCGCCACGTACCTATATGCGCTCCGCGTCGCCCTCCAAAAGTTCTATTTCGTAGGTGCGTACTGACTCTCAGATGGGGTCCACGCGTGCTGATGCGGATGATTGACCTTCCTCACACTGCAGAGTACATGTCACGCGTAATACATGCTCCCTTTCCGCGTCTCCCTCGCCGAGCTCAGATTGCGTGTCGTGCCGTTCACGCGTTCGCAGGAGCCTGCGCCGGACCCGGGCCGTTATTGATGCTCGGCGCGAACCCGACCGCGCCCGTGTAGTCGAAGATTGAGTACCCTGTGCGTGCGTCCGAATTCAAGTTTTTTTACCAGCTCAGCTCGTGCGGGGTTGCGTGCGGGGAGGGGAGGGGGAATGGGACACGAATACTTACATGACTTGAGGAACTCGGCCCCGACGACGGCCATCTCGGACGGGAAGCCGTCCCCGAGCGCGAGGACGCCGCCGACGCAACTCCTGCAGAGTCCGAGTCCGAGTTCGTACCCCGCGTGCAAGTATCATGTGAGCTCGGTTCACCTGGCGGATAAGAGATAAGTGGATGAGGGAACGTACGCGGGGTCGCCCTCGACCTGCCCGAGGTTAAAGTCGGCAGGGTGGATCGCGTACGAGCGGTCCCCGAAGTCGAGCGAGACGCTCCCTGGGGTGTCGCATGGGAAGGAGTAGTACCCTGGTTTGTTCGTCAGTTCGTTCGTTCGTTCGTGAGCAGCGTGTTCAGCGAGGAGGTGAGTGGCCCACCTGGTCCGTACTGCATCGCCTTGGCTGACCCGGGGATCTGCTCACAGGGGTCGCGGTCAATCCTCGAGGGAGGAGGAAAGTGGGCGCCCCGGACGCACCAGCGCGTAGAAATCATCCGCGACCTGCGTGGGCACGTAGATCAACGTCGTGCCCGTGTCGATCGCCTGCCCCCACACGGCCGGCCGGCCGCGCTCAGTCAGCACCGTCCAGCCCAAAGGAGAAGAAAAAGAAGACGGTTTACCGCAGTGAGGTTCGCAGACAGCGAGCGCGTGCTGTTCGCCGCGGTTTTCACGGACAAGCCGGCCATGCCGATCGACCAGTACGTCTGCACGTGTATATGCCGGCGGTCACGGAGCGCGAGGTGAGCACGCCGCGCTCTGCGGGGAAGGACAGATGTGGTGGGGCTCACCCGCGAGACCAGTGTGTGCCAGTGCGGCTTCCCCTTCGCCTTGGACGGATCGTAGCATCCGAAGCACACCTGCGGAGGAAAAGTCCAGCGTCAGCCCCTGTCACCGTCGCTGTCAGCCCCCAGGTTCGCCTCGGTTCGCCTCCCCTCGAGCGAGCAAGAGCAGACCGGGACCAGTTGTCGGCAACGATACTCGCCTCGGACCCGTCCTCCCTCCCGCGCGTCAAATGGACCGAGAAGACGCCGAGGTCGACCTTCCTCTGCGCGAGGAGGTTCTCGAAGAAGGTGGGCTCGCCCGAGGCCGCGATGCGCCCGAACGCGAGCCCGAGCAGGCCGCTCGCGGGCGCGCCGTCGCTGAAGTCGGCCGACTCCCGCCGCGCGGCGCAGAACGTCTGGTTCGCGACGCCCAGGCGCCCGACGGAGACGGCGTCCGTGACGAACGTGCCCGAGACCGCGCCTTTAACCTGCCCGTGCCGTCCCACGCCGCGTCGATGTAAGCACAGTTCAGACTCTCGAAGGGAAAAGAAGGGAAGGGGGAACGCACGTAGTTGAGGGCGCACTTCCTGCCTGGCGCAGGGTTGAACGTCTCGCTCCGCTCGGGCACGAACTCGTCCTGTGGACAGCCCGGGCACCGCGCGGGGATCCACAGGTCCGCGGAGCCCGTGTCGATGTCGACGGTGAGCGTCTGCGCGGGCGTGCCGAACGCCAGGGGGCCGTAGTACTCGACGTCGAGGTCGCCAGAGATGTAGTCCTTAAGCGGCATCATTTCGCTGTGCGCAAGCCCGGAGTCGGCCTCAGAGGGGATGATGAAGATCTCGGACGCGTCGAAGGCGGCTTGGGTGGACCCCAGTACCGCTAAGGACCCGTCCCGCGGTGTGAGGAGGGAGGGCGCGGAGCTGCTGAAGTTCTGGTAGCCGGCCTCGGGGTGGGTGTCGGGTTGGAGGCCGATCCCGGCGAGGAACTGGTCCGCCTTGGAGTACTTTGCGAGGACCGTCTGGATTTCTCGTGCCTGTGAGGATGCGTGAAATTGAGTTGGGGAAGCTTAGAGACACCAAAGTAATGCACTTACGACGTAGGTAGGATCGAAAGTTGCATTGCCGCGCAGTCCCTCCACGCGCTCAGGGAGGTCTGGTGAGCGTACACCTAGACGGAAAGAGGATCCTGCCTGCTGTGTAGGTAAAGAGTGCACCGAAGACGTAGACCACAGTAAGGACAGGAGTGCTAGGCTGAAATGGACGGCCATTAGGAAAGCAAAGCGAAAGCGGGCTCAGGCTATGCGGTGCGCCAGGCACAACCTCGAGAGAGCCAAGAGCTGAAAGGAGAGGAAGGAAGTACGCCACCTGCTTCCAGCGAGATCTTTAAGTCGGCCGTGTATGAATCTTCAGATCCTTGAAGAGGCTGGCGTGCCGTGCGCCGACGAGCAGCGGCGTTCTTGGACACCTGCCGGATTGGGCGAAGTTTTAGCAAATAAGCGGCCAAGTGTGATCGAAGATCCAGATAAACAGACGTCATTGGGAAACGCCGGCGGCATCTTGGCTCCTTCACCCACCCAGATCCTCGCCACCCCGCGGGGCAATCTTCACATGCCGCGGTGGTCACCTCTTCCCGTTTCTGACCAGAACCCCGAGCTCTAATTAGTGTAAGGTTTCCGGCGCTCTGTCAAAGAGCCTTGAGCTTGTTCGGCGTCTCTCGCGAAAGGCGTCGACGTGGCCAAAACCACCCAAGGAAACGTCCCGAATCTCGCCCTCGAGGCCCACATCTTCGCTGAGATCGTCTTTCGGGCGGCACCCTAGCTCGGAGACGAGCGGCGGCGGTTCGGCGGGATGTCAGCCCTCGACGCCAGATCTCCCGTCTCCGACACTCCGCGTCCTGCTCGGCCGCCATGGAGGCGGACAACGTACGTGCTAGCCACCGCCGTGTTCGTCTTCGCTCTCTGGTCACGGCCACTCGCGCACCTTGCAGCCATCCGCCACTGGAGACCTCTTCGCCTGAACCCATACTACAATGCGTACTGCGTCCGCTCTTTTCGCCCTCCTTCCGCTCCTCATTCGCACCGCCAGTGCGCACTTCGTTCTCGCCGACTCGTACGTCGGCTACGACTTCCTCAACCAGTGGTCGTTCGAAACCTTCGACGATCCTACACATGGTCGCGTCAACTACGTAGACCAACCGACCGCCCTTTCCAAGAATCTGTCATACGGTGCGTCTTCCCAGCAAGTTGTCCCCACGCCTAGTAGCCTAGACGAAACTGACGAACGGGATTCCAACTACAGCTAGCAATGGCAAGTTCATCATGCGCGCCGACTTCCAGAACATGGTCGATTCTTCCTCCCGGGGTCGCGACAGCGTCCGAATCCACTCCAACAAGGCGTACGACGAGTCCCTCATCATCCTCGATCTCCAGCACATGCCCGAGGGCTGTGCGACCTGGCCTGCGTTCTGGTCACTCAGCCAGGCCGGCCCCTGGCCTCATGGCGGCGAGATAGACATCATCGAAGGTGCGTCTAGCCTATCTCGCACTTTCTGCGGCCCAAACTGACGGGGACTCCGATCGTGCACATGAAGGTGTTAACCTACAGGATGTGAACCTGGCGTCGCTGCACACCACTCCAGAATGCACCATGCCCGACTCGAGTCAGCGCCCTATGACCGGGTGGGCATCCCTCCCCCCCTCCTCTTGCCCCCCTTCCCATCCTCCCTCGCGTCGCTCACTCCCGTCCCCCTCTTCTAGCTCCGCAACCTCAACCAACTGCGACGCCAACGTCGACTACAACCAAGGCTGCGGCGTCTCCTTCTCCCGCGCCCCCTTGTCCTACGGGCGCTCTTTCAACGCCGCCTCGGGCGGCTTCTACGCCGTCGCGCGCACCCGCGCAGAGGGCGTCCGCATCTGGTCCTGGGCGCGCAACGACCCCGCCGTGCCCCCCGAGGTGCGCCGGCCCCCTGGCTCCTCGTCTGCCGCGTATGGGGGTGGATACGGGAGTGGGTATGGACACGAGGGAGGGGCGGAGGGCCTCGTTGCGGCTGCGTTTGGGAAGGGCGGGCACTCGGGCGCGAACACGATCGCGCCGACGCCGGCGTGGGGCGAGCCGGACGCGTACTTCCCGCTCGGGGCGCAGTGCGACTATAACAGCCACTTTGACGCGCATGCGCTCGTGTTCGACTTGACGTTCTGCGTGAGTGTTCAGCTTGTTTTCTTTGTTCGTACTGCTCAATGGGTGAGATGCTGACCGAGCTGGATATATGCGTGCGCAGGGCGACTTTGCGGGCTCGCAGTACTCTGCGTCCGGCTGTCCTGGGAACTGCGTGGACTGTAAGTTCTCCCGCCCGTTTTATGAACATGCGCGTGGCTTATTCTGTGCGTGCAGACGTCAACTCGAACCCAGGCGCGTTCGCGAACGCCTACTGGGAGATCAACTCCCTGAACATCTACACGCCTGTCTGATTCTGACTGCCCACTCCGGACTTG
Source organism: Grammothele lineata (assembly GCA_002150815.3). Lineage (NCBI taxonomy): Eukaryota > Fungi > Basidiomycota > Agaricomycetes > Polyporales > Polyporaceae > Grammothele > Grammothele lineata. The sequence continues at coordinate 205,546 of NDFF03000026.1, forward strand.
TATACCCTATCATCCTCCCATATACTACACCAATGACTATACGCGTGCATGAGACGCGACCTGTAAGCCCTAGCTGCGCGGTATTCCGCGCGTATGGCTGGCGTTGCAACCGCCGCACTCGGCTGGATCTAGTACACCCAGCGAAAGGAAACGGTGGCCCGCCAGCCGCGGGGCAGCTGGGAGCCAAACTTTCGGCGCGGTGTAACACTGTTCGCTTCCGTCGGCTCGTCGCCTGACAGGTCTTGAACTGTCGGAGAAGGCCATGCGGAGATCTCCTCACGATCGAGAGCTTAAATGTGTGGAGGAAGGGCCTACTCTCGCTGCGCGATCGCCTCGTATGGCCAGGGCGTCGGGCGGGGGACTCTGATGGTAGCCAGAGGCAAACTTGAACGCGTAAGGAGCCTCCGAATTCGGTCGCGGCCCGCTACATAGAGAGAATAGTCACGACGTGCATACCTAGATTTCAGACCCCCCGACAGCGCCCGAAAATGTGTCCGGCGGTTCAAATAATCTGCTTGATATCGGAGTCATTCACTCCACTCAGAAGGTCTTCTGAAATGTAACTGATATGCTACATTTCGCGATTAGATCAAGAGATTACCAGCAAATCAGTCCCGTTTCAGATGGCGTTCTATGTTCTGTTGCGCAGAAATGCTTTGTTTCTTTGATGAAGATATTCGGCAGAAATGACTACGATGATTTAAACCGCCAGACACATTTCAAAGATCTGCCACAGGAGCCGAAATTTAGGTATGCGCGTCGTGAGTCCCTGTGATGCGGTCGCCTACTCGGGCTGCATTTAGTGGAGGCTTGGAGAGGAGATCTCGTTTGCAATGCTGTGGTTGCAGAGGGCCTCGGCAACGACTATGCTGCAGCTGCCAGCTTGCGGTCAGTTCGAGTTCGTTCAACGGCCACTACCGCTGCCGTGATGGAGGCATTTCGAAAGCAGGATTGCATGCTCGTTCTCGAGACTGTGTCACTAATACGCAGTATGACGGGCTGGCGGCTGCATTACATATCCTACTGAGACCGATACACGGTACTGGATGCTACCTGGATACGCGGGATACCAGCGGACACGAATGATGACAAGCGGAAATCGCAACGACACAGCAGGGAGGATAAGATGACTCTCTGAGACGACATGTGCTGAAGTCCACAAGCATGCAAACACCGTACGCACTAGAACGAGCTCGAGGTGATGAACGCCCGCCCCGCTTCGACCTCCTTCACTGCTAGCTCATTCTCCGGCAGCAGGTGGGAGTACATAGTGATTCCCCGTTTGGGAATCTCCTCTGTGAAGTCAACGCCGACCGTGGCATTCTGTACGCCATGTCTTCGTGCGAGACAAAGACTGTCAGCTATCGACGTCCGGAGCACGTCGCTGGTAAAAAGACTCACTCGCATTTCAGATGCTCCTTCATCAGGAAATCCCAATTATCACTATCGCCGCACCACGTGCAGGTAGATGGACCGAACCACGAGTTATGCCCGGGAACCGCTTTCTGTTCCAGCTCGCGGACGACGGCTGCGTGTTCGTCAGAGACACGATCCCAATGGGGGATGTCTCTTTCGGATAGATCCATCCCGTTGGTTGCGTGAACTGCACAGTCATGAGTGATCTGTCGAAGTTTCACGCAAACGTGTCAGCACGGATGAAGTTTTACCCATCGGAACGACTCCAGAGTCGTACTCACCGCACCCAGCCAATCGAAAACCCGTTGTTGGAGCAGCTGGGCACACAGGCGGCACCGTACGCGCACCTCGCACGCGTCCAAATCAGCCCGGGTCGCCTTGAGTGGGTCCAGGCCATAGGCCTCCACCAATGAGCGTACGCATTGAGACGCAGCGCCAATGGTCAGCTTCTCTTGAACAACACCCCACCGAAACGGATCCTCCTTCATGCCTACATCTGGGTGTTTCATGAACTCTCTGAGTGCGTGGTCATACCTTTCTAGATCGTCCAGACCGCCTGCTGGCAGAGAGGCGCGTCTGGTGCACATGTGCATGGCGACGTCTGGCCATTTAATGCGAGATCGACAACCTCTGCACTCGAAATACGTGACAGCGAGCCCGAGGACCTCATCGTCGGAGAGGCCGTCTACGTCGCCGAGCCCGTCACGCGCCACCGCCACGAACTCGGCCTTGAACCGCCCCGCCCACTCGTCCGTCAGCTCTGGAATGAGGGCGGACAGTGTGCCGGCCGGGATGTCGGCTTCTCCGACCGAGCCGTCGGCGTCAGGATCGAGGATGGCACGTACATCCGGCATCAGGGCGTAGTCTGCAAACCTACCGATGAGCTGAAGGCCGGCACCGGGTGCGTATCGCATCTTTCGGTAGTTGTTCAGTGCCCTCAGGAGCCGCTTGAAACCAGGTTTGATCCTCTCGTAGTACTCGCGGGCGATTCGCTTTTCGTGAATGTCCTCCATGAACGCTACGACCGTGCCACGAATGACCCTCCAGCCTAGATAAAGAGGCATGTCAGAAGAGTCCATGTGAAAACGTGACGTATTGCCTTTGACCACTCGCCTTTCCTAGTCAACTTGGTTTTGCGGTTGACCACGTCGAGATTGGCCAAGAGTTTGATATCTGAGTCACCCATCTTGTTGAGCTCGTCAACCCAGCCTTCTTCACGGAGATATTCTTGTACCCTGAACAATGCACGTCACACTATGAAATGGAGAGCGGATTATAAGGAGACAACATACGCGTTACAACGTTCGACCTTCAGCCGCTTATTTCCTTCTTGCCTGGCTAACTCATCAGCTTTCTGCCATTCGAAGATCTTCTTCGTATGCTACATGATCCAAGGGGAATCAACACCCATGACTTGCGCAGCTGAAGGATACGCGGACCTGAGTGATCTGTCTAACCAGCTCTTTCTGGCCCTCGATCAGCTGGCTTCTTTCACCCGAATTCGTGAGAGATGAGAACCGCTGTCGGAACGCTTCAAGTTCCGGCTTGTGTGCGAATAACCGTATATTATCTCTGACACGTCGATCAGCAGGCAGAACATAACTCAGAGACCATTCTCTGCTCACCCTTTCCCAACCGAATATAGAGGAATAACGGTGTGCATCTCCACGCCGTGTGTTTGCAAGAAAGCTTCAGCAGTACCAACGCCGACATTAACATACACCAGCCTAGTCAAACGAGCCGAGTGTTGAGTCATGTGAGCAATGATCCTAAGCCACGGTGAAGGGTTGGCGTGACTGACGTGTTTGATGAGCAAGAGTAGCAGTATCTAGCGTAGATAGGGCAAAACATCCGGCAGCCGGAGGTTCCGCAGTTCTAGGATTGGCGGTCAGCTTGACTGAGCACAAAAAACGGGGGAGCAGTGGCTCACTTGACAATGGGTGAAGAACAGGAGGTTGGCGTAGGCCGGTTCGCTCATATGAGGAGGAATTCCGGGGAGGCCTTCAACCTGGGATCGAGCTGCTTTCCAGACCGACGTAGCACCACGTTTCATGAGAAGCCCGCGCAAAGCCTTGCTTGTCCTTGCTACGTTCAATAGGTCTCGAGGGTGGAGGGCGCTGAAGATCTGAGGACAAAGTGGTCAGGACCGAGTGGTCGGGTAGGAAGGGTGAGAGACCCATGATTACCTCAAACAGCACATCTAAAGGCATGGATATCATACGTTCAAGCTTCCCTCGTCGTCGTTTCTCTTGTGCGCCACAACGAGTGCTGTGAACAGTACCCAGTGGCGAGCCGGGGCTCCCGGCGCCGGCCACCCCATTTCTGCCACACTGTGGGATAGAGTCCTTGTTTGCGGAAGGCTTCTTGGAATTTTTGCGTGCAGGCATGGTCGTCCACTTTCTCCCGTATGACGATAGGGGACGGTAACAGAACGGCGGTTGTTAGGCGGTCGGAGGAAAGAGATGGGCGTCAATTTGACGCGCTCCTCGAGCTCGTTCAACGCGTCGCGTTTCGGCCTCGTGACCGCCTTCCCTTTCGAGCGACGGCGCGATTGTGGCTGACGTCACGAATGTAAGTATGTTCCCACACACCGGACAAGCGCTAGATGCAAGACGATTCCGAAGCATGCTCTCCGAGGCACATTGCATCATGGCATTATACTAGGAAAAACGACAAAGTCCACGACGTGCGTACGAGTCCACAGACACGTATACCGCGCACTAGAAGGAACTTGCAAAGAACCCCAAACTCTGTTCGACATTCCTCACCGCTTGCGGATCCTCCGATAGCACGTTCGAGTACATGATAATTCCAGCTTTGTCTGAGCGCTTGACGTCGACGCCGTACCTTAAGTGAAGTTGTTCCGAATGGATATCCGCCTCAGGCTGCCACGGCTGCCTACTGGGTGTTCGAGCCATACCTCATCTCGCGTCTTCGTAGCTTCTTATACGCACGAACTGCATCTTCACGAAGCTGCCTTAGTGACACCAGATGACATCTCATATTATCAAAGCGGCAAATATGTGAGTTAAACACAATAGGGACCAATAAACATCTGCATCAAGACGTGCGCAATGCGCCGAACTCTCCAAGCATACTGGGGACACTGAGTATGCTAAAATGACGCAAAGAACGCCGATCCCTGTTCGACCTCTCTAACTGCCGACGGGTTCTCCGAGAGCATGTCGGAGTACATCATAATGTTCATTTTCGAGCCTTCGAATACGAAGTCGACGTCGGCGGTAGCACCTTGTTTGCCATGTCTTCATCCGTGCGGGTTGAATGAAAGGAGATTGTTAGCTATGAGCGCGTAGTGCGTGGCGCTGGTAAAGGCTTACCTGTGCTCCAGATGTTGTTGCATTGTGTAGGCGTGACTCGTTATGTGGCCGCACCACGTGCAAGAATACTTGCCTTGCGAAGTGTGTAGACCTTTGGAAGCAGACTTCTCCTGCAATTCGCAGACGATAACTGCGTGCTCATCAGCAACGCGATCCCAGTGAGGAATCTCGCCCTTGGAGAGGGTCCTATGCAAGCGGCTATCATGGTGAACCTGTCAAGATTGTGACGAACGTCGTGAATGATGAGGTTCTGAAGTTCCAAGAAGAGTATATGTAGGAATACTTACCGCGCCCTCCCAATCAAACACCATCTGTTTGACGAGATGGGAGCACAAGCGGCACCGCACACGCGCCTTGCACGCGTCCATATCGGCCAATGTGGCCTTGAGCGGGTCCAGGCCGTAGGCCGTGACCAGAACGCGTATGGATTGCGACTCGATGTCGATGGCAAACTTCTTGCCGGCGGGGACACAGGTTGGGAAGTCCTCAGCGACTGCCATGTACTTCAGGTACTCTCGGAGTTCACGTTCGTACTTCCCCGGACATTCCAGAGTTCCTATCATATCACAGCGGTGTAGAGCAACAGCCGGCCACCGCAGGCCAGCATTGCACCGTTGACACCTGAACTTCGTGATGGCTAAGCCGAGAATCTCCGCGTCAGAGATATCATCTGCGTCTTTTAGCCCGTCGCGAGCAAGAGTCGCAAAGTCGGCTGTACACCGGTCCGCCCATTCTTCTGTCAATCGTGGAAACAGGGCAGGCACCGTGCCAGCGATGGTGGCGGCAAGGTCTTCCGGGCCGTCAGCGGTCGACTCGAGGATTTCACGCACTTCTGGTGCTAGCGCGTAGTCGGCGAACCCGCCTATGAGCTGGAAACCGGTGCCGGGGGCGTACCGAGACTTTCGATAGCTTTCGAATGCCACTTTGAGATGACCAAAGCGAGGCCTGATAAGATCGCGGTATTCTTCGGAAATTCGCTGTTCGCGGGCGCGCTCCATAAACTCAATGACCGTCTCGCGGATGGTGTTCCAGCCTGAGAATTTAATACGTATTAGAAAAGGACTATAGCCAGAGCCGATGGTCACAGACTGCTCACCTTTCTCAGTTAACTTCGTGGTGCGATTGATCACATCGAGATTGGTTAATTGATCAATCTGTTTGTCGCGCATCCGGTCGAGTTCGTCGTCCCAACCTTCTTCTCTGAGTCGCTCAAGGACCCTAATTGTATGCGTATCAGAATTCGCGGCACGTCATAAACCAATAGAAATTCGCATACGCCCAATAACGTTCAGTCTTCAACTGGTCCTTCTCTGCTGCCTTTGCTGACTGCATGGCTTCTTGCCAGCCATGGATCTCCTCTGTATGCTGTATTACGCAAGTCTGATTAACATCCAAACCCAAGCGTCCGGAGAAGCAGTTTAGCAAAAACCTGGATGAGGCGCGTTACAAGCTCCTGCCGCTCCCGAACAAACTTCTGTCTCGCCTCCGAATCCGTTATATCCGCATATCTCTGTTTGAACTCATTAAGTTCTGGTTTATGGACGAATGTCCGTAAGTGGCGTCTAGGGTGTTGGTCAGCATGCAAATCCCCAGTTCGACAGACTTCACTTACCCTTGTTTAAGCGAGTATGTCGGAACAACGGCAGGCATAGCTACATGATAGGCTACAGAGAAGACAAGCGCATGGTGACTGGCGACGAATTCTTGCAACCTGGTACGATGTAGCCACGTTGTAAACGATGACAACTGCTCTCGGACCGAAACCGGCACGACTCACATGTTTGCTTTACAAGAGCGACAGTATCTCGCATATATTGGACAGAGAAGTACGTGATTTCCGGCCTTCCCGCAATTCTAGCAGTATTGCTCAATTCGACTGGGCGCAAACAGGCGAGCCGACGACACTCACATGACAATGGGTGAAAAACAGGAGATTGGCGTAGGCGGGTTCGCTCATATGCGGGGGGATGTCTGGAAGACCTTCGACTTGAGACCTAGCTGCCTTCCAAAACGGAGCAGTGCTACGGTCCAAGAGAACTCGTCGAAAATCCTTGCTCGTCCTTGCTAGATTCAGGAGGTCCTGCGGATGAAGGACACGGAAAATCTGAGGGCAATGTCGTCAGATAAGAGCATAATAACCGCAATCAGCCTGAAGTTCTAACCTCAAATAGCACATCGAATGGCATATTGGGCATATTTTCGAGCCCACCGCGTCGTCCTCGCACGTTACGACGCGTGCTAATCGCGTCCGAACTGGGGCCGGATGCAATCTGGCCCTGGGGAGCGGGACTGCTTCCATTGACGGCCTTGGATGCAGGCGTTTTCTTGGCTTTCTTGCGTGGAGGCATCGGTTACGCACTTTCGTAAGGGTTTAATTGGCTGTCACAACAGCGATGGTTGAAGGCAAGAGATGGGCGTCAATTTGACGCGCCACTGACAGTGAGAGGCGCGTCGTGTTTCAATCTCGTGACAACATCCCGTTTAGGGAAATTGACGACGTCATAGCAATGTCGCAGCCGGAAGGCTTGTGTCTGAGGACACGCACATCTCCTGCTTTCAAGCTTCATGGTCAACGTGTCTCTGCTGGTCAGTTTGGCCAGCCGGCGCCGAATCAAGATAGCGTTCTTTTCCGTCGAGGAATGCTCAGTGCTATACTGAGGCTACTTACTGACTCGGAGTGCTATTAAGGTCGGATCCGTGGCAGGCACGGCGACGGTGGCTTGTCCGGCCCTTGATCAGTAACAGCGCTCGTCAGGTGCCATTTTGTTCTACGCACTGCTGACGCGTCAACTCATCAACATATTTTCGCAGCTACCGAAGCGTATCGTGCGAACAAGTCACAACGTCTCAACGAAACTGATACAGGTCACGATAGATCATTCTGCAAGCCTACTCGTACACAAGCATGAACATAACGCGCGAGTTAGAAGGAAGCAAAGAATGCAAGCCCATCTTGGACCTCCTGGATTGTTTCTGCGGTCTTCGAGTCGGCCAAATAGTACTCATGCTGACGTAAAGTGTTTGCACACGTGAGCGCCCGACCATCTGCGCCCCGTCCTGTCGAGACTTGTCGCCACGATTATTCGACGGATATTCATCCTGAGCCCACGCAAGTAGACATACAGTGTAATGTATATATCTTCGACGTATCTGTGCCGTGATTTGGTTTTGGGACGAAGACTGAGCTGCGGGGCACTGGGAACAAATGAGCAGGGGGAAAATCGAGAGTATGCCTGCTGTATGACGAAAATCTCGGGCATGATTCATGTTCTGTCTATGAAACTAAGTGTGCATACTCTTAGTGCAATGGAGCATGTTGAATCAGTGCGAAAATGACGGTTCAGTAGCTCAAAGTGCAAGAAACTCTCTGCTGGTTCCCAGTGCTGTTCTAATGCTGCGTCAAATCAGAGATTATCAGAGTGAATGTTGCTCAATTTCGTACTATGAAGCGTCTGGCTTGATTCTGCGTCATTGAGATGCTTTTTGCAGTCATTGGAGACGAAAAATCAGGGCTGAAGCTCGAGAGAAAGAACTTTTAAAGGTTCTCTAATCAACATCGTGTATAAACGCTATTCCGGGTTTGTGTGGTTGCAGGTAGATCTTCTCGCAGGCAAACAATTTCAGGGAAGTTGTTGCTGCTATGTCTTCTAATATATTTGAGAACAATGTATGCTTAGTTTCCGTGATAGAATGTTCATTATGCCCGAGATTTTCGTCATACAGCAGGCATACTCTCGATTTTCCCCCTGCTCATTTGTTCCCAGTGCCCCGCAGCTCAGTCTTCGTCCCAAAACCAAATCACGGCACAGATACGTCGAAGATATATACATTACACTGTATGTCTACTTGCGTGGGCTCAGGATGAATATCCGTCGAATAATCGTGGCGACAAGTCTCGACAGGACGGGGCGCAGATGGTCGGGCGCTCACGTGTGCAAACACTTTACGTCAGCATGAGTACATCTTGATCCCGGGTTTGGGTCTCCTTTCTAGGGTGAAATCCACGTCGATGGTGGGATCCTCTTTGGCGTGTCTTCATTCATGACGTCAATGAGGTCAAACTGTCAGATACGGAATGAGATATCAAACAAGAATAGCTCACTTATGTTGGAGATGACTCCGCACCGCTGTTACTCCGTAGTGCCGTTCACCGCACCAGGTACAGGTATGCATGCCATATCGTTCGTCGTGTCTGCGAATAGCGACCGCGTTCTGCAGCTCGCGGACAGTGGCCGCATGCTCCTCGGAGACGCGCTCCCAATGAGGTGTACTGCTCTCAGGGAGTGCGTCATGTTCCGCTTTGTCGTGAGCGATCTGTAACGACCATGGAGAAGATCATGAGCGACGTCGAGGCTGCGGGTTGTGAAAACAGTCCCATGAGTACTCACTGCATCCCGCCAGTCGAATACTATCCGCAACGCACTGTCGGCACACGAGCGGCACCAAACTCGTGCACCGCACGCATCCAGGTGAGCTGGCGTGGCGTTGAGAGGATCTAGACCGCAGGCGACCACTAGTGCGCGTAGGTTACGCGAGAACTTGCTGACCGTCACCCGCCCTTCGGCAAAGTCTGAGTAAGGCGATTGTTGTGTAGCGTGCGTCCGCCGGAGATATTCTCGAAGTTCTTGTTGGTAGATGTCTCCGCCGTATTCCCATCTTCTGAGACAGCGATGTTCCATGACGGAAGGCCATGTCATCTGGTCTGCAGAGCATGACTCGCACTTGAACGTCGTGATAGCAAGGCTAAGAACTTCGACATCCCGTACACCGTCCGCGTCTCGAATCTCGTTGCGGGCAAGGGTTGCGAATGCCGCCATCCGTTGGGCAGCCAGCTCGTCTGCCAATTCCGGTAAAAGGGCGGAGAGTTTCGCGACGAGGACGTCTTCGGGGGAGTCGTCGGCCGCATTCTCGAGAATGGCACGAACCGCAGGCATCATGGCATAATCTATGAAGTCACCAATGAGCCGCAGGGAAGCACCAGACGCATACAGCGGCTGCCGGTATCTGTCGAATGCTGTCTTGAACTGGGCAAATCGAAGAGCAATCATCTCGCTGTACTCCAAGGCCATCCGTTCGTCACGGATTTCCTCCATAAACTCAACGACTGTCTCGCGGATAGTGTTCCAACCTAAGCAGGGGTCATGAGTTAGGAACACGATTTGATGTCGAGGGCAATTGATGGCTGACCTTTGTCAGTCAGCTTGGATGTCCGAGAGACTCCGTCGAGATAGAACAGTTCCTCCATATCTTCATCACCCATCATGTCCAGTTCCTCACCCCATCCTTCGTCTTGAAGCCGCTCGAGAACCCTGCTCATATACGTATGAAGGTCTGAAGCGCGCCGTATACAGCAACAATAGAACGTACGCTTCGAAACGCTCCGACTTCAATGTTTGGTTCTCCAGCGCCTTCGCCTCTTTGACCTCACTTTGCCACTCCTGGATCTTCTTCGTGTGCTGTAACGGGTTAGTTAGCCTCACAAGCATTTGTGACATAAACACGCGACAAGACACACCTGGTTGGCAAGTATAACATACTGTTTTTGAGCCTGAACGAACTTTTCCCTCTCGTCTAGACTGATAGACGGCTTCAAGTGTCGCTTAGCAGTCTCGATCTCGGGTTTGTGATAAAATGTCTCCCAAAATTTCCTGCAAGCTTCGTCAGAGGGTGGAATGTTAGCCAGTGGATGTTCGCGCACCCTTGCTTCAACTCGACAGCGGGAAGAATGGCAGGCAGAGTCGCGCTGTTCTCCTTGAGAATGGCAACAAAACTGTATACGTCACAAGAAGAGTCCGACAACAACCTACGGTCAGAGCAAGTTATAAGCATAAATTTAAGTAGATAATGGACGTGACTGACATCTTCGACTTGCATGCGCTACAATATCTGGCGTAGATAGGGAGAAGAAGGGGAGAATTTCCTCGCTTGAAGCAGTTCTACGCTTCGCGTGTCAATTTGATCCGTGACGGGCAGCCCGCGACGAGCAGGAGATACGAAGACTCACATGACAATAGTTGAAGAAGAGCAAGTTCGCGTAAGCAGGCTCACTTATGGGAGGCAGGAGGTCGGGAATTCCATGGTGAGATCGAGCCTCCCTCCAAAACGGAGTGCTACTGCGGTGCATGAGGACTCTACGAAAATCTTTGCTCGTCCTGGCTAGATTCAGGAGGTCTTGCGGATGAAGAACACTAAAGATCTGCGATGAGGTGAGGTTAAGCTACCGAGGAGGCCGAATATCAAAGTGCAAGTACCTCAAACAGCACATCAAGGGGCAAGTTCGGCATATCTTGCAGGCCCCCTCGCCGACCTCGCACATTGCGGCTGGTGGTCGGGGGGCCGGCGGCGGCGGCGTTGTTGTCCTCACGAACGGCATTACTTCGCCTAGTGGCTTTGGAGACGTGTACGTTCTTGACTTTCTTTCTCGGAGGCATGTTCGTTTGCGTCCTCTCGGAGGTGGTGAGCGGCAGGTTATGCAGCAGCGCCGGTGGTCGAGACTCGAAGCAAAGAGCAGCGCGAGTTTGACTGCGCGCTTAGTGCTCACCCATTGTTCGCGCATCGCGTTCTGATCTCGTGACCTCGGATCACCTTCCATTTAGAGCGACCGCGCAAATGCTATGCCCGCTGGCAGCTTCTCGAGACTCCAGTTTGTCTCCAGTTGCTCTTCCTGTCATATTCCATTGTAAGTCGATGAAACTCCTCTATTTGATTGGGAAATTGACGAGTGATGAACGTGCTTGGAACAACAGCCACTTGTTATCACGGGGGTGTCAACTTCATACTGTGTTCATGTTCTTGCACAGTGGGTATCCCGCTTCTGTGTTCTCGTAGTTTCCGCGCGACACTCTGATGCCCCGCTATATAGCCTATATAACAACCTCGATCCAGGCGCCATACCATCCCGCAAAAAGGTTGTAGCCGGAATTAGTCCGAACTCTTTGACATCGACAAGATTGACCCTAGTCTCGTGATGACTCTGGCTAACATGCGCTTACTCTGCCGTCAATGGGTTCACTCAAACGGATCATTTACCAATCTGAAGGGCGTTTTGCCAGCATGGAATACGAAGTCGAATAGCGGTCTGGACAACTCGATGCCGTACGTCGCCAAGTAAAGCCGCCTCAATGCTCTGGCCGTCCCTGAATTCGCCGTTGCTCTTATGGGGGCCATAGGCAAGCTGAAGCTGGCGGGCATCGTCCGGTGGTCAGCGCATCCTCGCCGTGCGTAGGGCACTTCCACTTTCCCCCGTCGTCTTCCTCGCTTTGTTTTCGTTATGCCCAGCCTGCTCGCCCTCTTCTCTGCCATCCTAATCCTAAACAGCGCCGTACGCGCGCAACTGTGGACCCTCGCGGACACCTACGTTGGCCGCGATTTTCTCTCCACGTGGGAGTGGGAGACCGAGGATGACCCCACCCACGGCCGCGTCAACTACCTCGACCTCGACGCGTCTATGGCCGCCAATCTGACCTATGGTGCGTTTTCATTGTCTCGCCTGGTTATTCCCCGGCTCGCTGACAATGTCAACAGCGAGCGGGAGCAAATTTGTGATGCGCGCGGATGCGACGCACATTGTGGAAGAGACCGCGCGGGGGCGCGACAGCGTGCGGATCCACTCTAAGAAGGCGTACATGGAATCCGTGGCCGTCCTTGACCTCGCGCATATGCCGGAGGGATGCGCGACCTGGCCCGCCTTTTGGGCGCTCAGCGCCAAGGGGCCTTGGCCTGCTGGCGGGGAGGTGGACATTATCGAGGGTACGTTAGATTTCCCAAGCAGGAATGACGAGTACAGAGGATGGATCTGATGTGTAGCCTAGGCGTGAACACGAATACGGCGAATCTTGCCTCCCTGCACACGCTCCCAAACTGTACCATGCCAGAATATAGGACCATGCTTGGGTGAGCATCCAGTTCCTTTCTTATACCACCCGCTATCCCTGACGGCCAGGTGCGCGCGCACAGAAACGCGACCTCGGTCGACTGCGATACGAATTTCAACTTCAACCAGGGCTGCGGCGTCTCCTTCCGCACGCCGGGCTCTTACGGCGCGCCTTTCAACGCCGCGGGTGGCGGCTTCTTCGCGTTCGCGCGCACGGCCTCGGACCTTTTCGACGCGCCTCGGATACGTGTCTGGTTCTGGCGACGCAACGACCCTCGCGTTCCGTTTGAGGTGCGCTTCCCACTCCCTGGAGGCGTCTTCGCGGGTCCGACCGTAGCGTGGGGCAAGCCCGAGGCCGACTTCCCGCTCGGGAAGAGCAACTGTGACTACAAGGATCATTTCGACGCGCACCAGTTCGTGTTCGACCTGACGTTCTGCGTGAGTGCGGTTCTACTCACGGGGAGTGGATTGGGCGATGCGCTGACTGCTATTATCCAACATTGTAGGGCGACTGGGCTGGGAGTCCCTCCGTGTATGACGCTACTGGCTGCCCCGCCAACTGCACTAACTGTGAGTACCTGACATTGACTGTGCAAGACGTCGCGTGCAGAGTCCGGAGACTGACTCGTGTTCATTCAGTCGTCGACAATAACCCTGAAGCATTTGCGGAAGCGTATTGGGAGGTCAATGGGCTGCACATCTACACCCCATTGTGAATGTGTACCGTACTACTCGACTCTCCTTTCCCCCCGCGTTCCTTTATGCGTATATCGCACGGTAGACAGCCTGCAGCGTTTTGGGTATCGACTCGTTGCTTTGACTAGGAATATGGTATACATAGGGTTAATACCGTTCTTTTATCGCAATGTCGAGCAAAAAATTTGGATTATCATCGGTATTGTCAGAGCTTAGAGCTTTACCAGTCGTGGCGACCATACATACGTGCCTCGACGAGTCGGTCATATGACCCACGCTTTCGGACTGCACCCATGAGAATGGCTTACACCTCTCGTATCCGCTCCCAAGCTTACCCCCACCGCGACCCCTGCCTACCCCCACACGCACGAAGTACCTAATACAATGCCCCCCGGCAAACCTACCGCACCTGACGACAATCACCCCGCTCGTGTCCCATATGTCTACCCGGAACCCGGAACGCATCCAGTGAGACAAGCCGCTCGATAGTTGAGTTCTTACTTGTTCACCCACACGCTTTCACTGCGCTCGGTAGGTCGGAGACGCTATCAGGGCTCGTCGGCCGAACGGGATCCTCCGACCGCTCGATGGTGTCTTGTGAGCGACGCCCTCGCAAATGAACACAGCAGACTTCGCGAGTAACGATGTCTCTTCCAGGTTGCATTCCGATGAATTCGCGCAGGGGTGGAATACACTGATAGGAAACGTACGGAGCAAAACCTCTCTCTCTCCAGCAATGACAGAGCTTCTCGTACGTCCATGGTTCAGTGGGCGGCGCACCTACTAGCTCACACAAGCCTCAAACCACGGTCACAGGTGCTCCGCGTAGGTATCCTCAACAACGCCGCCTACTGCTGGTAAGCCGTACAGCCAACAATACACCAGCCTATACATGACAGGACAAATGTACGACAAACTCACGACAACCGTCTTCTCTAGGCTCAAGCACGAGCCCGTCGCACGGAAAGCAGGTCTGACCACCGAGAACCTGCGCGAGATCCGGCTCGCTCCTCCATTCCAGCTCGGGCTCAACGGCACACCATCTTCGCTCCCGCCCGAGCTGCAGGCTGCGATGCGCCTTGCGGACGCGATGACGAAAGAGGTGAAGGTGCCGAAGGAGGTATTCGACGGCTTGCGGGTGTTCCTGGACGACAGGCAGATGGTGGAGGCCGTCGGGGCGGTGGGGGCGTATAACATGGTGTCGCGGTTCACAGTCGCCCTAAACGTTGATGGGAAAATGGAGTCGGAAGTACCTGTCCCAGCAGACTGAGAACTATTGAGGTGGCCAGGGTCGATAGCGATGTCGCGATAGCCAGGATTGAGACAAGAAAGACAAGCGGAAGTGTTGCACTGTGCGTACGTTCCCCAATTGTGTGTGGGATTCAGCATCCAAAGAACAATGAAGGGCGGGTGGTCTGAGTGTGGTGGTCAACGATGAATGAGATTCGAATCGAAAGCACCGTCTCTCCTTCTGGGCAAGGGATGATCACGGGACCTCGACGCGGCGCATAAAAAGGCGCTGTGGGTGGCGGTTTCGCAATTCGACCACTCAGTACTCAGTACTGATCTACTGCTCAACATTCTTGTTTCGATGGCCCAGTGTAAGAGGAAGATGGACGAGGGCACGGTCCCAGTGAAGGCCTGGGAGATGGAAAGCCAACCTGCCAGCCTCTCAGGCTCGGTCGTCAATTCCACTGATACCCCACAGAAGAAGCTAAAAACCGATGGAGGTATGGTGCTCTACGAAACCCCTTTGCCAACAGGGCTACAGGATCTTCCTGTCGAAGTGTTCCTTCAGGTGAACATTTCTCTGACAACCGTCTAAACTTCACGCGCTCAAGACTACATGTTTCAATCACCTTTTCAGGTATCAGCTTTCCTGCCCACCCCAGACCTCTTACATCTATCTCGTACGACGGAACGATTCCGCAAAGTACTCATCAGCAAAGGCAACGCCTATTTATGGAGGCAGGCTAGGGCCCGTGTCCAAAACCTCCCTGACGTGCCTCCTGGGAAGAACGAGCTTGAATATGCGAGTATCCTCTTTTCCGACCACTGCCATGTACGTGCTTGCCCAACCTACTGTCGCTGTGCAGATTCCTGACTGCAAGGAAAAGCACTGTGCGAAGGAAGGAAATTACCCCCTCAACCACACCTTTTTGACTAGGTACTGTGACGGATGCAAGGCAACGATGTAGGCAACTTTCGAGCATCTGTTTAATTCATGACCTCATCTATATTTCACAGGCTGATAACCAACTACGAGGACATGCTTCCGATAGAGCTTCACGGCAGATCATATGCACTGTCGGTTTCAGGGTGTGTTATCTTATATTTCCTGAAGCGCTCTACTGCTAAACACCTTGCCAGGCGTACGTACGATTGGAGGACCCTATATCACAAGCCAGAGCTACAGGCGTTGTCGGATCAATGGGCGAATCTTGTTGAAGCTGATGATCAAACCCGCTTCCTTGCATCCCGCGAAGTTTTTGTCCAGCAGCGAATCGTTGTAATACGCTCTATTTTTTTTCACTCTTCCTCGGCTCACCGATCCCATTAGTTTGCCAAAGATCTCTCAAACTGGTGCGAATCTTGGGAAAAGGTTGTGGAGCCTATCAAGCTGATAGCGTGAGTAATATGAGTTTACTCTCGCTTCTTCACTAACACGTTCAACGATCCCAGCATTCAAAAGCGCCTCAACGATGAAGGCTGGGATCGGGAACTCAGAGTCATGTCCTCGAAACAGAAAGCCACGCTCATTGAGATCAAGCCGCTGCACATGGCTTCAGTGCTTACTGACGAAGGTGCGCATTCCAGAATCTGGAGCTGCTGTACCCAAATGATGATTGACGGATCACAGGATGGCACCGTATTCGCGAGCCAATCGTCAAATACATGATTGGAGTTCGTACCATTCGCGAGCGTCGCGAATATATCAAGAGGATGCAGGACAGGCTCTCCTGTATTGCTGCAATAATCCTGGAGTACCAACGTCCGCGGTGGTTCCCAGGCGCTGGTGTCCAGCTAACCGGTAGTTTGGCAGACTACGCGTTTCAGCCCCAGGTTCGTGAGATCATCGAGGACAAGTCAGATGGCGTCACGCTCGCGTCGGTCAAGAAGAAACTCTCCACGTTGCTCCCGCCACTCGTTCAAGATTGGGCGAAGGAGCGTACCGAGACGTTCACAATGATGGTGCGCGAATCTCTGGGCGCCGACGCTGACATTGGAGTGGACCCTCTTAAGTTAGCGGTCGCCCTCTTCGAGTGTAGCAGGTGTACGGGGGACCCGGGCGTGCGTTGGCCGGAAGTGGTATACCACAGCTGTCTCCCCAGGACCCTGCAAGATATTGGCGACCCTTACGACGAGCAAGTGTGCGAATACTTGCAACTCCGCGACCCGCCTCGGGCCGCGCGCTTCCAAACTGGCAACGATTCCAGCGGCAAGTTGTCTATCAAGCAGAGCTTACCCTCGTCGCGCGAGATCGTTATTACCTGCGGATTCAATCCCTTCCAGGCGACCGTGGAGGACCTAAATAGTTGTGGTGTGAGGCTTCGCTGTAGACTCTGTGCGGGCGTAGTGAAGCAGGAGGTATTCGATTGGGTCGGTGCGGTGAGTTACGACGTCCACTGTGTCCGTGTCGCCATTTCTCACTCGTTCGCATTTGCACCACAGCTGCGCCATGACAAGCAAGAGCACCGTGGTGCGGTTGACAGGCCGGGATTATCCGCTGCTGAGATCAAGCACTGGGACCCCATCTCCGAAGAGCATGCTGCGACCGTTCGTTCTCTTGAGGCCGCTCTGCGCGCGTCTTCCGTAAAGCACTCCTTGAAGAAGACATACAGTATGGGCGCGACGTGTTCATGGTGCGGCATGGTGCGACTCAACAGTATGCAAGCCGTCCGCGGCCACTTCAAACACGAGTGAGTGCTGTATCCGCCGTTCAACGGGAGGGCCCTTCCTTCGCGCGTACTAATTCCGTTTACTCCTTCGTTAGGCATGGTAAGTCAGAGGAACCCGAGGTAGAAGTCGACTTTTACCTGCCGGCTTCGAAGATGGAAATCTGGATGTTCTCGGATATCCTCCGGGAAAATAGGGCAGCAGCGGAGATCGTTGAAGCCGGAAGAGGCTTTTTCGTTTCTACCCCATAGGCTTACACTCGTCGTGCCTCAAGCTCCAAGCTTTCAAGGCGCCATCTATTACTCCTCTTTACCCCTGGTTCTGTGTGTGGTTTCCCTCTCATTTTGTCCATTGTTCTGTTGTCTGTTGTTCTGTGACGTCTGTTGTATATCTGGTGGTTGACAATGTGCGTAATAGATGGGATGTGCTACTCTTTACAGTACCGGCATTACGTCGATGCCGTATGAGCAAACCCCAATACTCCCATTCCTCTTCTCCCACACCTAGTGCGGGTCATTTGGATTTTCTCGAAAAGACTGCGCAATCACTGCAGTCAGAAAAAAGTTCGTCGATGCCGGGAAAGAAACCCTCCTCTCGGATGCTCAGTGAACACGTACGCACGCCGTGTCTCATACGTCGGACGCCGTCTGTACTGCGCCGCTGTGGTTTTGCTGTTACACTCTCATGTCGTTCTGGCGTCATCTGCTTGGCGTTCGTCGGTCTCTGTATTCACGAACACGGTGACTATCGCTGTCTTTTTCAACATCGCGTTATGCGTGTCGCGGTCCTCGTAGACTCCTTCGGAAATCGGAAATTCTGTGTGTATCTCCAGAGCGCGTGGAGCCTCAAGTATTCTGTCTCGCTTGAACTATCTGATGGTCTGCGAGGATCATAATCCGGTGTAATTGGCTATATTCCAACGGCCGGCATTCACCGCGGGAACTGCGCCGAGCACGATAATGCACGACCACGCGTCGATGCAGTGCCCCAGTGTGATTCTTGTTGCTCTCTTCGCACGGGCCACCGTGGACTACTACTCGAGCATCAACTTCCTCCGTGCAGTCTCCTGCGCACCAACGTGACTGTCGTTCACACCCATGGGAGCGGCCCCGAGTCGAGTTGTGAGAGCACTTGGCAGCCGTCGATCAACGCGAGAATGTTTCCGTGAGAGGCACCGAGCTTGTTGACTTCCCGTTGTCGGCGAGACGTATAAGAGCAGCCTCGGTGCGCTAGATGCGCTCCAGCCGTCCTCGGTTGACCTCTGTACCAGTATCAACTGTAGCCGACTTCATTTGCCGACACGATGCTCTCCGCAGGCCCCTTCGCGCTTTTGCTCGTCGTCTTCGCCGCCCTCGCGCGCGCGGTGTCCCTTCAACACGCACCGCGCGATGACAACCTTCCTGCGCGGGTGCCCTACATCTTCCCCGCCCCGGGCGTAGATCCGGTGAGTAACCACGTTTTCATCGTGCACGTTGTTTCGGCTCATACCACCCTTTGTCAGGTCGCGGATGAGCTCAGGGCGCGCCACGGCACACTCCTCGACCTCGATGGCGTTCTGTAAGCTTTGAGGTTCTAGGGTGCATTGTTGGTCCTGACGCTGACCGAAATCTGACACCGCCCCGTACGCTCGACAGCCTCCAGGACGACAACTTCGCGTCAGGTTGGAACGCGCTCGCGACTGTCGTGCGCGACAACAACACAATTCCGGGTGATATGCGCGAGCTCCTGGTACGTATCGCGCGAGAGCCCAGCACGTATGGCTGACGCGCGCGACAACTCGTCTATAGATCCTCCGCACAGGCACGATGAACAGCGCCGCTTATGTCTGGTAAGCGCGTCTTCGTCCATCTGCATGTTTCGCGACTTCTCGTTTCTAACATACGCACCTCTGCAGGATCCAGCATGAGCCCTCCGGACGCGAAGCAGGGCTGACCACTGCGCAGCTGCGCGAGATCCGCCTCACGCCCGCGTTCGCGAGCGCGGGGCGCGCGTCCGTGCTCTCCGCGGAGCTGCGCGCGGCGATGCTCCTCGCGGACACGATGACGAAGAACGTCAAGGTCTCAGACGCGGTGTTCAATGGTTTGCACCAGTTCTTGAACGACAAGCAGATGGTCGACGCGGTCGGCACGATCGGGACGTACAACCTCGTGTCGCGCTTCGTGGTTGCGCTCGACGTAGACAGTAAGATGGACGTCGCGGTGCCCATCCCGACGGATTGAGGTGGGAGGGGCTGGGCGTTGGTTGTGCTACGATAGAGTAGTGTACGAAAGTTCCCATATGATCTCACGCGCGGTGGTTCTTGCAGAACACGAACTTCGTGCGTTCTCCACTGCGTGTACACCCGTCGCGAGGCGGGCCAAGAGAGTGGGAGTGCCGAGCCACGATGATAGAGTGGAAAGCCTATTACGATAAGCATCGATGTATCCATAAAACGTACGACAGCTGTGCTGCGGGAGCCTGGGATCCGCCGGCCGTCTACAACACCACCGGCTCAGCCACCTGCGCACTCCTCGGCCCATTGTGGTTTCCCCCCGAGCTGATGAAGGAGTGCAGGCGTGAGGAGACCTCGTACCCGCACTCCTTGAGTTCCTCGAGCGCGATCTTGTAACGCGTGTCGCCGACGTGAACGAGCTTCCGGATGATGTGTTCATAGACCTCGATGGGCGGCACGATCTTGAGCGCCTTCATCTCCTCGAGGTAGAAGAACGCGTCTTCATACGTCGTCTGCGAGAGGCAGAGACGCACGAGGAGCGTGTACGTCGTCGCGTTCGGCTGCATGCCCGCCTCCTTCATGTCCGAAAGTACACGGTCACCGAGCTCGCGATGGCGCGCGGCGATGCAACCTTCGAAGAGGAGGTGGTATGTATCCATGTCCGGCTTGAGGCCGAACTGTTCAATCGCCTTGTAAGTGCCGACCGCGCGCTGGAGATCGTCGAGTTCGACGGCCGCCTTGACGACGATGTTGAACGCTACGATGTCCACGGTGCCACCTTCCTCGCGGATCTCCTCGAGCTTGCCCCACGCGTCGTCAACGGCGTCTACGTCGCCCTTGACGAGGTTGTAGATAGGCGCGGCGGTCTCGAGGGTCGGTTCGAGGTTGTTCTTGCGCATGAAGTCGAGCATGATGAACGCTTCCTTGATCTCGTGGTGCCGGCACATGGCCTCGATGACGGGTGCGAGATGATGCTCGTGCCAGACAATCTTGAGACTTTTCAACACCTCGATAACCGAGAGCGCTAGGCCAGAAAGCCCGTGTCGTGCAGCCGTATGAAGGACGAGCAGACAGCAGCCTTCGTCGGGCAGGACGTGATTCTCTTCAACTATTTTGCTCCATGTGTGCTGGGTGCCCTCGGCCTACAGACAGCGTCAGATTGTGTCCGCAGGGATGCTATCATGATACCCACGTATAAGTTCTCGGCACTGGCGATCAGGATATCCACCCAAACAGACACGTCTAACCGCCTAACGGAGGTGTCCTCAAAAGCGGTAGCCAGATCCAGAGCTAGTCGAGGGTAGCCCAGCCTGGCTGCGCATGAGATTACTCTCGACGCCGAGTTCAAGGTTGGTGACAAGCCGGCCGGCGCAAGCTGGGAGAGTGTTTGTAGGGAAAGTTCAAGGCGCGAGTTGTCCGTAAAACGCTTCAAAATGAGCTCGAACGTGTTTGCGTTGGGATGTACACTCCACTCCTCCATCAACTTCAACACATCGAATATATGCGAGTACTCGCTGGAATGTATCGACTGCGGGAAGAAAAGGTAGTGAGCGTTATCGTTCATGGGACGGTATTGAGAAATCAGGCTGAATATTTCGTGAAACTAGCGAGAGGTGTCGTGGGCTAGCACGAGTTGTGTTATAGAGTGACCTAGTCTAACCCCGCCAATGCGTTGTTGGGGACAGGGTTCACGGCGCCAGAACTCGTTCTGGTAAGTAGAACGACTGATCTTTTGACCGCCGGGTCTTCGAACACCGTACACCGTATAGAAACGCGTGCATTTGAAGATACGAGGTAAATGAGACTCACAGCGATAAGGCAGTTGAAGCACTGACGGTCAGGTTGCAAGCCCATCGCGATCATGTCCTCTAAGATGGCGCGCGCCTCAAAGTAGAAGCCATCCTGAGAACATGCCTTGAGCAACAGCTGGTATGTTGTCCTGTCCGGCATAAGCCCAGAATCCTTGATGCGTTTTGCGATGGTAAAGGCGTTGATGTTCATGCGGCGGTCCACCTGTCCAGCGAGCAAGAGGTTGTACCGGGCGAGCGGGGTGTGCGTTTCTCCGTTAAAGCCACTCTTCGGTGCTCCAGAGTGGTGCATAACGCGGTTTCTTGAGCGCACCTCAGAGGGTGTCTGCACTTGAGATGCATGTCGCCGTTGAGCTGGGGGCACTACAGCATGTGTGAGTGACTGCCACCCAACGACGAGCAGATGTGCTTACCCGACGCGACCGTGGCCGCCGAGTCTATCGGGACCTGGAGTATTTTTCGCTGGGTCCTCTTGAGCGCATGTCGGGAAGAGGACGCGAGCATAAAGGCGACGCGGGGTAGGGGCGAGAAGGAGACAGAGTCGGCGACGAAGACGCAACCCGTCCCGTCCAGCAGCGCGAAATTCCGCGCCGGGGACGTCACGTGGGAACATTTCCACGTGTGGAACGGAACGGTCGCAGCACTGACGCCCACGCTGTGCCTTGTTCGAAACCGCCGTGTCGCGATACCTCCCGCCTGTCCCTCCTTTCCTCAGACGCGTTTCCTACCCTACTGCTTCTTGGATACCTATGGTAAATTATCTGACACATTGATTTGTGCCTTTTCTAACCGTTTGGATACTAGTTCTACGCGGATTCGGTCCTCTCGCGCCGCGGCCCCCTGGCGAAGGTGTGGCTTGCGGCGCACATGGAGCGGAAGCTCTCCAAGACACAGACATTGCAGACGGACATTGAGCAATCAGTTGGTGCGTAGCTAATTGCTGTCACTGCGCCTCAATCTAAGTCTCTGGTAGACACTATCATCAACGGAGAGATTGAGGTTATGGCGCTCCGTTTGAGTGGTCAGCTGCTTCTCGGTGTCGTCCGCATCTACAGCCGCAAGGCAAAATACCTCCTGGACGACTGTAATGAGGCACTGTTGAAGATCAAGATGGTGCGTGGTCTGTTTCGTGCAGCTCTGAATAGCCGCTTGACCTCCGGCAATAGGCTTTCCGCCCCGGCGTGGTCGACATGACAGAGGACCAGCTTGCCGTCAACCAAAACGCCATCACACTCCAGAGCAACAATCTTGACCTTGATGCACTTCTGCCGGACCTCGACTGGTGAGTCTATACCTCCTTGTCCTCTGCCGTGTCGATTCCTCCCCACGTTCATTTCCTACCGCACCCTGCCCCTGTGGGGTACCCGTTCCAAGTATTCCGGACCTTTCCCCCACGCCGTCGTCCGCACGCTGGCTTACACTCATTCAGGGACACAGCCGACTTTGAAAGCCGCAACGTCCAACCCGGTGGTCAACACATTGCCCGTGCTGCAGATATTACGCTCAACGCGGACATTCAGTTCGACTTTGACGACCAAGGCTATGGCTTCGACCTCGGGCCTTCCGACGGCATCGGCTCCCAAGACTTTGATTTGGATCTGAACTTGGACTTTGGCGACGGTCCGGTCGCTGCCGAGCGCACTCCCTCGCGTATGGACGAAGACGACATGAGCATCGAAGTCGGTCGTGACGCCGGGCCGGAAAGGGCGTACCCCGAATCCGTGGCTTCGCACATGTTTGGGGCCGCTGGCGCGGATGCGGACCTCCTCTCAGTCAGGAGTAGAGCGCAGTCAGAGAACCCGTTTGCGGCCGATATGGACATCGGGTTTGGGCCGGATATTGGCGGTATGGACGTGGATCTGGGCATCTCCTTCGACAATGACGCCCTTAGCGAGCATGCGCCAACGCCGCGTCTTACTCCATCTCGAGCTTGTGAGTGTTGAACCACTCCGCGTTGTATCGTTCCTAATTGTGCGTTTAGCTTCGCCCCTCACTGAGCCCCCGAAGACGCCCCCTCCTGAGCTGGAGCTCACGCCAAAGGCAGTCACAGAAGAAGTCGCGAAGAAGCGGAAGGAGAAGAAGCAGATCATCGATTCGGTAACCGAGCTTGCGGACGGTCCTGGAGCGAGAGTAGGCCGGGGTCGTAACGGCGGACTCGGCGCGGCGGTCACGAAGGACGTGAGTGACATCGTCACCGAACACCCCTACCTCCCTCGCTCGTCCCTCGTCATGCGCCTTCTCGAGATCCGCGACGACCCTCTCGCGCACTTCCTCCCCACCAAGACCACCCCACATGGCACTTTCTTCTCCGCCGCACCCCCAGGCCTCGCCCCCGAGCTCGCAGACATGTTCATGCGTCCCCTTGCGAACTTGCAACCTTCGAAACGGCGAGGCGGGTCACCCGAGAAGCCCCCAAGCAAGAAACGCCGCGTTGAAGGCAGTGTAGCCGGCGACGACGCGGAACTCGAGGAGCTCCGTCGTGAGGGCAGCCGTGCGCCCAGCCTCGCACTCGGCAGCGATGTATACGCGCGAGCGGCGAGCGCGGGTGCAGGGATGGACTTCACATTCGACGACGGGGGCGCGGGTATGATGATGGACGACTTCCAGATGGACGTGCCGCTGGAGGAGCAGCAGCAGCGCGCGCGGAGCAAGAGCGCGGGCCCGCTGTCGCCGCTGAGCCGGCTATCCACGCCGCCCCCCGACCCGTTGCTGGAGGAGGGCGAGGAGAGCCACGCGGACGCGGCGTGCCCGATCGCGCTGTTCGACGACCGGGTGGCGAGCAGCAGCCAGATGGGGAGCCAGGCGCCGAGTCAGGTGGAAGCGAGCGACGACGGGAAGGGCTACAGCAAGAACACGGTGAAGGCGCTCGCGATTGTGCGGCGGGAGCTGCAACCGGGTGCGGAGGACGCGGAGGACGAAGACAAGTACATGAGCTTCAACCGTATGGCGCAGAAGGTGTGTTTCCACAGACCAACTCTTATATGTTCTCTGTCGTGCTGACGTTTGCTCTGCTGATAGGCATCACGTCGTGCCGCGGCCGCGTTCTTCTTCGAACTGCTCGTTCTCGGCACGCGCGACTGTGTGAAGCTCTCGCAGAACCAGCCGTTCGCCAACATCGAAGTGCGTGCCAAGGACAAGCTCTGGGAGCGCCAGCGTCACGGCTCGATGGCACCCTCTGCCCGCATGTCGCAGGCCCCATCGGCACGGCACGGCTCTGCCGCACCTTCGATTGCGTCCGCTTTCGGCCTTTGAGCCTTCGCGTATATGACCTTTGGACGTCTTGACCATCATCCTCGCTGTTCTGTACCTCTTGATTACGCCTTAGTCATGAGCTCCTCACGCTACCCACACGCACGCTTATATCTGTAGTGCCTCCAGATCTTATCCCCGTGTCTTGGTTCGTCGATTTACCGTACTATAGTCTACCCCTGCCATCTCGCTCGTCTTTCTAGTTGTCGTGTTGTCCGCTCTCGCGCAAATGCTCGATGTCCGTCTAGATTATGTGTATTTCTTGCTCCCTGTACTTTCTCCCTTACGATCCGTCTGGACAGCGTGGTATGCACGCCTTGTCTATCGACGCACAATCTATACGTCTTTTGAACGTAGTTATGCCACGAACTGAGAACGTGGTGTTAGTGTTGCCGAATCATCGAAGGCTAGAGTACAGAAGGCCGAAGCAAGCCGAAGCCCCGAGTACGCGATGCACTTGTTACAGGCGCTTACGCTCAGTGTCTTCGTTTGTCTTCCGGCGATACAGTGCTGGATACAATCGTTCTCCCCAACATCTCATATCCACCACTGCAACCACTGACATCCGGAATATCGGGTCTACTTAGTATGAATCCCCCGAACCAGTCGCGATGCTCCATTATGCCATGCCCCTCTCTAAGCCCGCCATCCCACGGACATTGAATCACTGCGGGTTGCGGCGCCCACGATGGTTCGTGACCACAATGAACTTTCTCGGGTGCAAAATGCTCCAGCACGACCACACAAAGGTGCTCATGTGAGTCGTCTCCGATCAAGATGGGTACGGGATGATGTAAAGGTACGGAGGGTGAGCTACGCGCAAATCTACTCTTCTAACTCGAAGCGTCGACGGACAGACCTCAGCAGCCAGACAGCCGCGTGAACTCTGAACGGTTCGTAAGGTCTTAGAGTTTGATAGTGAATATCTCAGCTCTGCTTCGCTTCGTGGATATCAGCCATACCACAAAGTCCGTCTAACTACCTCTATGTGCCGGTAGCCTTGCGCGATGTTATCAGCCGCCACCTCAGTCCATCTCTTCGGATGTGGTTTCGTAGAAGCATCTGCCTCGAGTTTAGAAGATGGGCTTGTCAGAGAACTTGATCCACCATGTTATATTCTCCCACCCGGTCACCGAAGAAGGTTCACAGGGCAAGACTCAAATCCTGGTTCGTGTGAGACGGTAAAGGCGTTGCCCCTACCATGCGCTCCCACTTTCCACGGCTGCTCCTTGTCCTTGCGCTGTTTTCCTCGGAGGTATACCCTCAGGATGCTGCTCAAACATTCTTTCCGGCTGCAGTACCGCTCGCCGTCCGATCTCCTTACATGAATGCGTGGCAGCCTAGTGCTACAGGCAACACTCCTATGCCGCAGACAGTTCCACAATTTTGGTCTCTTTCGGTGCGTCCGTACCGCCTGCCTACATTGAGCTCATGTGCGTATGATTTGCGCAGGAGAATCTAGGATGGAGAGGAAAGATACTCGTGGATGGAAAGCAGTACACCTGGATGGGCGGCGCAGATACGGCAAATGAGACTATAGGGACGGTGGTTGACTGGCGAATAACGCCCACACGTTCCATATACACCGTTACCACAGGACCCATGAACCTCACGGTTACTTTTCTATCCCCGGTAGAGGTATGTACTCTGACTCAATTATGAAACCCTCGTCCGGTCCTTTCCATATCATGATGTAGGGTTATGAAGCTGAAGACCGGTGTCGCAGCCGTTAGACTGGGTCAAACAGTCTTTACCATTTGCATATGTGTCCCTAGAAGCCAATACTCTGGACGGCAATGCGCACTCAGTCCAGGTCTATTCAGAAATTACTGCAGGTGTGTGTGAATACGAGCTATGCAATGCCTCTAATTGAACATTCGTCCAGAATGGTTATCTGCGAATCGATCAAGTGTTGTCAGTTGTAACCGTGCGGAAACCGCCTCTGCAATGTACTACCAGCTCGCCCTCGAGCAGCCCGAGGCGGATACAGAGATACAGGGGCAAGCGCAGGACGGAAAAGCTTACTATGCCGTCGCAACGACCGTGCGGTTCCCTCTCCTCATCGGACAACTGGAGTATTGACCCGACTTCCGCAACAGGGCCCAACGGTGTCATGGGAGAGCGGGATTGACGTAGATACCCGCTCTCAGTTTATCACGCACGGCGGATTAACGGATCAACTTGGATTTACGTCTGGCATCATTGGGCCGTAAGTGTGATTCATTTCAATTGTATTGTGAGGTGGGCTTGGAGCTCAAACAAAGTGTATCACAGCCCCTATAGCGTTGCTGCGTTTGCTCAGAATCTGGGCACCATCCAGTCTACCACGTCGCCTCTGGCGTGGGCACTCGGATATGTAAGAGATCCAGTTGTGACATACACTACGTCGTCCGGTGGACAACAATCGCGCAGGCCGTACTTTGTCACAGAGTTCTCTACAATATCTGACGCGGCAAGTTTCCTAATGGTCAGCCCCGCTTCGCAGGAAGCTGACAATCTTTGTCCAGATTGATGACTTCGTGACCGACTTCGCCGCTGCTTCAGAACGCGCTGCTGCGCTGGACGAGAAGATCATCGCCGACGCTGCGAAGATCTCATCCAACTATGTCGACCTCGTCTCGCTTTCTGCCCGCCAGACGTTGGCTTCTCTTGACATCACCGTTGGCACTGACTCTAAGGGTGATCCGAATCCATCAGACGTCAAAGTTTTCATGAAGGATGTGGGCACGTCTGGGTGTGTCTCCATCCGCTCGTTCCCGACCTATATGATGTATGGCTAATGTCCTATAGTCGAGTGAACCCCGTGGAGCGCATATACGCTGCTTTTCCCGCGTTTCTGTACTTGAATTCCTCATTCTGTGGTGCGATTCTTGCGCCACTCCTCGAAGCTCAAGAAGGCGTAGACGGCGTAAACTTCGCCGCCCAAGATCTAGGTAGGCGCGCTACGCAATCATCTCTTCGCGGAACTGTAACGAAGGCCAATACAAGGATTGCAATATCCGGTGGCCAATGGGTCTACGCTCTCGCCAAAGAAGGGAGTCGAGCGTGAGACGTCGTTCTCTTTAACCCGACTCCGTTTCTGAAACCGTTTTGCGGATATAGAAACCGGGAACATGCTGATCATGATGTACGCCCATGCAAGCAAATCCGGAAATGGGACCCTGATTGCTCAATATGTGAGTAGCTATCATACACAGTGCACGACGGATATATACTTACGTCTCGCCTCAGTACAACCTCACCAAGCAGTGGGCAGACTATCTGGTGGAAAACTCGTTGACGTCGCAAGGGCAGTAAGTGATCCGCTCACGTCAAGATACTGAAGTAGGTGGCTCACAGTACATGGGATACTGTACAGGACGTCGGCGGACGGAGAAACCACCGCTAATATGACTAACCTGGCCATCAAGGGGATTGTCGGAGTGAAAGCTATGGCAGAGATTAGTGGTGCACTGGGACAGGATAGTGACGCGAACACCTACGACGTGCGTACTTAGCTTCTTCATGAACATTCTCTGAGGCGTGCGTATGATTTAGGGGCACGCATCTTCGCTCTTGCAGTCGTGGCAATCGCTCGCACTGTCCACGGACCGATCGCATATCCTGGGAGCATACGGTGACCAGAATTCTTGGTCCATATTGTACAACATATATGCCGACCGTCTGTTAAACACAAGCCTTGTCTCTCAATCAGTGCGTAAAAACATTCCACTTTAATTTTCCGAGTCCGGCACTGTCTCACTCACGCCCCTCGGTTAGCTGATGAACAATCAAACACATTACTTCAATTCACTGTTCAGCAATGGTGTGTCACTTTGCTGTATATCAGGCTTGTGCGAAGCCTCTGAACAGTAGTCTAGCTCCCGAATTTGGCGTTTCCGTCGACAGCGAGTTAGGAAATACCGCGAGCACAGGCATGTCTCTGTTTTCCCCTTTCAAGTGTTTATAAAGTTCAAGAGCTCCTTTCAATACGATAATATCTCAGCGTGGCTCCTGTTCACGTCGGCCATCGTCACGGACAATAGCGTACGCGACAAGTTTATACAGAGCGCGTGGGCCAGAGCGAGTTTCAACGGAACCCGTGGCGCGTTCCCTGATCATTACGATGACGGGTCGGGGCAGGCGTTTGACGGTTTTGCAGGGTGAGTCTAGTTATTGAGGCCTGGAACGAGAAACTCAAGTCTGCGTGTACGCAAACCTATCCACAGGCCGGCACTGGGCGCCATGTTCGCGCACCTCGCATTGACGTGGGTCCGCTCGCCGCCACGCGGATCTCATCCTATGCTGATGGAGCTTGGGGTTTTAGCGTGCCGGACCGTGCTATCATTGCGCCGCCTCTAACTCCCATGAGGAGCGCTGATGACGGCGACGCTGGCGGAACACATAAGAACGTCGGTGCCATAGTCGGGGGGATCCTTGGAAGTCTCGCCATCCTCGCCATCGCCGTTGGTGGGGTCGTGTACTTCAAGCGGACCGCACGGCGCCACGAACGCGCGCAAAACGTACTGGACGACACCAGCATTGACGGTCCGGCGACAGACGTCTTCGCACGGCCTTTTGTGCCAGAAAGGGCACTGCCTCCAATCCCGTCTACGGCTCCTGGCTGGAGCAAGCAAGCGACGCTTGCGCACGAGGACCCTCGGGCATCCATGCTCAAGACCGCCAAAGGAACGAGGGCACGCCCTGTGTCAATGGATGTGCAGTGCTCGACGAGTGATTACGGCTTCATCTCGGGGCGAATGCTGGAGTTAGAGGCCAGCGCAACACCGCTGGACATGGCAGACCTGCGCGGCGAGGTTGCATGTTTGCGGCAGCAGATGGCGGAGATGCGGCAGCAACGGGCGTTGGAGTTACCACCTTCGTATTCGGACTGATATGCCGCTTAGGATGTGGGCTTTCTTGTAAGACGGTGCAATCTCCCGTTACTCGTGTACGAATAGTCGCGTCTGTTCACGGCAATGATTCCAAGTTCATGGGTGTAAACAATGATCCAATGTATTCCAAACTCGAACTGTATTCTTGAAATGAGCTTGTGCTAGTGCAAAGGCGTTCCTCAAACTTTCTGCGCCTTCGCTGGTCTGTACATCTACCACATCTTGTGAGGAAGAGCGTCATTTTTTGCTTCTGGCTAGCACTCACGAGGATTACTGGCACAGGTGCGTTGTGCCATGCTGGATTCTCGGCGCCGAGCGTACCTCTTGCGACAACCTCGTAGCCCATGGTCTCGTAGAAGCGATAGCTACGACCGGTCCAGACAAAAGAATCGCGACCCTCTGCGTCGCTCTGCAACCACGTCGTCAGACGTGCCAAGTAGTTCTTAAAGGTGACGAGAACTCAAATAAACGCGTACCATGTCAAGCATCTTGCGGACAAGAGCAGTGCCATATCCGTGACCCTGCACGTCAGGATCTACAGCGAGACCTTGAACCTCAAACATCTCCTCGAGTCGCTCCGGGCCGCCAAAGGCACTTTTCACCATGGCTTCGGTCGTTGCTTCATGCTCGGCGAAGCGCTGTAAGCGATACAAAAGCGGCAATCAGTAAAAGAGGCAGGATGTCATGTTTGCGCTAGGCGACAGCACACACCTTACGGCACTCTGTCGTCTGGAAATAGGAAAGTATCTTGCGGAAGATCTGGATGAGGAGCGGGAGGCTCATATGCCCTGGTGAACCGCTACAAAGGTGTCCGTCAAGCCCTCCCTTGTTCATAAGATGCTTTGAACACTCACTACTGCATAAACGAGTCGCCGGCGTGCACGGTGAACAGGCGGCTCTGGGAGATGGCACCTGCCCACATTGAGCCGTCTCGAAGGCGGCGGCGTGTTTCTGAGAACGGGTTCGTGTCGACACTCTACGCAGCCGCATTCATGACAGCCAATGAGCCCGGTGCGATGGTGGGGGGAGGATTACGAAATGGGGATAAACTCACGTAGAGATACGCAAGATGCGGGTCTCCTTCGAAGGCTTTGACTCGAGTTTGTGTCATGCGAGGAAGGTCACCTAAAGCAGGAATGGGAAACGATATGCGATACAGTGGTCTGTAGGGAGGGACAGCGAGAAGTTGAACGCACGATATCTGGCTAGCACGACCTCGACGGTATCCCGCACATTCGCTTTTTCCGTATTCGCTATGAGCGGGGTTGTTTCCGAGCTCTTCTGTTCGTTGGAGGGTGCCATCCTCTATGCCTCTTGAGAGTCAAGGATGACTGTTGCGTATATTAGAGACCGTCGTTGGTACTGTCGAAATGGGAATGCGGCGTGGACACGGGGATGTGTCTCCGAGGAATTGCATATTGTTTCGTCGCCCAGGGCCGCTCGCTGATACATAAGCGCATCATGCCCGCGCTCAGTCTAGAAAGCTGGGTAGAGAGCTCGTACTAGAGAAAATCAGGAAGATCGAGCGAAGGGTATGTCCGGTCCGCTCCGACGGACTCGGAGACACGGCGAGGCGGGGGCTCGGTCACGTGGACACCGTCCCGCGCGTCGCGTCGCGGTTGTGTTCGGGCACGCCTCTCGTTGAATCGGGATTTCGCCTTCTCGCCACCTTTCGACTGACCCATGCCACATTCACGAACTTGACAAACGACACAAGACGATCACCAAACCTCAACATGTTCTCAAGAGGGACAAGATTTCCTGCTACAAAGCGTGCGCTCTTGAATATCTTGTTGGACAACTCATAGGCTGAACATCGTTCATCGAATAGCCACCGGCGTTCCGGGCCCTGGGGCTTACGATGTGCAAGGTACAATAAATCTCTCTTTCTTTGAATGCATTGACCAAGTAAGCGTGTAGATCCCGAATATGACGCATACAAGCGCGGCGCATTCCTTGAGAAGACGAACCGCTTTGGTAAGGACAAGCCATCCGATGTACAAGGTATGTCCTCGAAGAATGCCCAATGGTCTCACGTCTAACGACAGTTAGGCCCTGGCGCATACGAAACTGAGCCCGGCGATGCACAGAACCGTCCACCAACAAGGACCTCCAACAACGCTACTGGTACCAACCAGTTAGCCGTTCTCCAGCGTAAACTTGAGGACTTGGAGAAGATGCATATAGAGGGGAAGAAAGCAGTAAGTCTTCAGTCTTGAGACCCCCTTGCATTGCCCACAATAGGCCCCGCAGCATCACCTCGAACAAGAACGCCTCAAGCTCGAGCTTAACCGTGCCCTACGTACTGCTGTCGAGCAGACCGAACGTGCTGATAAACTCAAGAAGCAGAATGATACGCTGGATGCACGCGTGCAGGAGCTGAAGAAGGCGAGCGCAGCTGAACAAGCAGAGCTACGTGACCTCCGTCTCCGCCTACGTACCAGTGAACATGAGCGCGCGCAACTCGCGGCGAAACAGGGCGACACCGCCGAAGCGCGCAAAGTAGAGGCGCGCCGGAAGGAGGAGATCAGGGAGCGAGAGCGCAAGATCGCAGAACTCGAGAAAGCTCTAGGTGTGGAGAAAAGGCGGCGCGAGGCGGTGGAGGCGAAGTTACAGGAGGCGCAGGCGAGAACGGATGAGCGGGTTCAGCAAGCTCGATCAGCAGCTGAAGAGATGAAGGCCCAGTTAGAGGATGTGCGGCGGGACGCGGACAGGACGCGCATTGAGCTTGGGCGGATGGAGGCTCGGTCGGGCGAGGCTGAGGAAGAGCTGCTTGACCAGTTGGAACAGCACCGATACGCCCTCAGCCGCGTTGCTCAAGAGTATGGCCGGCTTGCTTCCACCTCCGTCTCTATCTCCGTCCATCAGCAGGTCAAACACGAAGCCGCCGCCCTGCAACTTCGAAGCTGCCGCTTGGAGCGGAAGCTAGCGAACAGTGATGCCCAGGTGGCTGAACTGGCGCATCTCATTCGGCAAATCAAGGAGGAAAAGACGTTCCTTTCTGCTCAGCTCCGCGAAGCTCAACAGGAGATCGACGCTGTCCGACAAGCACTCCGCGATGCCCCTCATATTCCTCACCCCGACCTCGAAGACCTCGTCGAGCTCCAAGCCTCCATCCATGACATCCTGGAAACGCAACGTGCTACTGACCGGGAGGCTAGCGACGCAGTGCAATCCAGCACAACGGCATGGGCAAGCTTCGATCGCGCCCGGGCAGATTCCCTCCTCTTCCACTCTTCCCTGCTCGCCAAGGAAGCCTCAGACGCGCGCAAGCAACTCGAGCAGCATACACAGAAGCTCTCCGAGGCCGAATCCATGCACGCACACCTGTCCGAGTCCCTGCAGCGAGTGCAGGCCGAAAGCGCCGTGGCACAGCAGACGCTCGCGGAACAGACCGCGTCGCTCGCAGAAGCGAGCGTACGCGCTGAGTCGCTCAAGCGCGAGCTGGAAGCTGCACGCGAGGAGGCGCGTGAGGGCGTCGCGCGGGCGGAGCAGAGCCTCAGGGACGAGAAGAAGGCGGGCGAGCGTCTCGCGGCGGCGTTGAAGCAGGCGCGGCAGCAGGAGCAGTTCCTCCAGAGCGAAGTCGAGCAGCTAAATGCCGACCTCGCGGAGGCGGAGAAGTACGAGGCGGCGTACGCGTCGCTCCTCGCCGAGGTCGATGCGCTCGTCGAGAAGAACGCGCTCGCGGAGGACGAGGCGCAGAGGTTGAGCAAGTTCAATGCGGAGATCCTCGGCCACAACAACCCGGCGCAGCGCATCCAGTACGTTGACCGCATCAGGCGCGAGCTGCATGAGACCAAGCATGTGAGTCCGCTCCGTTGAAACTAGGAAAGGAGGGTGCTGATGTGCTCCCATGTCAATAGAAACTGCTTGTCTCTACGCGCGATCGCGACGCGGTGCTCGTGGATAACGATGAGCTCCGCGCGGAGCTCGAGCTCTACAAGTCCGTCGCCGTACCGCACGACGCGAAGCCGCGCACGACGATCACCCGTGTGGCCCGCCTCCCCTCGAATGCGGCTGCGCCGTCCGAGCTGGATCCCACGGTGCCCTCGTCGGCGTCCACGACCACAGCTTCCTCGGCTGCGTCGTCAGCGTCGGGGCTCCGCGTGCCGTCATACACCTCGCAAGGCTCGGCATCGCTATCCTCGGGCGCGCGTTCGACATCAAGCGTATCGGCGACGCGGCTGACGAGCGTGCCCGAGCTGCCATCCGTGGCTGACTTTGGTGATGACATGACACTGGACGAACTCATGTAGGACTTGCTTGTACACGTTCACTGGATCTTGGGACTCGCATCTTGTGCTTGTTTATGACATATATCCACAACCAGACGGACGGAAGGCTTGCTATCAAAAGGCGAGAGGTAAGGTAGTCCAAAGTATACAACAATCAAACGAGACGAAGGGCATGCTCTAGGGTAATCAAACGTCATCCTATGCCCACGTTTTGGTCAAATCTGAGACGAAGAAGCCATTCCCAGCGTTGACTAGATCTGTCGCTGTATCCTGCTCAGTGAAGAGATCGGAGTATATCCAAATATCCTGCCGAAGTCTTTCCTCGGCGATGTAGAAGTCAACGTCGACTTGTGGGTTCGGGGTATGATGCCTGTCCAATTGCGTGAGACGTTAGTCATCGAGGCATGGTATATCGTATCTTACACCGTGTTAAGATGATCCAGCACAGCTGCCACATAATTCGAGAACTCCATACCGCACCAGGAGCACGTCGACTCCGCGTAGCGAACACCAGGGGTAGTAAGCATCTCCGCCACGATCCGTGCGCGGTTCGCAACTTGGATTGCGCACGCCCTGGCAGCGTATTCTCCGGCCAGAGGTGCCCAATGAGGGATGTACGGGTCGAGAAGCCTCTGCGTTCCTGGTGGACGATGGGCTACCGTGTCATGGAGTATCTAAGGTCCTACTGGTGAGCGCGGATCCGCAAAGCAAGCGAGGTGGCATACCGCAGCACGCCAGTCGAACACCTGTTGGCGCATGCCTGTCACGCAGACACGGCAGGACAGCCGCGTGGGATGCTGGTCAAGTTGCTCCGGCGTTGCTGTGTCCGGGTCAAGACCGTACGCGGCAATGACTTCGCGCACACCCGTCTTCCGTCCGAGGACAGTCAGCACGAGATTCGCTCGAGTGTCGAGGAATAAGCCTTCGTTCCCGGGGGAGTCGCTTTGGAGGGTCCAGCTGTAATTTAATGCGCTCCGCGTGTATTCATCGTCCGTGGGCGGCGAGCGATCTCTGAGACATCGATGAGTGACAACGTTCGGCCAGCGTAAGAAACAGCTGTTGTAACTGCTATAACATTGTAAGCACTCGAAATTGGCGATAGCGAGGTCGAAGAGATTATCAGATCGTGTGTCTGCGCCCGTGCCCTGAAGCGCGTCACGAACAACCTGTGTGAATCCGTGCTTGCGGTCCCTTATCCAAGAATCAACGAGGTCGGGGAACAAGTCGACGAGCTTGGCGGTGATTGACTCCGGAGTGACGTCATCCGACGGGTCTGCCAATATCGCACGTACTTCAGGTAGGCCCACAAAGTCCATGAAGCTTCCCGTGAGTGACCGACCGGCCCCCGGAGCCCACTGTGCGTGTGTGTGCTCAGATATCAGAGTGACGAGACATTCAAATCGTTGTTGTATCCTCTGGGTCTGTGCTCTCTCCACACGTTGAGAGGAGAGATACGCGACAAGCTCCTCGCGCCCGCTCGTAAGCCATTCTGTGGTCTCGACTGGTATGCATTAATCTTCTCCAGAGCAAAAGAGCGGTGTACGCACTCTCATCATTGAGTTCTAACTTGGAACGGACTTCGTCCATTTGCATGAGGCGGCCTCGAACACTGCCCGTCCAAGGATTCGCAGTCCCATCATGATCTTGCTGCTCCCACTGTTCGACTTGCTCCCAATGCACCTCACGAAGGACACTGTGGCATGTTGAGTGAGGGGCAACACCAGGACTTTCGATGACATACCTGTCTAAACGACTTCTTTTCGCCTTCTGTGAATATTGATTGTGCCACTGCTGAATCTGCTCTGCGCACTACGATAATCATCAGACAAGGACTAGCGTATCACAACGACTAAATCGATCAAGAACAGACCTTTCGTTGTGTATCTACAATCTCTAGGCGTCTCATTATATAAGCCTTCCTGGACTCGTCACTCTGGAGGTTGGCCCACTCCCTTCTCACAGCAAGAATATCAGGCTTGTGATACATTCTGCCCCTCAGGTTTCTAGGGCCGAGAATTTTGAACAACGATTGGCATAGAACAGCATATCCTTGCTTACCTTTGTCGGAAAGGCACCATAAGGAACATACTTTGCTCGTGAACATCCTGGGGAACTTCGAGTCGAGTGTTATCGAAATCTGGGAGCTCTGGAATTCGGTACTGATACCTGTGTAGGAGGGTGTAAGGATCTCATAATGGAAATAACGTCGAGAATCGCTTACATCCCGAGTTCACAATCTCCACAATATCTGGCAAAGAATCTGTAGATGAGTGGGATAGCGTCCTTCCTTTCCTGTCCGCAATTCTACGTCATGGTCGTGAGCATGATCACACGCTTGATGTACGCTGAAACGGTGCTAGAAGACTCACATGACAGTGATTCGAGAACAAGAGGTTGGTGAATGTAAGAACGTTCATCCACGGAGGTATTCCGGGGAGGGCCGGATCCTGTGCCCATGCATCCGACCAGATTGGTTTCGACGACTTGCGTATAAGCATGCAACGGAACGCCTTGCTCGTTCGAGCGAGGCTAAGCAGATCACGGGGGTGACAGACCCTCAATATCTAAGACTTACACAATGAATATATTTGGGATACGCGCTGAGGAACACCCTTCAGTATACCTCGCATATGACGTCTAGAGGCATGTCCTGGAGCCCATCCTGCCGCAGCACTGCCACGCTACCTCGACCTGCAGCCGGACCGGCATTCCAGGCGGTTTGCATGCGATTCCCAATACCATCGTTTCCTGTAGTGCTTCCGTTTTCTATTGAGGCATTATGGCGATCGTAAAACATGATCGTGAGATGAGGTAGAGTGTGGTGGTGGTTGCAGAAGAAGATATGACTGTTGTTGAGCGCTGGGAGCTCGCCGAGCTTCGAGGCTCTCACTTTCAAGCGCCCGTTGATCCTGTGACTCGTACTGCTGGATGACATTGACATAGACGTTATCAATCCGATGCACGGTACTCGAGACAACATGAATGAAGGGGAAGGAAGCAGGGAGTAAAGCCGCATGACAGGAGTAATTTCCGGACGTCCTCTTCCAGCTTGTTTGCCGTCGAAACGCAGGATAAGCCTGAGTAGTATTAAATTTTAATCCCTTGCCAGCCTGAACGTCCGTAACGGTAGATCCAGTGGAGTGCACCACGTTAAGCTTCTTTCGAGCAGAACTAGTGCAAAAGTAATGATGGAACTAGAAGATGGCCGGGATGGAACGAGTCCTGATCGTGAGCGCTTGAGCGCGCCTGGCCTACGCGTTGAAGCTTGACGCCTACAGCGCGACCACGTGATGAGGAGCACACAAGCCGAACGCGTTGAATGCGATGGCTGCGGCGGTGTTCCCGCGTCCCAGCCCGTTCGACTTGGCCATCTGCTCTGGTCCTCCTCTCGCCCTCCTTCGCTTGTATACTCGCCTGACACATGCTAGCGGGGTCTATCAATTAAAGACATGGCCTCTCGTCGCAGACAAATCACTTACGTCCCGCTCAACGACTCGCACGACAATCGAGATGTCTCTCCCTCTCGCCCCTCCGCCATAATGCGGCTCGCGCTTGGCCAAGACGACTACGACTACGATGATAACGCGCAAGAAAATACAGTGATGACCATGCAGACACGGCCTCCGAGGCAATCCCCCATCCGGTATCCCTCCCTTCCTGCGGTCCCCGAAGCGTCAGAGGAAAGCTCCACCATCTCAGACAGGTCATCCATATCGCGGCAAAGTACTGGTGAAACGGTGACTGCCGCGATGCAAGATTTCAATGGTCATCATCGAGGACTTCCTGCGCCCCAGCTCCCAACAATAAACTCTGGTGAGCCTTTCCAGTGGGATGAGTTCCATGAAGCCCCGGACGACGATCCCTTCGCCGACTCCCACCTGCCCGTCTACCACCAGCCTGCTGTTCACAATCGACTTTCAAACACATATCAGCCCCCAGCCCTTCTCTCTCACAACAACACATCCCAGTCGAGCCTCTCGGACCAGTACTACATGCCCGACAGGAACTCCTGGAATCTCCCGTCGCGTCCCTTGTCTGCGTTCACCGCCGTGACCTCCGACATGACCGGTTACAGCTACTCACAGCCCCCGGATCAGCAACAAGCTGCCATGTACCCCGCGCACGCGACTATAGACCATTTCCAGCACGATACAGAGGCTTACGCATCTGGTGCGCTCTCCCGTGCCTCATACCAACCTCCACGCTCCCGCTCCCCCACGCCGGCATTTGAGGATGAGGACTATCAAATCTCACCAAACGGAAGTGTCCAATACACAGGATTTACGCCCTCTCCCCAACGCCGTCAGGTACCGACAACCAACGAGAACGAGTCTCCCAGCAACCTTCGGCCATTCTCGCAAGTCTCGTCCTCGACGACGGAAAGCGATTCCTTCCAACGCCGTCCGTTCTCTCAAGTGACGACCAATTCGTCCACAACGGAGAGCGGCTTTCGACACTCGAAGACCTTCCTTCGTGCCATGTCGGCGCCTGCGGATCCAGAGAAGGTTTCCCTCGCCAACTCGGGTTCTACGGCCTTCACGGAGCCTGAGACTCCCCTCCCGACGCGTCACTTCGGGCCCGCTCCCATAGGACGGGTTTTGCGCCGTCACAAGACCAAGAAGCGAGTCCAGCTTACGAATGGAAACCTCGTGCTCGACCTGTCTGTCCCACCAAAGCTCGTTCTCCCCCGTAAGGGCGACCAGGAGACGATGAAGACACGGTACACGGCTGTCACTTGCGACCCAGACGAGTTCGAGAAGAAGGGGTTCTTCCTCCGTCAGAATGAAGCGAAGCGGACGACGGAGTTGTTTATTGTTATTACTATGTATAACGTGAGTTTGTTTATGACCGTGACACTGCAATTATGTGCGCATGTACTCATGCATGTGGTGTTCTATAGGAGGACGAGGTCCTTTTCTGTCGCACGATGATTGGCGTCATGCGGAACATCGCGCACTTGTGCTCACGAAAGAACTCCAGGACGTGGGGCCCAGACGCGTGGAAGAAGGTACGCATACCCAGCATTGCGCTCACATGCCGCTCATTCTGCGTCGCAGGTGGTCGTATGTATCGTCGCAGACGGACGCAAGAAGATCCACCCACGCGTTCTAGACTGCCTGACGCTGCTTGGCGTGTACCAGCCTGGCGACCACATGAAGAACATGGTCAACAACAAGCCCGTGACGGCGCACCTGTTCGAGTACACCACGACCTTTGGGCTCGACGAGAACCTCAAGTTTCGGTACCCGGACAAGGGCATCGTGCCGACGCAGGTCATCTTCTGCATGAAGGAGAAGAACCAGAAGAAGATCAACTCCCACCGCTGGTTCTTCAACGCGTTCGGGCGCATACTGCAGCCGAACGTGTGCGTTTTGCTCGACGTCGGTACCCGCCCCTCACCCAAGAGCATGTATCACTTGTGGAAGACGTTCGACATCAATTCCAACGTCGCCGGTGCTTGTGGTGAGATCGCAGTTTACAAGGGCAAGCATTGGAAGGGTTTGGTGAATCCGTTAGGTGCGTCCCTCTCTGTCCCAATGCAGATGCTAGGTGACTCAATTGATCTGTCATAGTCGCGGCTCAAAACTTTGAGTACAAGATCACGAACATCCTCGACAAACCTATGGAGTCGCTGTTCGGGTACATCAGCGTGCTGGTATGTCGGACTCTCTTGTTTTGTGCATAGTTAATGCTGACATGCTTCCAGCCGGGAGCATTCTCCGCATACAGGTACATCGCGTTGCAGAATGACCAGTATGGCTTGGGACCCCTCGCTTCTTACTTCAAGGGAGAAGTTCTGCACGGTCGAGATACCGACATCTTCACCTCGAATATGTGTAAGTGCGCCACATATCTACGTCGGCAGTGACTGATGTGTGTTCCCCTACAGATCTTGCAGAGGATGTACGTGCATTTACACAGATTCCCGTGTACCAGCACTAATATTCATGTCTCACAGCGTATCTTGTGCTTCGAGCTCGTAGCCAAGAGAAACTCAAACTGGTACGGCGTTACGTTTGTTTACAGAGTTCTTTTTAACTTACTCCTCCCTAGGGTGCTGAAATATGTCAAGAGCGCGATGGCAGAAACTGATGTCCCCGAGGCGTTGCCCGAGTTCATCAGCCAGCGACGCCGGTGGCTCAACGGTTCTTTCTTCGCGGCGACGTACGCCATCGCGCATGTCGGTCAAATTCTGGCCTCTGGACACAGCTTCTGGCGGAAGGTCTTGCTCGTCGTCGAAACTTTCTACAACGTAATCAACTTGTTTGCATCTTGGTTCGCTGTCGTACGTCTCGCGTCTTACAGTCGCGTCTCTACGATTGCTAACCTGTTCTGTTATCTGACTAGGGTAACTTCTATCTGTTCTTCGTGAGATTATCTATACACGGGCCATCAAGCACCATCTGACTTCCGCGCATAGGTTATCTTGACGTCGTCCTTGGAAAGTGGAGAATTTGGCATGAATGGAATCAAGTACTTCAATGCCGGATGCCAGGTGCGTTCCCACCTATACTACGCTCCTGGCTCACCACACTGACTCATCGATTAGTTTGTTATGGCTAGCCTGGTCATTGCTTGCTTTTTGTTCTCGATGGGCAACAAGCCGAAAGCGTACGTCATGTCTCCATCCGTCGACGCTGCCTCCCTAACGCCTGTCGCAGCGCTCGGTGGAAATACATGATATGCGCTGTCGCTTTCGCCTTGCTCATGATCTATGTGATCTTTGCCGCCGTGATGTGTTCGATTCAAGCCGCGACGCAAGGAGACCACGCGTATCAAGTTATGCTGTTCAGTATCATCGTGACGTACGGAAGTACGTGGCTATACTTGTTCATGGCGTATACGTCTGATTGTTTTCGCTGCAGTGTATGCTGCATCAAGCGTGCTGTCCTTCGATCCCTGGCACATGATCACTAGTTTCCTCCCTTATATGCTCTTGTCACCGACTTATGTGAATATATTGCAAATGTACGTCGCCTGCTACTTCTAGTCCTGTTGGTGCTCAACAATCTCCATAGCTATGCCTTCTCGAACCTCGACGACGTGAGTCTTCATCAGACCCTACAGATACCTTCAGGCCACTGACATCATCCGCGCAGATTTCTTGGGGCACCAAGCAAGATACGGAAGTGAGCACTGACCTTGGTGCTGTCATCCAGAACAGCAACTCGCAGGTCGACCTCGAGGTGCCCACGGACGCGACAGACGTGAACCACATGTACGAGGAGGCGCTTGACAACGTCCGCAACCGCAAGCCGCTCCCTAAGGCGCACGGTCTGAGCGACGCGCAGAAGGAGGAGATCGCGAAAGACTACTACGCCAACGTGCGCACGAACGTCCTCCTGGCGTGGGTACTCTCGAACGTGAGCTCTTGCTTTCTTAAATCCGTTGGGCTCTGTGTTGCGCTTTCTAGCTGACGCTCGTTCCCCGTGATCGTAGGGATTCCTACTTGTCGCTATTCTTGGCGGCGGGGACGCTGTCAGCACGTTCTCTGTGAATGACACGTTCAGTCGAACGAAGACGTACATGACCTTCATCCTCGCCTTCGTCGCCATCATGAGCATCATCGTACGCGTTTTTCCTAGCTCCTCGTCGATCGTAAAGCTGATCGTGCGCCAACAATAGCGCTTCACCGGCTCGACTCTATACCTGATAGCCCGGGTCTTCACTGGCTGAACGCCGGTCTTCTGACTATGCAGTCGCGATGTATGATAGTATCTCATGTATCTTCTCATCTCCCCTATGCCCCTTCGGATCATGTACGGACATTGTATATTGCCCATATATTCGGATTAGTAGTACTTACTTCGGACGGTCTACGTCACGTTCACCCTATTCGTTCATGGCGATCGATTATGCATAGTGCGGCAGCGCAGGTCATTCGGCTTAGCGTGCTCGGGGCATATTTGTCGACGTGGGATGATAAACTTCCATGAATGGCGATTTGACGCCCACAGCGCGCGCGACTCGGTCGATGCGTTTTGACTCTGTCAGACCTCAGCTTAGTTCTATACTCCTCTCTTGAGCAAATACTTATCACGATCCAATCCATCTACTCTACCGTGCTCTTCGATTTCCTTGAAGTGCATGGCGACGCAATACGAAGTACGATCTCGTTCGCGGAGGCGTGACAGTGCTAGCCTCATCAGTGGGATCATTCGAATTCGGTGGGAGGTCATATACCGTACCGGCGACCAACCTTCTTGAGCATAGTAGTGAGTATGATTGTATGCTCTACATCCATCTGCGGATCTCCGGGGCTCAATAACACCTCGAGCTTTGTAGATGCGGCAGCTTTTCTGGGACAAACCAATATCCTAGGGGCGAGCACAAACGCGAATGTGATACTATCCGAAGCGACGTGGTGCGCGGAACTAGTGCCTAGACATCTGTGCACTCTAACACTCAAACGCGCCGCAAGAGATTCTCATCGACTCTCAATCTCCACCCGTCCCCGTGGGCCTTAGTCCCGATTCATCGAAGAATCATCAAATTCCGTCTTAGGTGTGTTCAGGATGATGCGCTCGCTGTGGGCGTCGTCCTGCGTCAGTTCTGGGCGACCAAGATAACATGAAGCCGCCGCGCCGACGCCCACCGTAGTGCTTCTGATATCGAGCGCATGCCCTACGCCTGCAGCTATATATACTCAAAGATCACCTATACCTTTGGACGGAGGTCATACGCCATGGTCCCTGACAGTCACGGTGCGAGCTCAGAAACAACGCCACTTCTGACGAAGACGCGTAGTCGCGCTAGCGTGCAGGATTCCGACAGCTTGAAGGTTGTGCATGCAAAATATCGTACGTTAATTGTCTGTCCTCTGCAGAATCCCGGGCCGACACGAGCATTTACTCTTATTTCTACTATTCTAGGTGACATACCGCGAATGACGAAAACACGGGTGAAAGCCTTCGCCGGGGACCCTTTCCTAGCGTACTTCTTCGTACGTTTACAGACTTACTGTTTCCTCTTCCGCCTAAGGCTTACGATGGATACCCGCGATGCGGCACTTTCTCGGCGAGACAGGAAGCAGATACGAACCCATTCCCCAAGACGCGGCGTTGGCTACAATGGGATTTTTTGCGCTGGACAGGAGCAATCCACCGGCGTCGTCTGTTCACCATCCATGCTGGTGACTGTTTCATGCAATAGTGAGCGTCCGATATATAACAATTTCGTTAACGGCGGCGCGAGTACTGACAAGGTACCTCACTATTCACCGTACACAGCAGCTCGCCGGAGAACATGACCATGCCGTGGATTATTCGGATACTCCAGAATATTCTTGCATATATGCCTTCCAAGGCGTACAAGAAGGTAGGCTAAGTTTCCTGCTCCCAGTTGTTGGGGGTATGTGTCGTTGCTCACCCATAAACTCCGTGCACAGAGATTTGCTGAATATCAAGCGAGGTGCGAAGAAATGGCTGAGAAGACATTTGGGACTCCCGAACGCCTCAAAGAAATGTACGAGATTGAAGTTCTTGGTGTTGATCCCGCCGTGCAGGGACATGGGTATGGCACAGCACTCGTCCGCGAAATGCTGGAGATGGTGGGTAGTGTCAAGTTCAGCGTAATACGATGCACCTGAACACGAATTGTCACGTAGAGTGACGCCGAAGGCCGCGACTCTTTTGTATGGGCCGTCCGGACGTATAGGTTTTACGAGACGCTGGGGTATGTGGTCGTTGCGAAGGCGGTTATGGGA
The DNA here is from genome assembly GCA_002150815.3 of Grammothele lineata. NCBI lineage: Eukaryota > Fungi > Basidiomycota > Agaricomycetes > Polyporales > Polyporaceae > Grammothele > Grammothele lineata. Next base: position 248,850 of record NDFF03000026.1, read on the forward strand.
GAGAATGACCCAACGTGGCACCCGGACGAGCCTGCGGAATTAATCCTGGTGAGCAGCCGTTTGAATTCTATGACATGCTGTACTGTGAAGACTCATGAGTTCCTGCAGATGCATAGGGCAACGAAAGCACGAGCATGACGATCGTAGCAGTGACGTCAACATCGCTCGGGAAATTCTTGGTGGCTCGCAGTACCGTAGAAGTGTTCTTGCGGTGACACACGAGAAGCGCCACAGTAATTGTCGGTAAAGTAACCGCAGAATCAATGGATATGGTTTGTGTCAGCTAGGACATTTGACGGCCTTCTGCAACTTACAAATTCTAATCGACGGTAGATGAAATCTGGTAGAAAACTTCTAGAACTGGAATCGAAGTCGAAAGCCTGAAAAGCTGTGCGCGGCGTGTCATAAGTACGCCCCAACCCAGGCACTGTGAGTACTTAGTAGTCAAAAATAATATACTAGGAAATTATCGCGACTGAAGGAACTTAGACCTGAAGGCCTGGTAGCATGGCGTTCGGTGGGGAAGGACCAGCCGGACTCGGAGCGCGTCACGACGCGTCGGGTCTCGTGACGGCACGACTGCCTATTTTGGGGCACAACTTTTCACGTCAGTGAGCCTGGCGCTTAAGTATATGTCTCGTCATCATTCCACGAGCTTATGGTCAGCTGCTCGCACGGCGGGACTCGCGAGGTTACTCTAGGGTTCAGCACTAGTGAAGTGCGCCGGCTCAGGCACCATTCCTCTCAACTCCCCGGAACCATTCAATTCGAGCACGGAGGTTAGCAGGGTGATAAACGCCACTAGACTACCGGCGTATCTGTATCTACGTGGGCCCACAGAGCGTAACGATTTCGACATCGGCGGCCCTCATAGGTCTCATGCCGCAGCGCTCGGGCGGGTAACGGGTGTCTAGAGCGAAGGTACGATCCCTCGTTCTCTAATTGGACACTGGCCGGCGCCCCTTTCTCTTATCCCCTAAAATGATGAGTCTACTTATTTGCAGCAACGTTCACGTGTATAAGATGCATGCACCTCCTTTGGTTTGGTGTCTAAGGATTCAAAAAGAGGCATTCCTGGCGCAGTGGCGTACTTAAAGGCTGCCGCTGGGCGTATGGTATCATGCTACGCGCCTTCGCCTGCTCAGGCCAAATCCTCTCCCCCCTCTATGATTGTAGGAAGACGATATGGCAGTCCCCTCACCCGCTCACGTTAGCAAACTTGATCACTCTACAGATTTGAGCACGAAATCTGTCGATGAGGCGTCCAACGAAAAACGTGAGTCCACTGCAAGCATGGACGGCCTGGAGTTGTTCGTCGCTTCATCGGCCGTGGCATGGACGAAGATAGACGTTGCGGTCCTCCCAATCGTTACAATGATGTATTTTCTCTCTTCTCTCGTACGTTCCCCACATGTTTCAGCTGCAGTGACTTGTCTAACACCGGTCTTCACACATCAGGATAGAACGAACATAGGAAATGCGCGTATCGCCGGCCTTCAACAGCCTGAGGAACTGAGCATGTCCGACAATCAGGTAGAGCCCCGTTTCCATCGTCGTTCATGTGCATAGGTGCCATCCTTACTCATGTATTTAACAGTATAGCTTCTCGCTGACGATTGCCCTGATGTGAGCGTCATAACCCAGACTAGGTTCAACGCAGCTCACGGCTGAATGGTAACTCAGCCCGTACCTCCTTGTCGACATTCCATCGAACAACCTCATGCTAGTATGTGACATAAACCCCCTCATCCCGTTCTTTCGGCAGTTGACCATAGACTCAGCATGTAGGTCCGCGATATATGCTGCCGACTATGGTCACTCTGTGGGGGGTCGCCTGCACCTTTCAAGGTTAAGTGAATGTCTTCTGTGATTTATCTAGCTAACGCCCGTGCTCGCATAGGGGTAGTGCACAACTATTCTGGGCTGCTTGCCTGTCGAATTTTCCTAGGACTGTTCGAAGGTGCGAACCTGACTCCTTGAGCGGAAAGTCGGCCGTCTGATGCCGACAGTTGTTCCCCCACTACCCCAGGCGGTCTCCTTCCAGGCGTGTTCTTTTACCTTTCGTCGTTCTATCCTCGTCAAATGCTTCAGCTTCGGTACGTCATATATTGTCTACACATCCGTTTACCACGACGCTTATATCGTCGTCAACAGTATCGCTATCATGTTCTCTGCCATTTCGTTGGCCTCCGCCTTTTCTGGCCTCCTCGCCGCAGCGATTCTTGATATGGACGGGATTGGCGGTCGCCCGGGGTGGGCGTGGATCTTCATCCTAGTAAGCATCAAAGTATTGCGCCGCTTATTGGGCTGTTTAGTACTCGCGGTCTAATGATTTCAAAGGAGGGCATATTCACGGCGTTGTTCGGGCTAGTCTCATTCCTCCTTCTACCGAATTCTCCCCAGACAGTACGGCTGCTCGACAAAGACGAACAAGCGATAGTTACTCGTGCGCTGCTTCTTGATGGGATTGGCCAGATAGGAGAGGATGGGGGTCTCCCTTCGTGGGCCGTATTCCGACGTACGTTTGTGCGGCCACATATAATCATACTCATCATCATCGGGTTCTTGTGCGGTGAGGATTCCCTGTATCCTTTCGTAAATTGTCGGCTGATACTCTGCAGGCACAACGCTCTTCTCCTTAGCTTAGTGAGTATCCTCACCCGTTCCAAGAGTTTCCACCCAGACGCTCGATATAGCTATCTGCCGAGCATCGTGACCAGCCTCGGATTCGAAGGCTCCAAAGCTCAGCTCATGAGCGTCCCGCCCTTCGCTGTCAGTGCGGTCCGTGAGTACACGACTTATCATTTCTATTCATTAGTTACCCTAAACGGTGCTGTCAGTATCTATCATCACCGCCGTATGGTCCGATCAATACGCCCACCGCGGGGCCACGATCATATTCTTCTCCCTGATGTCCCTGACTGGCTTCGCGATGTTCCTCGGTGAGTGTCTATACCGTCGGCTATCTGAGTGGCGGTTGACTCCCTACCCTCCGCGTACGACAGGCTCCTTCGACAACCACGTCCGCTACGGCTCCCTCTTCCTCTCCGTATCGGGCACGTACTGCGTCGCGCCCGCGCTCTCGACCTGGGTTGCGAACAACGCGTCGCCGCTCGCCCGGCGCGCGACCGCACTCGCGCTCTTCACGACCATGACCAACTCGGGCGGGGTACTCTCCACGTGGCTCCTCGCCGCGCTCTCACCTGCGCCGCGGTACACGTCTGCAACGATCACGCTTCTTGTGTTCCAAGCAGGGACATTCGTCCTTGCTCTGGCGGCGAGGGTGTACATGGCGAGGGAGAACACGAAGAGGGCAAGAATGCGGGCGGAGAGTACGGAGAAGGACCCGGCGAAAGCCGCGGCGGAGGCTGCGGGCGGGACGGCGACGATGACGGTAGTGGAGATACCGGACGAGAGTATCTGGTTTGACTACATGCTCTGATGAGAGGTGAGCGGGCGAGGTTGATGCTGTAAAGTCCTGTCCCACGAAACGTAAATCAACTTGGTGTGTTGACCGTTGCCCATCTGTTATCCAAGACGGGTTGGAATCCGTAGCCATCACGGATCTCTGCCGCCGCAATAACCAATTTGCAAGAGGTTTATGCCGAGGTATCTCATGGCTAAGCGGCAAGGACGTGTGGGGTTATACACGAACGCACGCCGTTTGCCGTGAGTACTACGCGATTTGCGAGAGGGTCACTCCGGTGGTGTCATGGCCCATGCAATGACAAAGGAGATAAACAATCTTCATTCAAACAACGCGCGGAGGAGCCTTTACAGTAAGTATCTTCCATCGGAGCACTACACTCAAGACTCGTCCGCTTGGTGCCCATCCACAATCCCTACTCCTATGGACGATGCACCTTTGAAAACATTTATGAGCAGGATGACAGTGACGCAGATCCGAAACGGCCAAGTCACTCAAACTGAATACTTACCGCGTACGCGATCTTCGAATTACTCGGCAATGACACAGGCACGAGCGCAGATCTCATCGGGAACCACCTCTTCACCTTCAAAATTCCTCTAGTCAGTAAATACTCGACGGCCTAGGATAATGAGATTTTACTGGGATTGGGCATAGGGAGCGCGTTGGTAGCTACCGCGGCGATGACGGCAACGACGAGCAACTTGAAGGAGGTGTAGACGAACTGCATGGCGAGATCAATCGACGAGTAGAGTTGAAGGTGGGTATGTGGGAGTGATCGAGGAATGAAAATGTTCCTGTGAGATGGCGGTCCAAGGCGACGTATGTTGGCTTTTATACATCCCTCTTGTAGTAGCATCCGAGGGACGCCGACGATGTATGCGTTCGCGATCCTCGGCGGCCGGTCCTCCTCGTTCGTGCCGGTTCCTGAGGTTTGCGGCTTGATTCAACGTTCCTTACCATGTGGTTCGTATCTTTCGTACGACAGCATGGCGCCGTTTCGTTACGAGCATCGGGTAGCCTATCGTGCTTGCGATCGACAACGTTGACTCTCCCGGTCTGTGACCTCTCGTCACCAGAGCGTCTAAGTACGAAATACTACTTACTCGCTCCTAAGTCTTCCTGAGTACCTTGGTCGTCGCTTCTGTACCTATCACTCTATTATTGGGCCATCGCATGGCGTAAGAGTAAAGAACCACCTTCCAAACGTTGAAACGTCAGCACCAAACGTGAAAGCCGGCGGCTGGTTAGCTCAGGCTGCCTGTCACTGGCGGTAGGTAAGTTACTCTGGCAGCCCAACTGGCATGGCAAGTAACCATCCTAGCACAATACATAGATATGTAAGTTTGCGGATGCCATGCTTTCCCCCTCTTACCGCCCGGTCTTCATCAGTATGGCGTGCAGGATGAACGACCTGATTCCGGTATATCAACCGGTGAGAGCGCATCAACAGTACGATGTACGTACATACAGGCTATCTGGCTCGGATCTGATTGGGGTGGTTGGATCAGAGACATGCACACCTTTTCTCGACGTGCTCCTCGCGCAGGAAAACGCCGCCCTTCAGCATGAACAAGAACAAGATGCACCATCAATCTGTGCGCACCTGAAAACTGGCGGGAGGAGCGGCCCGGGACTAGCGTTCCCGTGACGTCAGAACGCTTACACCTAGCGCCCAGCTTCGACGTTCCGTCTTCCGCTCACTTTCTTCGATCCCGTCATCGCAGACCAACCGCCGACACCTCATGCGAATGCAATGTGGTACAATGGGTATAACTGTGCTCTTATACTACCATTTCCAACGCCCTCATATGCCTCGGGAACTCCGTTATCTCAGCTTCTACTAATTTGTTGCTTTTTCAAACTCGCACCGTCGTAACGGCGGCCGCAGGCAGCGGCTACCCAGACTGGCCCAATCGTATCTGCATGCTTTTCTCCTCACCTTTCACTACTAGGTCAGTGATCCGAAGCATTTCCTAAGATTTTACAGCGTGGTTCTTGCCACGTTTACTATCGGCATATGCACCTACTCGCCAGAGACCATCATGAAACATGATCGACCCAGGTCACCAACTGGAAAATCTTGGTTGCTGCGCGCACTGCTCGTTCATTCTATGTCCTGATGACTGACTGTGTCATTGCGATTGACGTCACTAGGTCGCCTCGACCCGCTCGATTCGGGCTGATTCGAGGCGTTCATGTTACCGCCCGCCGCCTCAAGCCTCCCCGCTCTATTCGCATCGCGTCCTCCATCGGTACCTCCATGACGTTGAAGGATACCGGATCCATGAGGTTCGTGCCGATCCACCCCGACACTACCTCCTCTGACTCTATACCATGTTCTTCTAGATCTATGGTGGTGGCCAAGGCTACCCTGATTACCTACGCTCCGCAGAATGTTTCACTAAGTCTGAACCAACAGATATATCCACGTTTCCTGACAGGTAAGCGCACGAGCCACATACTCAGTCAAGAGAGATCAACGTTAGAGAGCGCGTACAACTTGTCAAGTAACTATGTCTTCAACCGGAACATGAACGATAGCAGAGTGACGGCGGCCGATCCCCGTCGCACAAGATCGTTCCGGGCCTGTGTCTGCGTCTACTACGTGCACCCACCTTGCATGGGGAGTTCGGCATCTGCTTGAGCGCGACACGTGGGAGCTTATGTAGCCCGCCAGGAACTGCTCATTGTGCCATACCACGCCGCATGCTTCCTGGCGCTCCCGAAGACATGTCCGGGCCGTACTATCCTGAGGCATGTCCCTGGTATCCAACGAGGCCGAGCACTCGCATGCAGTAGCAGAGGGGAACCAAACAGTGCGTGATTTGCGACACAGTAGACACATAAAAATTCCCATCAAACACCTAGTGTACCAGAAGAGGTGTTTTAACGAAGCACTATTGAAACACTACAAGAATGCATCGATCCCTTTCAACGCGTTCATAACAGTTCACGATCAATAAGTAATTCCAGTTAGACTCTCGCACTGACTGATGCTATGGAGAGACACTTACCGCCTCGGCAATTGCAACTTGAAGCTCAGAGTATGTTCCTGGGGACGCATGGAATTCGTGACGTCGGAGGGCATTGGAAATCTCCAACTACCACGTCTGCTTCTGTAATCCCTCTAGTGAGAAACATGATACAGCTTCGAAAACGGTGAACGACCATACCAGGAACTCCCTCGGCCGGACCAGGAAGGGGGACGGCACCAGCAGCCACGGCAGCGACTACAATAGCGGCGAGCAACTTGAAGGGCGCGTCGAGGAACTTCATAGCGAAATGCCTTGGTGTGTAGAGTATCAAAGAGTTATTGAGGAATGTGAAGTTTGTGAGATGGCCGTCCAACACCGCGCATGCAGGTTTTTATATGTACGTTCCTCCTCTGCTGTGCATCTATCAGGTGCTGGCATGTTCGCAAGGTGCTAACCCGTCGTCGTGTGGCGCAGGCCTTGGGAATAGTGTCTTCGGGGTGCTATCATGAAATGGCATGGTTGAACATGGAAATTGACAGATGCTGGTCACTAGAGTAGCAACATGGGTTCCTGAAATCCTTCACATCTGCTGCTAAACGCCTATTTTTTCACAAACAAAGTACCGGGTGCATAATGCGGTTCCCGTACAGGGTATCAATGTAAATTCCCGCAGTGAGTACATCGGCTTCGGAATTGTTTATGGGTATTGGTATTCTGACTACTCGTTCTCCTACCAATCACAAACATGTCCAGTTCCGGTTGTCGAAGGTCACGAAGGTAACCCTAGAATGAACATCGACTCACACGACAGACCAGCCGTGGAGGCTGGTAGACATTCACTGCCTAGACGGTATTTGAGGCTGCCGTAGAGGCGCGGCCGTCAAGTCCATGTCACAACGCATATAGAACCACGCCTTGAGTGATTTGTATGCACAGGTGCTTCGTCGGATTCCATTGAGACAAACTATGTTAAAACAATGCGCAGAGAAGCCTTCGGAATACTCCCCACCCGCACACCGCGAGAAGTTCTCAGCGTCTACAGCTCGTATCCACATATAGTTCCTGATTCCATTAAGTGATAGCCCTAAGGACACGGCTGATGAGCATGGCAACTCCAATGTGAACATTCCATATCGGGAGGGCCGTGGCCAAGACACTCACCGAGTCCATTAACGTCCGGCTTCCACTTTGGCTATAGCACAGGGTCTACCGCAGGGACCGGCGTCTTGTTCGCATTCATGATCCGTTCTTATAAGCCGAATTCTGTCTGAGTTCTGACAGCAGACACTGTACCTGAGGATGCTTCGGGGCTGGCAACTGGGACAGCACCGGTAGCCACCGCAGCAGCGATAGTGACAATCAACAGCTTGAAGGTCGTAACGAGGAATTTCATGGCGAACGGATGGAAGTTCGAGCGAGGTGAAGCTGTTGAGTGTGAAGAGAGACTTCAATCAGATGACCGTCCGAGCCGGCGATTCCTACCATCTTTTATGCATCTCTCCACCGTGCGTCTGTGAAGAGCGCACTGGTGTTGAGTGGCTATCACTGCATCTTACGCCGTCGAGTGGCGTGGATGAGAGGAACACGATGTCGACGTCTTTCCACGAAACGTCAAGTCTACACACGGGAGCTGACAGCTCATGGACTGTGGTCACTCCTGTACTAGCGCAGTCAGGGGCACAAGTATGCACTGTACAGCTATCGGGAGCTGAGATGCGTGCGTTCATCGGACGGTCCTTCAGCTTGAGCGGTCCGCCCGTACCGCATCCAACAAGGGAGGCAGCAATCATAGTGTCTGTCGGCATAGAGGTCAAATGCGTTGCGAGCCCCTGTCATATCTGAACAGTTGTACCCACATGTGAAGAGAAGCACAGTCCGCTCTCATGAGAGCGGAGGGCCGGGCATTTCGGGCTAGAGTACGTCCATGGGTGGGTAGTCAAAGCGTTGCGGGAAGGTGTGTGGCGGGGGTACTTGATCGCGTCCTATCATTGCCGTTCTGACAAGAAGGTACACTGACGGAAAGATCGTAGCCGTAGACGTAGACTAGTCAGCGACAGGGTGTGTACTCGGCACCCTCCATTGATCATTGGTACAGTCGACTGGTAGGGGCCGCCGTAGAGAAGCATCAGCTACATGTTCAACGTACACATATTACAACATAACCCATACTTACTCGTACATACATACAAACACATCGTCAGAGCTCGTCACGGAGGAAGCCTGGTAAGACGAGGCCTCGACTCCGGACCCAATGCTCTTAAGCGAACAAGTAGTCGTAGAACGACCGCCTCCCACCGCTATGTCCACGCACAGCCGCCTCAGCCCGCGTTCGCGCCCGGTGCGGCGCCCTCCGCGCCGGAGACCGGGACGGCGAAGACGCTGCCCGCCGCTGGCGCTCCAGTAGCCTCGAACGAAGCGGCGCCTGCCGACGACGTGCCAGCGGCGTCTGCTCGACATCTGCATCCGCGTCGGAGAGCGAGAGCGATGCGATGCTGCCCGCGAGGTCGCCTTCAGGCGCGGAGAGGTCCCCATCTGCATCCGCATCCGACTCGCCGAGTACCGACCAGCCGTCGTCGAGATCGAGGGTCGGCATATGCGGCGCACCCGCTGCAGGCGCGTATATCGCACCGACAGCGGGGGAGCTAGGCGTGGAAGCGTCCGACCCTACCTCGACGACCGCAGCGAGACCACTTGAAGGGTGAGCTGTGCCGTCGACGTCGGAGAGGTCGCCACGGTCAGAGACAGGTTCTGACTCGGTGTCGAAGTCGTTCGCGGACAGCTCAGAGAGATCCGTCACCGGGGGCGTGTCGAGGGGGTTTGCGGCGTGTTGTGTTGGACGGGTGACGTTGGGGCGGAGGAGGTAAGTGAGGCGCTGACCGGAGGTATCTTTGCCTGTGCAGCGGATACCGTGTCAATGCGAGGGCATAAGGAGGGTAAAGTTAAGGGGCGTACTGAACGAGACGATATCGTGATATCGCGCGCAGCAGTGCACAACATAACGGATGAAAGCGTCGTCGGTGATACTCCACACAAGTTGAAGGGGTGTCCGGGATACCTCCTTGATGCCATCTCCAGACCCAATTGGTACCCCGGGAAAGTCAAACACCTGGGTCGAATCTGGCGAAAGCATAACCCCTCCAGCATGTAGCCAGGAGATGATCTCGTTCTCAACTTCCTTCACGAGCACTTCGGTGCGCGGGCCCGACTTGCGCAGCTCCCGCCGCATACCCTTCAAGCTAAGGGAGAACCGTCCCGCGTTCGCGGAAGCAGGCTCGCGGGAAGCTGGTATTGTGCCAGGGATAGAGTTGTTACGGGCGAGATAACGGGGAAGTGGTTCGGGGAACGTTGCGCGGCTGCTTGGGGTAGGAACACCGTAGTCCTTCTTGGACGGGGAGACAATGTGGGCATTGCCGACGAAGCGAGCTATATGGCACAAATAACGGCAATGTTACAGAGTGAACGGGAAGGAATGTACACTACGCACCATTATCCCTTCGCCGGACCCACCGCTTGCCCTCCTTATCATCCCGTTTGTTCCGCCGGCCTGATACAGGCGGAGTCGAGGAGACGCCTGCCTGAGCGCGAACGTTGAGGTGCGCGAAGCGATCAGGGAGGCCGGAAGAGCGAAGGATAGCAGGGAACGACATTGGGATGGGTCCACTATCTCTCTCAGCTTGAAGTGGCTGAGCTGGGGCATTTGGCAGCTGCTGGGTCGGTTCTGTAGTCATGGCGTGTGCGGTCGACTCGTTCGTATAACGAGAAGGGTAACCTGGACGGTAAAAAACCAGGCGATGGTAGTGGTTTCGAGTCAAGAGGATGGCGGTACCGGTATTGTCGGTTGATGACCGTCTCCTGGGCTCTCCTGAGCTCTCCTGAGTCCCTCGGTCGTCCGGCCCGCCAGCGCCCCGGCTGGCCGCCGTGAGCTGTGGTTTGAAACGTTGAGACTCACCATGCCGCATCTCGTCTAGTCATCCGTCGATGAATTTTTAAGTAGGTTGAAGCACAAGTGGGAACCTTTCCATAGTCCCAGAGAATAGAGTATCCGGCACCTCATCACGCAAACGTCAAGATCCTTTTCTCGGAAGAGCGCCAACGCAATCTCCGATCCCGTCTGGGGGAAGCACGATGGGCAATACAATCAGTCAAAGACGAAGAACACGCAAAGCGGTGGACAACTATCTACACGAGCAGAGCAGAGTAGAACTAGAGAGCAAAGACAACAACAAAGGACACGGAACGATCTGAAAGCAGGCTACGACTGGAGGCCCTCGAGACCACAGCTGAAGGCAATAGTAGGGGACGTCACGACGTGGGGTTATCCCTGCGCGCCTGCCGCGTCCGGGCAGTACGTTGGAGAATCTCTTCCACATCCAACCTGTTGAGCACTGGTTGCCCGTTAGGCGTCTTCCGCACCTCGAGAGCCACTTTTAGAGCTTCTTGCAGCCGCTTCTGCGCCTCCCTGACAGCTGGATCCGCATCCGTGTCAGCCTCCCCCTCGCCCTCGTTCATCGCAACGTCCTGATCCACCGGCGGATCTACCTGGGGCGGCTTCACGGCTGCCTTGGGTTGAGGCGGCGCTGTGAGGGCCGTCGGCCCGCGTTTCACGGTCTTCGCACCAGCGAGCACGGGTAACGTAGGCTTCTTGACGTTCGCGCCCGCCGTACGGCCCTTCCGCGGCACCAGGACCTTCTCGCCCGTCGCCTTCGTCTCATCCTCATCCTTGACCGTCGATCGCCGCAGGGTGGACGGCTGTGCCGAGCCCAAACGCGGGCGTGCAGAAGAGGAACGTGAGGATGAGCGCGAGGCGGCGCGAAGGTCAACGTGTTTCACGACTTCGGGGGAACGTGATGCGGCAACTTGCTTGCGCGGAGTAGAGTCCGACGGCCGGGGCGCGGTGACTTTTGTCGACGACGTCGCCGCAGACTGGATAGAAGAGGTCGACGCTTGTGGGGACGGGAGGTGTGATCGGGCGCTCGACTCACGCTCCGATGGGGGCTTGATTTCGGGAGCAGATTGCTTTTTAGGCGGGGCGGCGAAGGGTAGATTGATCGGTGGCACAGGAGGGGCGAGCTGAGTGGCAGGCGGAGGTGGTTGTGTTGTTTTCCGCTTCTTTGTAGGAGGTACGTCCGAGGGTGCCAGAGACGGACGCTCCGCTCTCTTACGAGGCGAAGTCTTATCCCTCGCTGAGTTGTCTTTATCAGTCGTCTCCGCCGTCTTCGGTGTGAGCTCAGCTTTAGATGTCGATTTCCTCATGAACGTGGGCGCCTTCCAGATAGACGGGTCGTGTGCTGGCCCAACGTCTTCATCCGACGGAGGTCGACGCCTCTTCACAGGAGATGCCGCGCGTCTATCCGCCGCCATCGCGTTGCGTGTGTCTGCAACGTACCTCGACAACACGTTATTGACGCGTTCATCGTCCGATGAGAGTATTTCCCGAGCATTCGCCTGGTCTTTCGTATGCTGAGGTTTGGGCTTGTCGCCAGGTCTAGATCTTGTTTCCACTCTAGCCTTGGCCTTAGCTTTCATCTTCCCTTTGCGTTTCCGCGCCGTACCATCGCCCGGCTCTACAGGCGGGCTAGAGGGCAGGAGCTCGTCCACCATTTGGCTTTCACCATCTTCTTCGTCGGCCGGGGAGGGGGAGGTCCTGATGGCTGCCCACCCAGAGACCTCGTGCGCCAGGTCATGCTGAGGTGGCGGCTGTGCGATCGCGGGCGATACACGTTCGCTTTTCGGACGGAGGGAGACAGAGCGCTGACGTGGAGGGACGTCGACAGCCTTCGCCTTGTCAAAAAACCTCGAGGCAAGCAATTCGGTGTCGAGGTCCATGGAGGCGGGCTCGCCGGCGAGCGGTTTGTCTGCGGAGGGCCCATGTGGCACTAACGGCACAGTGGATTGGCCCTGGGCTTGCGAAGTATCTTCCTGCGGGAGTGACTGGTTGGATTGTGCCCTCAGTTCTTGACTCTGCGAGTCCTGATACGAGAGCGACTGCTGGCTTTTCGCAGATCCTTGAGACTCTTTCTGCGAGTTCCAGCTTTGTTCGCCTCCCTTCCCTGATGTGGGTTCCTGCACCGGAACCTCACCAGAGGGACCGGCCTCTACCACGTTTCGGAGGGTGGACGGATGGACGGGCTGAGAAGCGAGGAGATCTTGGGACGTAGCCTGCTGACTCCGGACCCCGAAACTCTGACTCTGGCTTTGGCTCTGACTCTGACTCTGAGAGAACCCGATTCGCTGACTACCCGGGCTCGCCGTATCCGAGTTCTCGACGAGGACGCGTCCTTCCCCGCTCGCGTCTGGATCTCGTTGCAGAACGGCTACTCGGGGAAGGGGGACGCGTCGCTGTTCTGGTATCCCCCACCGTACTGGCGCTGGAGAGGACGGTGGTGCGCCGACGGGAAAGCTAGAAGACGGTTGGTCGACTGTGCGTGACTGAGAAGAGTCAGGTAGAGCCGAACTATGTCGAGGGGGTGGCAAGGGCTTCGGTGGTGACTCATGGCGTTCTGATGCGGCCTTTGATTGCGCACGGGAGGGTCGTGTGTGAGGAGAATCCGGTTCGGGTTCCTCTTCTGTGTCGGACGAGTCACTGTAGTTGGGTTGCGGTGATCCTCTATTTGAGGACGACCAGTGAGATGGTGTGCGAGGACCCGAGCTGGCTGGAGAGGACTGTGGCGTAGACTGCCTTCCAACTCGGGGTGAGCGAGGTGAGGCATTACTAGCGCCTGAAACAAGAAACAAGAATTTGATTAGAATACACAGATCATTGAGCTCATAACTTACTTGATCGCTTTGCGGGTAATCGGGGTGTGAGGGGAGTACTTGTGATGGGCTCGCCTTGTAAATATACGTGCTTAGTCTCATAGTTCCACGCAACGACGCTCAAGGACATACCGCACAACTCTCTCCACCGATCAAACACTTCGTCTGGCGGGCGAAAATATTTGACCATCCTAGCATGGAATCGCTGTATGCGCTTCAAATGAGCGATTGAACCTTCTGAACAAATGAACACTATGTACCTTCCAGGTAGCTTGTCGTAGTGCTTCCCTGTCAATAGGAGGTGCCTTGGCCCCGACCACTTCTGATGAGGTAGTGGACACCCTAGGTTTCTGCCCGCTCGTTCTCCTAGCAACTCGGACCTTCACATCCATTTGATCCAATCTGGTCTGAACGTGAGGATCGGCAGCCGTAATCCTAGGCCGTTGTTCTCGCTCAGCTGCAACGGCGGCCGCTTGCTGCTTCCTGAGCTTAAGGACGTTGCTATTTCAGATACGGGTGTCAGGAGAAATGGTCCATGGTGCAAGACAAGGATAACGCACCCCCCGCCTCCGTCTTCTCGCAGTCCCCGTATCCAATCCTTGATGTTCTTGTCGTCAGCGATGTCCACCGGGGAATCCCACATCGCTTCGCCAAAAGAGCCTTTGAACAAGATCTCGTCCACATCAAGAAACAACGTTGATTTCTCCGACATGCCCTTCCCGTCTCCTCTGGCCACTCTGCCGAACGCGACGCGGCACTTCTTCAAGAGGACGAAGGCAGTCTTGTAAGATGTCACCGAGCGCCCCTGGTGCATCGGATTCCTGCACAGGTCAGTCTACAGCCATGGGGATTGAGGCATGCAACGTACTGATAATGCTTCTCAATAGCATCTCTGGACAGACGGACAGGGATGATGTGCTTCTTGTCCGAGATTTCCGCCCACAAACTACATGGCTCGTCGCTCCCTTCCGGCGGGAAAGTCAAAAACTGAGCACATACAAGAGTTTGACTCAGGTGCATCTCAAGCACGAAGAGGGTCGCTTGCTCACCTTGACAAGTTGCGCTTTCGAGCCCTTCTCCTTCCACGAGAGTCCCGACAAGTTGGCGCCATGCTCCTCAGCGATCGATATACAGTATTCCAGAATCCAAGGCGTATGTATCGAGTCAGACATCAGGTAATATTCATGGAGCTGGTCCGCGAGGGGAGTTAGGGGAAATGAGGACTTCGCAGAGGAAGCTACAGTGGTGGCTGTAGGCTGAGCGCGCGCGATGGAAAGTCGGTCACAGAAGACTCGCCCCGACGCGCCGCTTGCGGCCCGTGATTGGCGGGATGTCACTCCGTGACCAGCGCGTTACTCGACGCGATTTGGGCGCTCCACCAACCATTTGCCAAGCCTCTTGCCTCTTAGTGGTCAGCGCAAGGAGTCCTTGAAGGAGGCTACAAACGAGTTCCATGTTGTCTGGAGATCCAAATTCTAATGTGGTTAAGTGGCTTCCATTAGTCAACAGGAAATGCTATATGAGTCCACTGAAGGCACCGCAACGGGCGTCCTGGCGAACGCAAGCTTTAACAGTCTCGCTCTCTGTCAATGCCGCACCGTACACCGCGCCATGGCTATACAACACGCCCACTCATAGTGTGTCAGTCAATGTCCATGATTAACCCATCGTGAGTCCGGGCCTACGCAGTGTCACGTAGCATATCATCACAAAAATTGCCCGTATAGAGACATGTCGGATTCAATGATACACGGAAAATAGCTACACAGTACGATCGATCATCACCACCGTGAAGGCCGCTAGATTAAGCCATTTATGAGTCGAAACCAGCGTCGAAGAGGTAGTTTGCGGCGAGCTCCTCGTTCTTGTCGCACGCGAAGTAAGCCTCGATGACAGCTTCCCGAGGGAAGCCAAGCGCTTCCAACTAGAAAACAAGGGTTGTCAGCGTACACTGCTAGAGCTATAGAAATGCGCCAAACGCACCCGCTCGATAGCAGCGCGCTCTTCGGGTGTGACGTGTACCACCTGAGCGCCAGGAGGCACTGCTGCCTCGTCGTCTTCGCCAAGGTCGCCCCCAAGGATTTGCGCGAGCGCCTCGGGATTCTGCGCGAACAGCTGCGCAAGGCCCGGGTTAGCCGCCGCGAGCTCTTGGATGACGGGCTGCGCCAGCGCCGGGTTCTGCATCATGATCTCCCGAAGGTGCTGGATCTGCGGGTGGTTCATGAGCGCCGCGAGGTTCGCCGCTCCGCCCGCACCGGCACCCGCGCCGGCCGCACCGAGCCCACCGAGAGCTGCCCCAGCCCCAGCCGCAGGTGCATGTTGCTGTTGTTGCTGCTGCTGGGCGAGCTGGAAGAGATTCTGGGGCGCGGCAGCCGGCGGAGCCGCGGGTTGAGCGGGTGCAGCTGGCGGGTCGACAGCCATAGGCTCAGCCGCAGGGGCAGCCGCGGGGGCGGGGGCAGCTGGTGGTGCGGCGGCCTGTTCGAGATGCGCGGGAATGCCCTGAGGAGATGGCTGACTGAGCACAACGAACGTGGGCCCGGACACAATAGGATGGACCGACGTACGTTGAACAGATATTCCACTGCTCGGTCGGGGTTGTTGAAGCTCGCGCGGAGGGCGCGCATGACCTGATCCCGTTCAAAGCCCATCTCGATCATGTTCTGGATTGTCGACTGGAGCGCATCCCCAGTCAAGAAAGAGCTAGTGTCCCCGAACGCGCGCTCGGTCGCGGCAGGAACGGGCGCAGCCTGAGCAGGGGTGAGGATGGGAGCATTGGGAGGCTGAGGCGCAGCAGCAGGGGCAGCAGGCGGCTCAGCAGCAGCAGGGGCAGGAGCGGGTGCGGGGGCAGGTGGCGGGGTGCTTGCGACAGGCGTCGAACTTGTAGAAGGGCCAGCGCCAGTAGACGTGGCCTTGGGCTAACATCGTTGGGAGATATTATGACCAATTGAGCACGATATACTTCGGGAAGGGGCGCACCTTCGAGACCATGAGCACAAGGAAATCCTTCTCCTTGATCTCACATGATTCCACGGTCTTCGAGTCCGGAAGAACCTTTCCTAGATACAGTTCAGAGCGCATACACCAACATACAGCACAGTATTACTCACCAGAATAGATGAGTTTCTGGTTCTCGGTTGGGTGTCCCTGCGCCTCCTGGATCTTCTTCTTCAGGTCTGCCACCGTCTCGGGGCCTTCGGCATCGATCTGAAGCGATCCACAGCTGTCAACAAAGTTGAACACTGTAAGTGCTAAGCGCACGCACCGTGAAGACCTTCTGCTGCAGAGTCTTTACTGTGATTTTCATGGTTGGAGGAGGAGGTGAGAGGTGGAAACCAAGGAAGCTATCGGCGCCTGAAGTGGACCTCCACCTCCCTTGACTGACGCGTCCCGAGCACGTGAGACGTTCCCCGGGTCCGGCGGATCTTCGGGGTCGCTCCCGGGCCCGCCGCCACTGGCTTGCTTCTCGCCGTCATCGTTATTCCTCTCGTCCTCCTCGTCTCGACCACAGCGCACACATATCTGGGACATCCGACTCGGGTGTAGGCTCGTGTACGTGCAGCATCTCCGCGTAGATATACCCGTCGACTCATCGCTATCTGGCGGCGGGTCCCGCCATGTGCCCGTAATTAGCCAGGTGGAGGCCACACGCTTCCAGCTCCCTCTTCACGCCCTCCGACCTCCTCCTCTACGACCTCTCCCTCTCTTTCCACCACGATGCCAACAGAAACGGAACCAGGCGATGAGTACGTTCGTCGCATAGCGGAGTATGTCCGCACCCATGGAGCAGCGCTCGCCGCCGCCGCACCCGTTCAGAAACGGCGCACGAGGGCAGCGACAACGTCCGAGGCGTCCCTCTTCAACCCCTTAGGCTGGTTCTCGTCCGACGCTGCGACCGGATCCGCTGTCAAGCCCGTCGTTCTCCGCCTCGACCCGCACCACCTCTTCTACCTCTTAATGCGTATCGAAGGCCTTGGCATCGACGTGGGCGCGCTGGACATAAAGGTTGACGGTCCGTCGCGGCCGATGAACTACATCGAGCTCCCCATCGACAACGACAAGTCAGACGCCCTATCTTTCGTCTCCCTCCGCTCCTCTCTATCTGCCGTCTCTCGCCTCTCCCTAGGGGGCGGCTGGTTCGGACGTCCGGCACCGCCCAACCTAGACACCGAGATTAGGTTCCTTTACAGCAGCTTTACCATCCTTCCTGCGCTGTCGATCCATGCTCCTGAGCCGAAGCTCATTGCCGAGCTTGCGAAGGAGGCTCCTAACGACAATGCGCTGCCCATGGATGCGTTCAAGAGCCTCCAGAACCTCCAGTGCACCGACATCGACCCGCGGACACTGCTTGGGTGGGATAGGCTAGCAGAGAGTCTACGGAGCTTGACTGTGAAGCGGAGTGGGATGGAGGATGTGTCGGACATCTTCATTGCAGCGGTGAAGGAAGACGAGGCGAGACGAGAAGGAAGAGTCAGCGCCTTAAAGACACGCAGGTTCCCTCGCGGCGTTTCTCGTCAGTCATCATTCCACAATTCACGCGTCCCCGAAGCCGTGGAAGAGGAGGAAGAAGATGAGGCATCGGAGTCCGCTGAGCCCGAGCCCATCACGCCCAATACCCCGAAGCCGATGCAGTCCTCGCCTCTTCCATGGCGGAAATGGAGTCAGCTGCGACATCTATCTCTAGCCGACAATTCCCTCACCTTCCTCCCGACATCTTTCCTCCCATGCCTTACGAGTTTGACTCACCTCGACCTCTCCTCCAATCTCCTCGTCTCTGTCCCTCCGGGTCTTTCATCCCTGTACAACTTGGTGCACCTCAATCTCTCCGATAACATGATCGATTCCGTGCTGGGCATATATACTATGCTTGGTGGCATTACGACTCTCAATCTCTCACACAACCGGCTGGAGTCCATATGCGGTCTCGAGCGGTTGTTCGCCCTCGAGCGGGTCGACCTGCGCCACAATCTCATCGAGGAGAGTGCGGAGGTGGGCCGACTCGCCGCGCTCCCCAACATCGCCGAAGTATTTGTGGAGGGCAACCCACTCGTGGAGATCGAAGAGGACTATCGGATACGCTGCTTCGACTTGTTCTGGAAGGAAAAGAAGAGCGTCCTCCTGGATGGCTCACCGCCCGGCTTCTACGAGAAGCGATTCCTGACGACACCCCCGTCGGAACAGATGACTTCCTCACGGCCGTCTTCTGTGGCGTTAGCCCACTCGCCCCCCGTGGTTGCTGTTGGAAGCCCTTCCAAGATCAACGGGACCTCGAACAGCCCATCAACGTCCTCACCAGCGTCTCATCCAGCTTCCCCGCATCTGGCCGCCGGGCCAGTACGTGGAAGGAAGAAGAGGAACAAGCGCATTGTCGACCTTGACGGGGCTAAGGACGGCGATACGGCGAGCCTCAGCAGCTCTCGACCCTCTCGCACAGTCAGCCCCGTCAAGCGGCCGACACAAGCCGAGCAGCCCGCAGAGAGCTCTACGAAGCTTTCCGCACCTCCCCCGATGCCCACGCAGGCGCCCTCGCCGCGCGCGTTCTCGCCTCCCCGGGCCCCACCTACACAAGTATCCCCCGTGGTCAAGCGCAAATCGCGGCATGGCCGCCACATGACCGAGTTCGCGCCGGCTTCCCCGAGCGTGGACGACGCAGATGCCCCATCCGCCTTCGCGCCTCCCCCGTCCGCATTCGGCTCATCAGGGCAGGCGCACGTCATTGCGCCCCGCCGATCGTCGACGCTCGGACGTTCAGCAGCACGGCGCGCCCGCGTGTCCGCGTCAGTGTTCGAGCA
The DNA here is from genome assembly GCA_002150815.3 of Grammothele lineata. NCBI lineage: Eukaryota > Fungi > Basidiomycota > Agaricomycetes > Polyporales > Polyporaceae > Grammothele > Grammothele lineata. The sequence goes on from NDFF03000026.1 coordinate 267,800, forward strand.
GGGCAACAAGGAAGAGGGCGAAGGAGGCGAGGGGGGCGCGCAAGCGCGTGAGGCGGACGCGTTCCGCGCGCGCATCGAGGCCCTCCGCGCGGATATGGGCGAGGGCTGGTTGAAGGTGTTCACGCAGTCGCACATGGGCTCGCCACCCCCGTCCGCGCGTCCGACGGCTCCGCCGGTGCCGTCCCCGTCAGGCTAATTGGATGTTGTTTTTTGGATTGGCTTTGCTCTCGTTCTTCTATCCACGTTATGGGACTTGTTGTCTGTCCGCTCGTTTACGGTTTTGTATACCATGCGCCTGGAGCTAGTGCTATGTAACCCCTGCTAGACATATTCTACCCGAGCTATAGTTTAATCCAGTTGATCATGCGCTCGCGGCCCATTGATATCTCTTTTCAAACACACCCTTTTTTTTCTACGCCGCACCTCTGCGGGTCGACCGAGAGTCGAGACTACGAAGGACGGCTTCCGAAGCGGATGTAGCCACGTTCGGGCGTCGTGGTCTGATCGCGACGGGGGTTGCCGGGGTCCGGCCTCGCGTGGCCAATCGCAAGCGCTGGGCGCCTTCGCTGTCCTCGTGGAACACGCCGTCGGTCTGTTTGACTTCGTCCCGTTCCTCGACCTCCCACCTCCCGTCGCTCTTTACCTTCTGCAGTCCGCCGCCAGCCATGGGTGCTAATCTCTCGAAAGCTTTGGGTGCGCTTGACGTTTTGCTTCAGCTCCCTCTTTACTCGCTCGTTCGCACGCGCTCCGTAGAACACGACGCCGGGCGAACGCTGGCGGGTGGGCGGCCAGCCAGTGACACGGGCGACTGATATGTCGGTTTTTTTGTGTCGCAGGGAAGATTTTTGGAAACAAGGAGATGCGGCTCCTTATGCTCGGGCTGGACGCGGCTGGAAAGACGAGTGAGTTATCGCCCGCCGCTCCCCTTTGTCTGGTCCGACATTGACCGCGGGGGCCCTCGCAAGCCATCCTCTACAAGCTCAAGTTGAACCAGTCCGTCACGACCATCCCGACAGGTGTGTACGCTCTCCCCAACGTGTCGACATGTTCCCTTCGCCACGATTCCCCCATTTCGCACGCGTCTTCTAACATGCGGTTCGTTCCTTGCGCGCAGTCGGGTTTAACGTGGAGACGGTGACATACAAGAACGTCAAGTTCAACGTGTGGGACGTTGGTGGTCAGGACAAGATCCGGCCCCTCTGGCGGCACTACTACACCGGCACCCAGGGTCTTGTGTTCGTCGTCGACAGCCAGGACCGGGAACGCATAGACGAGGCAAAGCAGGAGCTCCACCGGATATTAAGCGACAGGGAGATGAAGGAGTGTCTGCTCTTGGTGTTTGCCAACAAGCAGGATCTGCCAGGTGGTGCGTCTTATCTTATAACAACGTCCCTATCACGGTGTTCAGTTTTCTGTGTGCAGCGATGTCACCAGCGGAGGTTACGGAGAAGCTTGGTCTTCACCGGATGCGTGACAGGTCGTGGTATGTCCACCCCAGGTAAGCACACCAATCTATGAGTTTTACGTCACGAGTCCAACTCCCTCTAGTTGCGCGACGACGGGCGAGGGTCTGTTCGAAGGCCTGCAGTGGCTATCACAGAACGTGAAGAAACGCCAGCAGTGAAGCTTAGAGTACGAGCGAAGCTTTTATCATCTGCGCTGCCTGGTCATTGGTTTTTTGTCTCTTCCATCCTGCCATCCTGCTCTATACCCCCGCACAATACGTACCTGGTGATCTCGACTATGTAACGGCCCCCACGACGCACGCACGCACGCACGACGGACACCGTCCACACGCCTCTCTTCCGTTAGCAGCATCCCCTATTGATTTTGTTCGTGTCCATGTGTGCTACCCCGTTCATCCTCGACGATACGCCTGTATTCCACGCTTTAATGGATCGGCTGCCGCCCGCATTTTCTCACTTCGCGTTTATCCGTCTTGCCCTGCGTCTCCCGGTCTATACATTTGTCTTCTCCCTGTGCTATCACCTTCCTGTCTTTGCTGCAATACAACACGGAGCTTCGGGTTGCAACATGTCGTCATGCGGACTGGCCCAGATTTCGACAGTTTGCCAACGATCGTAGGCGCAGTGAGAGAAAGCATAGCAATTCGGAAATTTAGAGCCTGGATGTTCGGAGGATTAGCACCGTTTGAAATACGCGTTTGATTGACATAAACCGCGCGGCCGGGTTAGCTAGCCACGGTCTTGCTAATCATGACCAAGGATGACGCCTTCGCTGCAACGCCGAGCTCTCCTCGGCCTTCAAAAGGCTCTTCCTCTGCCATGCATTCCAACAATTACATCCCGTGAGCCTCAGGCCGTCCCACAGCTCTCCCTTTCCTCCCACCCGTCATGTCCGTCGCTGCTGCGTTTAGGACACGCGCGAAGCCGCTCTCGCGCGCATTCACGTCGCGTGCTGTCGACGGGTTCGTCGGCGCGCTCGGAAATACTCCACTCGTGCGTGGCAAATGTTCACAATCAAGTGGAGGACGTGGGCTGGTACGGACATGCTGACCGCTATGTGCAGGTCCGCCTCGAAAAGCTTTCGAAAGCTACTGGCTGCAACATTGTTGCGAAGAGCGAACTGCAGAACCCCGGCGGCAGCGTTAAGGACCGCGCCGCGCTCGGCGTTGTCACCGATGCAGAGAAGAGGGGCCTGTGAGTGCTATGCGTTGTGTTCTGCTTGAATTCGGACGTGATTTGAATCTCGGAATCGATGTATGCGCAGCTTGAAGCCGGGAGGAACAGTTGTGGAGGGTACGGCGGGCAACACGGGCATTGGACTTGCGCATGTCTGCAGGGCAAGGGGATACCGCTGCGTCATCTTCATGCCGAACACCCAGGTGCGTCTCGTTTCCTCGCGCGGCGGCGACCATCACCTGGCCGCCTCTCCCGATTTCGGAATTGATGGCTGAACCACCCACCCGCCTCCTGCTTCTCGCGTCTCCCCTCTGCAGAGCCAAGAAAAGATCGACCTCCTGCGTATGCTCGGCGCAGAAGTGTACCCTGTGCCCGCAGTCGCGTACGAGCACCCGCAGAACTACAACCACCAAGCGCGCGACTTCGCCAAAGCCCTGCCCAACGCGATCTGGACAGACCAGTTCGACAACACTGCGAACGCGGACGCGCACTATCGCACGACCGGCCCCGAGATCTGGGCGCAGACTGAGGGCAAGGTGGACGCGTTCATCTGCGCGACGGGCACGGGAGGGACGCTCGCGGGTGTCGGGCGCGCGCTGAAGGAGAAGAGCGGGGGGAAGACGCAGATCTGGCTGGCGGACCCGCCTGGGAGCGTGCTTCACAGCTATGTGACGAGCGGCGGAAAGCTGAAAGAGCGTAGTGGTGGTTCCATCACTGAGGGTGCGTGCACTGTTGACTCCTACTCTCGCATAGACGTTGGATGCTCAATGACGCGCCGTGTCCGGGACAGGCATCGGCCAGGGCCGCATCACGAACAACCTGGGTACCTTCGTCAAGGAGCTCGATGGCGCATTACACATACCGGACGAGAAGACAATCGCTATGATCTACGACCTGCTCGATACGGAGGGTCTCTATGTCGGCGCGAGCTCCGCACTCAACGTCGTCGCTGCCGTAGAGCTCGCGCGGGAACTGGGTCCTGGTGAGTTGACATCTATCCGAGCAATGATCACGACTGGCGTCTGACTTTGAGGGTAACCTCGCACAGGAAAAACCATCGCCACCATCCTTTGCGACGGCGCGTACCGCTATCAGAGCAGGTTGTTTTCCAAGGCGTGGCTGAAGGCGAAGGGGCTGGACGGAGCCATTCCTGAACACTTAAAGAAATATGCTGTCTTAGATTGAGTAGACTGAGCTTACTGTAAATTATCCCTCTTCAATGGCTTTGCTCTGAAACTGAAATACTTCTGGTGAGCGCAAGTATACAAGTGTGGCGCTGCCTACCAGATGGTGGTGCCAGTGGACGGACTCTCGAAGTACTGTGGAATGCTCGGGGCTCCTGGCCCGTTTCTGAAGCTTACTTGCGATAAGGCCGGGGCCCAGTATACGAACGCAAACAAACTACGCCCTCGACCACCTCGTTGGCCATGCTCAAGCCATGCTTGTGGCATTAATGCCAGTGGTTGGACCTCTCTAAAAGGCAAGAATAAGTGAAGCTACGAGTGGTTCATACTCAATTCATACTAGTACTGCAGTCCAGGTTGGCAAGAGGGAGCATTGATATAATATACGGAACACCGAACATAACACACTGATGGTGAAACGGTATCATGCTTGCCTTCCAAGCAAGCGGCGTGGGTTCGACTCCCGCTCAGTGTATTTAAAAGCCATGCGTAAATGTTTTGTGTTTTGAATCACGTAGAGTTACAGCGTTGTGACCCACGGTAGAGCCGGGGCCGAGGTCCGTCAAATAAAACTGCCGAGCATAGTACCAGGCAGCTGAGCGAGACGGGGCGGGACGAACGGAGTAAAGAGCTTCTTGGTGATTCCGAACTCGGAAATCATGGAACTTCGATCCACCTCCGACTCAAGGGTGAGCTCAAACCATACGATAGAAGAGGAGAGCATCGTCGAGAAACGGCACAATGCTCATAGTTACTATCAATTGCCAGTGCGTCTAGGTAGGGACGCTTCCTCTTCCAATGCTTGTATCTCCTCTCGAAGGTCCACTACCTTCGCTCTGCGTTTAGCTACCAACTCTTCTAACCCAACGCACGCCGTCTCTGACACGCGGACCACCCGCTCGTCCATCGTCCGCGTCAGCGTCGCCTGAACAGAGACATGCCACTCGTCAGCGGCCAACATCATACCTCGCGCAAACCGAACAGCTCACCTTCAAGTCCCGCTCGAGACCCTCCCCGACACGGTCCCAATCGCGCCACCACCGCCGCTTCGCGCGCTCCCACCCGCCCACGGCCCAGCGCACGCCCGCAGCGGCGCCCAAGAGGCCCGCCCCGAGCGCGGTCTCGGCGCCCATCCCGACGTCGATGAGCCCCCCGAGGAGGTGCAGGTCGTGTGCCCACCCGGCCCATGCGAGTGTGAGCCCGGAGAAGGCGCTGAAGGAGGAGGTGAGTACGAAGCGCTGGGCGGCGGTGTGTAGTCGGGTGGTGGGGTGTGTGAGTTGGGTTTGACGTGCGCGCAAGGGTGTGGTGAGCGAGAGGGGTGTTACGAGGGTGGAGGGGGAGGTGGAGAGCTGGGAGAGGGAGTTCAGCAGCACGGGGGAGTGGAAGGCGGAGGAGGGAGGGAATGTGTGCGCGAGCGCGGTGGCGGAAGAGGTGAGGGAGCTTTGGAGCGCGGCGAGACGGCCGGCGTGAAATGCGAGCTGTCGACGGGGGTGAGCGTTGGTAATTGATTCAGAGGCCGGAAAAGCAACACACCTTCTGCTCGAGGTCGCGACACCAAGCGCGATCGAGGGCAGCAGCCACGACCTCCCGCACGTCGTCGACACGCCAGAACAGCCTATACCACACCAGCGCGTCCAGCGTCGGCTTTATCCCCGCCCTCGCACGCGCAACCGCCCCCGCGATCTCGTCCCCACCCGCTCCAAACACCTCCAAGTGCGCCCGCGCCCGCGCCTCCTCCATCTGCCCCCTTAACGCGTCCGTACCCGCAAGCACCGAGTCTGCCTCGCCCTCTGCCTTCGCAAGCGCAGCGCGACACGCAGCGAGCGCGTCCTTCACGAGTGCGCGCCCAGTCTGCGCGTGCATAGCAACGACGCGTGCGGATACGGGGAATGTCTCGTCCACGCTGGGGGTGAGGGCGTCCTTGACAGCGCGGGTGACGCTAGCGATGTTCGAGCCTGACACGTCGTCTTGATACCGCTGGACGGACATTGGCGAGGCGGACCCCTCTGCGAGCGTCTGGAGCCCGTGTAAGGCGCGTTGTGGGTCGACGAACACCACGCGTAAGGCAGGGTGGTCTGTCAGGCCGCTGGCGCGTTTTCCGTGAGCTGCGGTTTCTGTGTGGGAGGGCGACGGCGAGAGTAATGCCAGGATGGCGTTTTCGCGGGAGAGAGGGAGGGTCGAGGTTGACGTAGAGGAGAGAAGGGACGAGAGGGGTGTAGAGATGGGGTTGCAGAGGAGAATGGGAACATCCGCCGCGAAGAGGGAAGTGGAATCCTGTGTTTGGGAGCCGTGGGGAGATGGCTGGGCATTGAACTCCGTAACCGCTACAGGTACGCCGAATTGTTGAAGCCAGGAGGAGTGGATGTATACAACGTCCCCGTCTACCTCTCCGGGGGTCGTGCCGTACCTGAGTAGTGTGAGCAAAATACAGTAAAGACGCAGACAGGCAAACATACCGTATTTTAACTGTACGCTTTCCCACTGGGAGCGACTGCCAACGGGTTCTGAGAACCTCCCTCTGCTCGTCCGACACGAAGGGATCCTCGAGAAGAGCAGTGACAAGCTCGTTCGCGCCCGACGCCGAGTCGACGCCGTACACTACGACATTGCAATCATTGAGATTGTCCTACACTCTATCTGGAATGATATAGACGTGAACACGCACCTGCGATCCTCACCGCGTCCGTCTCCCGCCTCTCCGACGTCATCGTCAGGTCCTCATACACCTTCCCCAACACCTCCTTCCAAAACCCCAGACTCTCCCGCACCGAGCCCCCATTTGTCCCATTATGTCGTTCGGACAAGATACGCGGAAGGAGCGAAGTCGTTTTATGCAGCACAGTAAGCACCTGCGCCCGCTGCTCCTCGACCTTCAGTGGCAGCGGCGAGCTTGACGTCGACGCGTGCCGGGCGACGACCGTTCCCTTTAGGGAGACGACTAGACGGGTTTTGCGTGCGGCGCGGCGCGCGAGCGAGAGCGAGTTATAGTGGCGGAGGAGGCCGGGGGTAGGGGCCAGACATGACGGCATGGAGGAGAGTCGCGAGCATGGCGGCACGCGCCGCGCGGGCGCGCTTCCTGAGCGATCGAGCGACCGTTCCCGGTCCGAACCCGGATGCCCCGGACGCGGGCGAGGGCGTGAGGCGCAAAGATATTTAGGTATACCTCAGTACGAGTGATCCCTTAGAATAGTGCTAAGACAGACAAGAACCAATAAACTAGAATAATGTCCGTCCCCGAGGTCCTACAGATTGTACACAACGCACGCGGCCGGCCCAAGCCTGGGCAAGCCGCGAGATTACTACAGCGGGCTATCAGCCAGATACAACACCCATCACCGTAAGTAGAATCTACTCCTCCGAGTCGTGCACCACAATCTTCGGCGGCGGGGCTGGGGGCGCCCCACGCGAAGGACGCGGCGTACCGCCGTCCTCCTCGTCGCTCTCCTCCCCGATGTCGAACAGCTCCTCGCGCTCGTCCCACACGTCCGACAGGCGCGTCGCGGCTTTCGGCGGGCCCCCTGAGCGGGGCGACTTCACAGGGGTCCGTGGGGAAGTTGCTGTTGGGGGGTGGTAGAGGGGCAGGAGCTGCGTCCCGCTCGCCTGTTCTTCCTCGTCGTCTTCGTCTTCGTCTGACGGGAGCGCTTCGGTATTGAGCGGGCGGTAGAGCCGCGAGATCTGTCAGGTCGGTGCTGTCAGCTCATTTTCGTGTGTAGGGCGGGACCCGACGGAGCCGTGCCGTACCTCGCGCCTATGGCGGTAGTAACGCTCGAGGTGGTAAGCAATGTACAGCCCTAATGTAGAGCCCAGGAGGTTTGCCTGTGGAGAAAATGCGCGTAAGCCATCGTTGCCACTTCGAGTAGTACTCCTGAATGAACTGACCGCTACGTCTCCTACTTGGAACTCCTTATACTAATATTACACGTTCAATACTTCCTTCGGCCGAAGAGGAGGCGGGGCGGACGTACCGGCAACATCGACTGCACGAACTCACTAACGATGCCTCCAAGGAAGAAGCACACGACACCCGTGAACACGAGCGGTGCATTGCGCCAGAACCAGATTCGGCGTGCGTCCCTGTACGCGCGTCCGGGGAAATTGGAACGGAGCTGAAGGGCAGGTCAAGCGGGGGGAGGTCTCGGCCGACTCACTCTTCGACGTCGAAGATGAAGTAGAAGACCGCGGTGGAGAGGCCCATGCAGAGGAAGTGGAGGAGCTTGTCGTTGAGGGGGAGCGAGTGGGTGAAGTTTGTGAACCCGAGCAGGGCTAGGCTGATGAGGATGAGGACGGTGAAAAGGAGGAACCACTGTCATACGGTCGGCCGTGGTCAGACGAGTATTATGGATAGCCAAATGCTCTGCGTACCGGTCGTAGACGAAGTGGCATGTCGTATTTAGGTATCTGGTAGTGATGAGAGCGCATGATGGCCTTGTTGGCTTTACGTGCAGCTTTGCGCGAGGTGCGCGCAGTACGTGTCCATACACTCTCCGAGTGTTGGCCACCGTCGGGAAGGCCAATCATGACTGGAAGAGGGCTGCAGCGTCGAACGCTGAGAATATTGAAGGACCCTACGGCCGATTTTATGTAGGCGGAAGCAAGAAGGAGTGTGTGCAGAGTCTGGGCTGTAGGCAAGCCTGGCGAGAGAGGGATGTACACCGCCAGACAGGCCGCAGTGGAATTCACAAGAATTTGATGGGCTTGTGGGCAGGGGGTGATAAAACTGTGGAATCCAAGCGGCCAACCAGCCCGCCTGAAATTTACGAGTCGAGCCTCCAGAAATCCACAGGTCGGGCGGTTGAGGAAGGACCCGACAGCCGAAGGGACACGTGACGTAGGGACTTAGCACTTTCGTGAACATTGAAGTTGGTGCCGTCGACCGCCTCAGCCCACCATTTACCTTTGGACTGCCTTAGTCTCAGATACCAGTGTCCTATGCTCGACCATGCTTGCGAGGATGTAGCTCACTTGTAGTGAGTACGTTGAGTCAGTGCTACCGAGAAAAGACCTCAGCTTGTCTCCTTCCCCTCGCACCGGAGCCTCATCCATACTACAGGTCCGGATGTCGCGTTTCCTGAAGAGGAGCAGAAGTGTGGAATGAACTACCATTTGAAATCATCATACGTCACACTCTTGAGGTGGTATTAGTGGCACTGGCAGTCTTATACACTGGTCAGAGATCCGTGAAGTCTTCCAGGCGATCAGTCATGAGGATATAACTGTTTCATCGCCACCACTTCCGAAGCCATCATGGCGTAGCGGACGGTAGTGTATTGTTATCATGTGGCTACTCCATGATGTTGGATCGACTCTCGGATACACCTTTTTTTCGATCGTGGTCACAACATATTTCCGAACGGCCCATGAGCCAGATTTGCTTTGCCCGATGGTGTCATGGCGATGAGTCATCGCGCATGTGGATACCACCTGCGTGGTTGGCCACGTATCTGCCACTGGTTTTTCTCCTGGAACCCACTGGCGGCCCGCCGCATGAATCCCACTGCGGGGTGTCTGGCAGTGTAGTTGGTCGTCGCAAAACGAAGACAATCCCGGCGTTTGCGCTCGAATCGATTTTACGGTTAAGTTCTACCTGGCTGAGGTTGTTGCATCCGCGGGAAGGAGGCAATTTTTTGATCGAGAGGTATGTCTCAAAGTTTTCACCCATCATTGGAAGCAATAGTATATATCTTATCATCCAGTTGATTGTAGCAACGCACGACTCATCAAGGAGAATGTCGTTGCGGCGTAGCATGCAGTGGCTATTCAGCGGCGTGGTGCCGACGAAAAACGCAGCAATCCTCAAGGTAGCATATGCAGCTGAAACAACTTCGGTGTCTTGTCACCGGAGTTGTGCCATACATTTGATCGAGATATGCTTTGCGTTACGCAGACCAGGCACCCAGGCGAGTGATAGTAAACACAGGGCGCTGGGAGACAGTGTAGGATGTTGCTCATCGCCTGTGCTTTAGCGTGACATATCGGACACAATATAAATCCCGAAAAGAGTGTTCCGTGGTGTCGTCGGCGTGGGTGAGTCATAGAACAACTATTCTCGCTGGCCTAATGCCGCCACACGTAAACCATCTCATCAGCTCAATCCTACGAACCGGTCGACCCCTCATACAGTACCGTGCTCGCACAAGCATGGTACTGCACATTTATAGTCGTTGCCTGAGCAGGCATCGTGTCCAGCGAGGAAACGAAGGTAGAGGGATCTGTAATCATGTCGTAAAATCTATATTACAAGGTTCTGACCCCGATTCCACCCTTGGATCACAGTGACTTAGCAAATGGAAGCCGGTAGTCCACTTTTGCCGGTTGTCCGAGATGACCGACCTTCGATGGCCAGCGATGCGCGGTCGTTGCGTCGCAATGCCGGCATATCGGAACAACCCACATCGTACGCTGGATTTTGTTCCGTTCGTACCACTCGCTGTTCCTTTTCATAGATACAATGTGTCTTCAGACTGAAATATGGCTTAGAGCCATGGCCGCGAGCATGATGGACTCGAAACCCAGAATCAACGAAGTACTTAGCGATGACGCAACTTATAGGTGAAATTTATGCCCCAAAATTTTCCGGTGGTTATCCTGATCTGTCAGAAAATACGTCCAATAGCGGAAGACCATCTCAACTTCACTCCCCCCTCCACGCGGCTCACCGTGACGGAGGCAAATTGAGCATCTCCGAATACTATGGAACGCCTATCTTTACTCATCGTACAACCCACCCTCGGCATGCCTGTCAAATAAGCGGTGACGCGTCTATTATACGCCTGAGAGTAATGATTAACGTCGGAAAACTCCTTACCACAAATGACATATGCTTACAAGCGTGACAGTCTTCAAGTCCCAAATACCAAGCGAAGTCTGCCAACTCGAAACGAACCGTCACTTTTCCGAAGACCTTTCCAGATTCCCCAATGTGTTCTTCCGATGCAAGGTGCCGAGACTAGGCACGTCCGCACAACACTGCTTGATAGCGGAGCATCTCCGGTATGTGGAAAACAGTACACCTAGTCGAAGTTACGAATACCTTACTGCGCCACAGCAGAGTTCTCCGCGGGATGTCATACCTCGCAATCCCGAACTCAAAGACGCACTACACGATGCCGGCGGCTGAGTGTGCAAACCGAGTCCTAGCCCGTGGTTTATTCCCTGCGCAGGCATGGAAGACTGTCACAAAACTCCACGTACAACGTCTAGAAGCACCGGCACATCGAGACGTACCCACTGACAAACCTGCGCCTCTTTCCCTGCAAGAGATGCAAGGCAACCGAGTCATCGACTAGACCGGCATTGGCATCCCATCGGGACACATACCTTCTAATCGCGGCTGCCGTCTTCACGATACCCCGCGGGCCACTATCGGTAGTCTCTTCCGCGGCTTGTGGGATGCACCTTCCCCGCGTCCGTGACAGCGCCCCGTCGTGGAGAGTGCCGACCGCCCGCCAAACAGTACGCGGCAGTCCACAGGGGTAGCAAGGCGTCTAGCACGGCTCTTCCGTTCACGGCGAGCTCACGCCTTCCAGCAAAAATTCGTACGAGCTATTAGGCGTGCATAGACGCTGTCAGCGCGAGGGTTCTCCACCCTCGAGACTGCTACCAGGGTGCGTGATTGTGGAGGTCAGGGAGCATCGGGCCTGCTGACAGATTGAGCCCGTTCAGGGAACAGACGACAGACGTACCATCAACGCGGTCTTCAATAGCCATTGCGGCTCGTTTTCCTTGGGTGATACTCGGGAAGACACGTCGTGGCGGCGCGCCGGATCCGGGTCGAGGTCTCAGGCTGCTGTTCGCAACATGCCGAATGATAACTGCCACAGGTAAGTCGCATTCTAGTCGGAGCAGTACCGTGGTGGGCTCTTCACAGGCCTAGGCGTCCAACATTCCATTCAGCACAAGACGCTTAAGAATCTCCGAAAAGATCAAATGCGTTTACATAGGTGTCGTGTCCGCGCAGCCACTGCGCAGGAACAGGGAATATCCACTTGGGTATTCTCGCACACCGCTTGCCTATGACGCCTTGACGGCCATTTTGCACAACCTCTGTTCCTTTACAGCGAGCAGCGAAGCATCAGCGCTCCCGTGAGGCTTCCTGCCCGGAACGCGGGGCTTTCCCGCCCTGAATAGGGCTTCTCGGGCCGTTTTTCGATGAGGAAGACTGTAGCTCGGATGCTATACGTGTTTGTGAAGTCGCCGTTCCCGGCGGGTGACGCGCTGCGCGGGAGGCGCTACCCAGAACAAACGCAGATTATACCCCGCGCCCGGAATCTCTCCGTTCGACATACCAGGTGCGATGGTGACCTGACCAGCACGATTGCCCGCGACGACGCCGCGTCGAGTACCTGCCTTGGGGCCGCTGCTTGTCGCGGCGCCGCCGCACAACATCTTTTGCTATTTGGGGCGATCATTGTTCTAAGCAACATCACACCAGCGTGGAGGGGCGCGCGCCTGGATATTCGTCTTCCAGCCTGTCAGGGCTCATGCTTCTGTGATTCAATACCTCGGCGTCATTCCCGGTCGCTCAGGTCTGCTAATGTAGAGGCGTATTCTGCGTGAAAACCTTGGACTCCGAGGGGTCCTGGTAGTAACTCGTGTCTCATACTCGCGCGTTTCTTGCGGTATATGGCTCTCTCACTGAGCCCTGCTGTCCCCGGGGCTTGTTATTCAAGTTTGAAATGAACTGCTAGTCTCACCGCCACGGTTCAGGCTCGCTGCGGACTCTCAGGAGTCAGATATTACGCACGACAGACTCCGAAGTTGCTGTGACCCCGAACTTTGCATCATCGCGGGCTACCAGTCGCCCTGCATTCAATTTATCCATATGTGCATTCCCCTTTCGCCCCGTTCGCCAAGCTGTTCTTTCACTTCTCCCCATCCGCTGAATGTCTCGACCTGACAGATACAGTAGGACACATCTGGTCACGGGAACGACCACTCCATGCACAGGCCGGTATATAGCGCCACTCAGGAGGCCCAATTCAACGCCACCGTGATCAGAACGTGGCGCAGAAAGCCTTTCTTCGTCTTTTCGTCAGACGCATTCCAGCCCGGCAAGCATCGAACCTTGACGTCGTTCGCGAGGAGCTTTCGCGCTCGCACTCTCCCACCCAGTCTCATCTCCCACTGCCGTATACCGGGTCCCACCCTTCTACCAATCGACGCCCTCCCTTCTGCACGTCGCGGGTCCCGGATGCTCAGGACGCCCAGGCCAAGTGTCCGCGGGCGGCGAACCCCCGACCTCCTCCCCTCGTACTGCACATACCCTGGTACCACGAGGGAGTGTGCCCAACGAGGCCTCTCGCGCAACCCCCGGTGCCGGGGATATCCATCCAATCGGCGCGTGTGGGGTCCCAACTTCTAGGCCGCGCGACGAGGCGCCGCCGCCGTCGCCCTGCGTTGGAAGCTGTTGCGCCGCCCACGGCGGGCGGTTGCAGTGAGCGTGCGAGCTCCGCTCGTTGGTCGCCCCGCGGACTTGCACGGCTGAAGGCCATAGAGCCCTGCCCGGCCGGGGTGAGCGTGACAGCGCTGCAAGCGTTGGTCGGCGTCCGGCGACCGCAGATCGGCGTCCAGACTAAACCGCTGGCGCACCTTACTCGCTAGCCTGGCATGGCTGCCCATCTGCTCGTCACTTCCCTAGCCCCTAGCGAGTGGGAGCTTGAGCCTCTGTGGCACCCGCGCGCGATCTCGTGTATCCCGCGCGCTCGAGACAGGGTGGACAAGGGAACGAGTACTCTAAGTGCTGGCAAGAACAGTTCAGCCACTGGGTGATAGTGTACGGATGGGGTATCGGATGCGAAGGGGCTCGCGCGGGGGAAGCGTTGGTTCGACGAGAGGGCAGCGCGTGGCGCTCCCGCCGCAACGGAGACTCGCGCGAGGCGATGACCATGCAATTGGCAGGGGTGCGAACCTGCTCGGGTGACATCGGGGTGTCGCGAGCCTGCAAGCGCGTGAGTCGCCAGCGGCCGGGCCAACAACCGGCCTTGTAGGTTCTGTATAGCGGACCCGGGCAGATTGGTCACTGGGCGGTGAGCACCCGTGTGTGAGCCGCTTCGAGCCTTCTCAGTGCGCACGCCCATCCAACTCTCTTGCAAAACGGGAGCAAGACGATCAGGTGAGCGTTCCGTGACAAGCGACCTCACGACCCGGCTGACTCGTAGCGCCTGCTCGAGCAACTTTGAAGATCCCGTCGACTGCGGGAGTCCCGATGAGCCGATAATACAACGCAAGGACTTCTCTAGCTACGTCGACAGAAGCAAGTCAACCAGGAACTGGCACGAGGTCGCCTGCTCAATATGGATTGCCTTCCCCAGGCGGCTGAGAATGCGGTCTTACAAATAGCCTTTCGCAGGAGATGCGCACAAGATTCTGTCGTGGCAGAAGTCAGCGACGGGCGGTAGGACACAGGCCGACGCTGAACTAGAGGAGCTAAAACATATGGAGGTGCTTGAGCTTGAGCTTGACGGTAATTGTGGTACACACAGTCCCACTACACACCGCACTAAGACAAATCAAGCCTTCTCCGTTCAACACGATCTACCTTTGTCATTGAAACGAACATATAATTAGACACCAGTACAATGCAAGTTCACGATACGGTCCTGGATACGGTACTGACTATACTGATACAAGCCCTACTGTAGAATGTTGTCGTGCGTATGCGCAAGCCATCAACGCCGTAGTATGTGAGTGCGGGACAGGAAAGCAAGGTGACTCGACTAGTGCATGCGACAAGGAGCGGAGAGATCCAAGGAAACAACAAAACAATTACGGGGAGGAAGAGAGAAGAATTCGCCGCTCGTGATCACCGAGTCATGTAACGGGAACATCGAGTAACGGAGTCATCTAACAATGAAGAAGCTCGCGGACGGTAGGACAGCTGGGGCTCGTTGTCCTGACTTATGCCAGCGCACACGCACCCTCTTCCCACTCCGTGCGCGATATGACGCCAACTGACCTGCAGACGGGGCACGACACCTCTACGTCTTCGTCCTCGCCTGCGGGCTCGCCAGCCTTCTCCTCGTGTCCCCAGCCCGCGACGCGCCCAGCGCTGACCAAGCATGCCGGGTGGAACGTATGCTCACACACCGCCTTCTGCTCGCCCGTAACACCCCTGGGCGGACGGATAGAGATCTGTCGTAAGGCGGCGAAGTCGAGTGTCGGCGACGCCGCGGAGAGGTCATCATCGTCCGAAGGCCCGATACCGCAGCTGATGTCTGAGCACCGCAAGCCCATCTCGCGCTCGTTGCGCTCGATGACCTGGCGCAGCGTCGGTCCGGGCGGAGGCGGCGGCGCCCAACTACGCTTCTCCCGCTGTGAAGGGTTGGGACGCCCTGGCCGGGGAGCTCCAGGCCCTGCGCCGTTGAGCGGCATTGTGAACTGGAACCACGGTTCGCCAGGGCCGGGAGGTGCAGGCCCTGCGCCACCGTTGCCAGGTGCAAGTGGGGGTACACTTCCTTGTCCTGCCACACCAGCGGCGCCAGCCGGCGGAACCTGCGGATTAATTGACGATAACGGCAGACCAAAAGTGCGCTCGAACGTTGCCCGGACATGGTCCTGAAGAACTGCATCATCGAGTCGGAATCCATGGTGGTCTGTGCGGGGCGGCGGCGGCTGATGTGACGCGGGACCCTGAGCGTGTTCACCACCTGGTTGAGGAGCACCAGTCTGAGCACCCTGAGCCTGAGATCCAGTATTGAACCCAGCGGGCGCAGTACCTCCAGGAGCGCGTCCAGGGAAAATGGGGATGATCATGCTAATGTCGAAGGTAATGAACGGCGGAAGCGGCTGGTGTCTCCGCCGCCCATCTTCGTCGGTCCCTGGTGCTGGCTGCGCACCGGCGTTTGCAGCAGGAGCGTCAGCGGCGTTGTCAGGGTTGGTGACGTTAGGGGGTGTATGGGGAGGCACAGGTGGTGCTGATGGTACTGGACCAGCAGTAGCGACAGGAGGTGGGGCTGGGCCAACGAAAGCCTCCCAGTTGGGCCCGTCGGTGTGCGCTCCCTGAGGACGAGGCGCACGAGCCGGGAACGACCGTCGTCGATAGGTGAGTGAATCGGGGTCGATGTCAAACCGGCACGACGGACAAGTTGTTCGTCCAGGCTTCGAGAACCACGGGAGGAGGCAGGTCGCATGGAAGGCATGAGCGCAAGGGAGAACCACAATCTTCGGTTGGGCTCCATCGCCGACAGGGTTTGACGCAACTCGAGAGGACGAAGCTGAAGGTACTGAGTCCTCGGCCGTCGGTGGCGACGCGGCCCCGGCACCGGGAGAACCATCTCGCTGCGATCCGTCTCTTGAAGCTTCCGCCTCCCGCGCAGCCTCTGCAGCCGCTTCATCCTGAGCCAGTTGAGCATTGCCTTTGAAGCCACCACCTTCCGGATCGAGAAGGCTCTCCATGCAAACGGAACATGCAGGAATTTCGCCGCGAGACGTTCCAGGCCCGCCTGCACGCTGCATCCTCTTAACGAGGCCAGCAGGAACTTCCTCCAGCCCACTGACCAGCGTCTGCGCTCTCTTGGGATCGTCCGGTTCCGGCGCCATGTCCATACCGAGAGGGAACATAAACGGCGGAAAGGGGAAACCGGCATTCCCGGGCAAATGGGCGCCTTCTGTGGATGTGTGGTTCATGTAGGGCGTGAATATGAACGAAGGACGTGCATTACCGGCTGTGGTATTAGGCACCGCCCCAGGTTGCTGTGGCGCGGCCCCATGGGCAGGATTAAAGAAGTTCATGAAGAAGTTCATCATAGTTTGTGGGTCAGCGTTGGGAGGATGAACGTGAGGCGGTGGCGGTGGTGGTGGAACTGGAAGAACATTGGGGGTGCCCTGGGCGCCCCCGGAGGGCATTCGGACAATATCAAAAGTGACCATCATCCTATGATAATGTGGAGAAGGCTCGGGCCCTTGCTGAGGCTGTGGCGGATTGTCCTCGTGTGGTTGGGAGGTGGGTCTAGCGTTGTGCTGCGGCACCCCATGGTCGTCGGGAATAGGCATGAAGTGGTGCACTTGGTCATGGGTGTGTGTTGTCGGAGAATGCATTCGCTGACGGTTGGACTCCCGCGAGCTGTCCTGGTCCTCGTCATCATCCTCCACCCGCGCACGCCGGCTAATTCTCGAAGACTCAGCAACGGATGGCTCAGTCGAAGCCGCACCATTTGCCGGTGCCATCTCAACGTCCTGCAGGTCATCCGCGGGCGATCGAGTATCGGTTCGGATTGTCAACTCAGGGGGAGTAAAGGGAGGCGGTGGAGTCGCATGCCCTGGACTTGTGGAAGGCTGTGCATATGTCGAGCAAGAAGAACCACAGACAATTCAGTGGCATGAGCCACTTTGAGTAGAATCGTACTCACGAAGGAATCCTGAGCATTGACAGTGCCCGCCACCGCCTCCACGAGGCCTGACGACTGCAGGGGAGAGACGCTGGGAGTATTCTGTTCGTGTGGTGGCAGTCCTAAGGTAGCATCTTGAATATGAGCGTCTTGCGGGTGCACATCCGATGCTTCTTGAGGATGTGAGCGGTGAGGGAGGATCCTCCGGACGAGGTCCCCGAGGGCGTGTCCGACGTGGCTGTGGGAAGAGCCGTCGTGACTGTCGTTGTTGCCGTCCATGAGGGAACTGAGCGGCGAATAGTAGAAGCAAGAAAAGAAAAACTGAGATGATGGCAGTACGAAGGAAAGGGTGTTGCGGTGGTCAGCGTCGGCGACGGTGACTGTATGCGCTCATCGTCTCCGCAACCGGCTTACTGAGCTCAATGACGTCCCTTCAGGCGCCTGCGAGACTTTCCTGGAATGTTCGCCGAACTCCCATATCGGGCTAATTTGAATTCCAGGCTTTGCTAGTCTCGGCGTCTGCAAGCGCTCCCGGACCCGGACCAACCCAGGCGCTCCTCGTCTGTGTCATCACCCAACTCCGAGCCCGATAGATGAGTCGGACAGCGAGCCAGACGAGTACTCGGTGCGCTGTGCCAATGGTGCGTACGAAACGCCATAGAAATCATGCGTGTGATTCTTGAGTTGACGTAGTGTACACGCCGTGTTTCGTAGATCCAGTGTCGGCGAAGCACGAGGCTTGTCATATACACGCAACGTTGTGCCTTCTTAGGAAACAAGGGTTATTCCAAGGGTGCAATTCTGGACTTCAACGTTCTCTTCGTTGAATATAGCGGCCTCTCATGGCGTCACTCGATTCCCGTTACAAAGGCCAGTACATGGTCTCCGCGGACAACGTGTCGACGCCGGCCCATCATGGCAGTGAAGTCCCCTATACTGCTCGAAAATTGCTGATTGCGCCGGCTACAGACTAACTACCCCGATTTCCACGACCCTTTGTACAAGAGGCTACTGCCTTCAAGAAACATAGCAGCCTGCTCTATACTTGCATATCTCGCCTATAATCCTAATGCAGAACGAATCTTCGTTCGTACGTCTGCCTGTCGGGTGGTACATGTTCGAAGCCCTGGACCACGACGGAGATGATGAGCTCCAAGGTACATCGACATCTCTTCGCGCTTCGTGCATCCACCTTCCTTGTCTCCACTCGCTTTCTCGTCGGTCCGCTTCTCGATTGTTCCCCGCGCAAGTCTCGGGCTTCCGAGGCAAGCCGTTCATGCGAGGAGCCCCACCGCGAATTGTTTGCCGCAACGCAACGCAGCCGACTCGGAAACCTCGTTGCACACCCACGGCGTCGCGTCCGTGTGCCATCGATCTCCCTGCTCTTACCTCCGATAGAGTTCGTCGCTCACAACCCAAGCCCCACTCCCCGTCTCACACCGACCTGAGCTCCGAGAACCTGCTGGCACTGGACACCGCTTCCCGTCCTTCTCGGCCCCAAATCGCGCCCAGCTGTCGGTGGCGACCCTTTTCCTCGCCGTCGCAGATCAAGTCCGGGATGGCCTCGCCCAGATGTACGCAAAACTTCGTCTGTCGACCAACCTACCCGACGTCGTTCTTCCCCCGGACCGTGACGGACGTGCGCCACCATGGACCCTGACCGCGAGCAGCAAAAACACTGCGGTAGCTGTTGTCTTCGTCGTCGTGAGACGGTGGCGCAGGTGTTCTCCGCGGAGACAAGACTTCGAGCACGTTCAACGTTCGTTTTACAATACACTGTGGCGCCGGTATGGCGCGCAGAGCAGCAAATCGTCATGTACCGCTCCCGCGCTACATAGGCTCGATTTTCACCAGGTGTCGTAACTGTACGTTCCTGGCCGCCGCGCCCTATCATTGTAGCGCATTGCTGATAGTATTTTTGCAGAACTATCTCCTCTCGCCACCTGGACGCGTTCATCTTGCGCAGCGCGACCATTCAGTACTTTGTTTTAGTACTATATCACGTCGGATCTAGCGGCATCCGGGCCGTCCCAACACTATGGGTGCTGAATAGCACATTCTTCGGCGTCCATTGGACCTCATCCGTTCTGCCCGTACCGTCGAACATGCTACAGACGTCGCGCATCGTGCACCGCGCGCGTCCCCGTGAAGCCTAACTCTCGCGCGAAATGGCCCCGAGCGACGAAAGAGAATCCAAACCCCCGCGCTTCGCTTCCCCTCCCCGGCGCCCTCTTCGGTGCGCACGTCCCGCGCCGCCAGTTCGAAGCCTTCCAGCAGCCCTCCTGAACGGTTCTACCGCCTGCACACCCACGCAGAGCGCCCACAGTCGCAAGGGGCAGCTCCTGAACAGCAATTATCGCCGTCGACCCGTCCGCGAACCGACCCCGCGAAGAGCGAAGAGCGAAGCCGTCCCTTTGCGTTCGCGTCTTCCAGCGTCGAACGCGAACGCAGCCGTGCCGCAGCCGCCCGCCGTCCCGGCGAGCCTGGCAAGCGCCCGCCCGCGCGCCGCGCGGCGGCCGCTGTCACGAAGAACACGCCTATATGCAGAGAGGCCGACCTTGTCCAGAGGTCGCGGGTCGCCGCCGTTGTGCACCGAATGCAGCGCGATACGCCGTCGCCTTCGCTGCCCGGATGGAGCTCCCTCCTCTCATTGCTGCCAGCGGTCAACGGGTATTCCAGCTGCCGCGAATCGACCTATCGGTCGCCGGACTCCGGTCACTCACGCTGTACGCACCCAGGCCTGGTCGCCGGCTTCCCGTTGTGTCGTAAATTGCGGCCTGCACAATCGTAGGTCGCCGTGGCCGCCAAGGCGCGGGACCCAGAACAACGGTGCTCGCGCATTTGCACCCGCGTGGGCGGAGGCACATGCTCGCGCGCGTTCCCTCAACCCTCTCTCAGCTCAATCCGTAATCTCGCTCATCGTGCGCATCGCGCGGGCTCCCACCCCGCTGCGCTCGCATCCGCATACCCACGTCAGTCTCCAATACACAGGTTCGCCGCCCACTGGCCCTGTGGACGCCTTGCCGACTTGCCGATTTGCGGGGGAGCGCGGCCCGGCGGGGACACTCGCCATCGATGCGGCACCCTCGCAGACGGTGACCGCGAATGCGTCTGGATCTCCGCCACTCGCGCATCTACCAGATAGATTGTGCCAGCCCTGGCACTTCTAGCACTGCTGGTTGCTGTCGCAGCCCTCCGCGGGGCGCGCACTCCCACCCTCGCCGCCCCGACTGCTGTATGTCACGCCCGCCCCCTGCGCGCAATTACGCCCACAACGGACAAGCAGCCCTAGTCCTCTTCTGGCGTTCCGACTGTATCCCATAACTGCCATTGCGCTCTCTGAGGGAGGTACCCGCAGGCGATCTCACGAGCCGCCACTCATCCAGGGACGCAGGGCGCGCGTGTGGACCGCGGCACCGCGCGGCGCACTCGGTGGCTGACGCGGACGCTGTGGCCCATCGCGAACCTGCGCGCCGCCCCCGCACGCCACGCCACGCCCCTCGCTCCCCACGCCGGGCCGTGCGCGTTGGTAGGCCCGCGCCCGCCGGTATGGCCATATCGGAGGTGCGCACGTAGAGCGGCGGGCGATCGTCGTGGTGACGTCGATGCACGCACCCGAACAAGCCTCGATCACT
The DNA here is from genome assembly GCA_002150815.3 of Grammothele lineata. Lineage (NCBI taxonomy): Eukaryota > Fungi > Basidiomycota > Agaricomycetes > Polyporales > Polyporaceae > Grammothele > Grammothele lineata. The sequence continues at coordinate 288,586 of NDFF03000026.1, forward strand.
CGCGTGCGCCGCTTGTGGGCTGCTGTGCCACAACACCAGTACATATGTACTCATGTACTCGAACTGCTCGCCCTGCTTCTAGCCACACTAGTCGTTCTTCCAGGCCGCCCCTCGCGCTCGCTAGTGGTCGTCGCCTGTCCGCTGCGTCCCGGCGGCGCGGCTGGCAGGTGCAGCATGAACGTTTGAACTCTGATCCTCTGAAGCCTGATGCGCCCCTGCCGGCGATGTGCGGGCCCTGCCCCGCGCTTGAGCTCGCGGCCGTACCCTCCGGTGTCTGTACGCAATACATTCTACTGCATGCCTACAGCCCATATGTCAGCCTCTCGCACACACGCACAAGTTCCCCCACACGTACCTCCCGACGATGCGCGCCGTCATGCGCCAGGTCCCATCGACTTGTCCTCCAAGCTGGTGCGCGCACGATTGGTCGCGGTTCTTGGTGGCGCGGCGGCCAACAAACGAGCTAACCAAACGCGTCAGGTCGTCCTTCTCTCATCCGCGGTCTTCCGGGTACATCGCATGTCGCGGGTCATGAACGTCGGGTTCGCAGGGGCTTGCGCCCGATAACATACGGGATCACACACGTCCGCAGCCCGGGCCTTGGATATTGAATAGGACGAGAATGCAGGAGCGCTGTGGCGCGCCCGCCCTCCGGGACTCACGGGGTGCGCGCGTGCCGCCGCCAAGCCGCGTTCCTTCAATGCGATCCTTTGACAAACATATTGCGTCCATTCAGTCCTCTGTTACCAGGGTCGCGTTGTATGACATGCCGGCGGAAAGGGGGCCATACGTTTACATGATACATTCAGACAGGAGAGCCTCCGAGATAGTAGTATTAGAGCGCAGTACGAGTGACGTCGAGGCGCATGTGGCAGCGCAGCCAACAGCTTCACGTCTGACTGCACGCAAACGTAGCAGAACCGTAAAACCACGCACGCGCCGGGCCCTCGACGCCCTCGTCATGCCGCTGATGGACTGATCACCGCGGCGAGCGCAGGCGCGCCCCCCGGTCGGTCTATCTCCCAGCAATCTCCACCGCTCGCCCCGCGAGCGCGTCCCCGCCCCGATCCGCTTCAGGCGCCGCACGCTCGCACCCCACTTCCGGAACGCGCGAGACTCCAGCGGCTCGGCCGAGCGGGGACAGCCGTAAGGGCCTGTCGCGAGGCGGCGAGCGCGCATTGCAGGACCCTCTCGACATCACCCGCTCAAAGAATCCGAAGTCGCTATCGGTGCGCGAAATCGCGCGCTCGCGAGACGCCCCGTGCGATGAGGCGGTCGCTGACCGTAGGTTATGTACTCTGAGTACGAACCCAGATAGCCCCTTTGTGAGCCCAGCGTCCGCCGGCGGGACGTTGGACTAGGTTGCAGTGCAAAGCGGCGGCATGGCGGCGACGCGCGCGAGCGGTCAGTATGCTTGCCTACCGCATCGGGCTTGCAACCTGCAGCCTCAGCCTCGCAGGGACCGCCGTCGCGCCCGCCATCGGGCAACTGCTTCTTTGCCCGATCCTGTCCGCCGCTCCGCCGGCGGAGCTCTTCGTGCAGCAGTGGCTGCTTTCCGCTGAAGGCTGTAGTGCCTGCACCAGCACAGAGTCGCATGGATTCGGACGCGGCTTCCCTGCCCTTGGGCCTTGGACGTAGACTTGAACGCGCATCGCTGTCTGTGTCACAGTGGCTCGGCTTCCGACTTCGCTTGAAGCTGCAGCAGCTTCTCTCTTCCGCGCGTCCACCCAGAGCGCGAGTGCGCGGGAATCGGGATCCCATCCTCCCCGCGTCAGAGTACTTACAACGCTGGGATCCGTGCTGTCGATCAGCCCGGTCCGCAGGCGGCAGGACGCACGCTGGCCATATCCTGCGCGCGATATCATGCACGATCGGGGCGCGCGACCCGCGTGAGTGTGCGCGTGTACGTTAGGCCGTGCCTCTCGGGGACGAAGCCACATCGCGTACCCGGGCGAGCCCCGCGAAGACGAGGATGCTCGATAAATTGTCGATACTTACAGCAGCGCCTCCACCGGCGAACGCTGCGGGATGCGCGCCAGACTACCGGAGCACACGCCCTGCACCATCGAGATTCTGCCTCCGATGCGGCAGGCCCCCGGACGGGTCCCATGTGCTCCGTGTGCTTCCCCCGGTCTTCTCATCCTACTGTTGCCGTCCCGTCCGGCCAGCCAGCCGCGAGCCGTGTACGTACCACACCCTCGCGCCTGACCGCGGTGCGGCTGGCATCTACCAACAAGCTCCGTCCTCTGTCAGCACCTCGCGAGGGCCCGATCGACGGGACCCCACTCCCTCAGGCTCCTCGGTGCCCTCGCTCAAGTGCAAAGCCGCCCGCCCGCTCGGGCACTCACTCGACGCGTATACAGTCTGGCTCGCGGTATGGTACGCGTCCGGATGCACGCGCGCGCTCGGGCGTGCCTGGCGATGGGAAAAATAGCTCCAGAGTTAATGGGTCCGCCCGCTTCTGAACCTCCCTCCGCCTTCTGTCTTCTTCTTCAGCCTCTGCGCGCGACGCCGCGCAACCCGCCCGCATGCGACGTCGTCGAAGTGTACGTCGCGCGTGCCCTGCTCGCTCCCGCGCCCCCGCCCGCTCCCGCAGCGGTTCGGCGGCGCCTCCGACCTCGGCGCCATGTCCGTCCCTTCCGTTCCTTCCGCCGCGACCCGCCTCATGCACTCTTCCGCTTAGTGGTACGGTCGTGTTGTCGCAGATAACGTCTCGCTTCTGGGATTCCGAACTGCGCGACAGTGGGAGAATGCCCGCCGCCACCGACAGGTCAGAACAAGCAGAAGACCAGGTCCGAGCAAGAGAAGCAGTCAGCCGACCGCCCAAAAGCGCCAACACGACGCAAAGAGCGAGTGAGAGGCGACGACGTACCCACACGGTGGGATAGAGAACCAGAAGGGAGGCGCCGACAGCCCAGGCCCACCGCACCGACGTGGGGAGCGGTTCGGGGAATTGGCCTTGTCCCCATTTCGTGATGGCTAGTAGCTCCGTGCCAATCGTGGCCAGCAGCAGCCAGACGTGCTGACCCATACGCACGGTTCTCCTGTACACGTGCAACGATGCCGACGACAGGACATGATAGGGTGCGGGATACGCCCGCGGAGATGCGGAAGAAATGATCGTCCGTCAGCCACGTATGTTAACCCCATAGACGAGACAAGCGCACCTTGGGTCATTCACGTACTGATACAGCTCGCGCACCGCCGGTAGCGCGCATAGGAAGACCCCAACTAGACGCGCGATTACGAACGGGTGGTCGGGTTCCATCCAGAGCAGCGTCTGACAGTCGGACGGGCGGTCGGTGCCACGGTCAGCACGCACACGCCATGCCGCGCATTCAGCGAACGAGGGTACTAACTTTTAGATAGAAGGGATTCAGTTCGGCCGCTAGAAACACGGCCAAAAGGAGCACGACGGTGAAGTAGTGCCCAAAGGACGCTGTGCCCTCCCATTTGAATGTTGTCCAATCATGCGGAGAGAATTGGCTGATAACGCGTTTTGTTTTCGAGCGAATGCCGCGTGTTTGGCGAAATCCGCGCCACGTATAGCCCTTGACTTGGCGTGAGGCATGCTCCGGATATGAGTGGGTATGCATACCTTAACCTCAAAGTACTGGCAGGTCTTCATACCTAGAAGTAGTGATATCCGCCACTTTAGCGGCCACTCTCCTCTCGCAGATTGTCTGTGCTCACCAAGATATGTGCCGAGCCAGTTGCACACCAATACGTCTAATATCCACTGCCTTTGTTTTCAGTATGGCGATATTAAGCCGAGCCGAGGAGATACACACGTGGTCCCACCAACACTGCGCCACGAAGCCCGCATTCAGTTCCGGTCGCCGTCGATGACGATGGATGACGTACCTCCGCAAAGTTGGCAAGCTGATGTTGCAGACTATACTCGGCAAACTCAAAGGCGATACTCAATATCTACCACATGCACGTTAGAATGGTCTGTGGAGCAGGAATGCAACCGTCGCGACAACTTACCCAACAGAACCAGTAGTCCCGAAGAATCAAAGCCTTGCCGAACCAGCCCAATGCGTGGGCTATACAAAAAATGTCTAGAGCGTTCTTCCATCAAGCGTATTAGCCGCGGTCAGCAGGCGCGGAGATCGACCGCGGCGTAACTTACCCAGAGGTTCTCGACGGTCAGGTCGCAGTTCTCGGCATAGCTCTTTTCGGGGAGTGGCTTGCCAAGGTTGGGATCAAGGTATTTCATCATCGAGCGTGCGGAGTCCAGATCCTGGAACAACAGAAACACCAACGCGAGCTCGTATAGCAAATTGATTCCTAGCACGATCCGCCAGAACGCTGCGAAGAAATGTCATCATCAGAAAAACCTCCATTCGGCCTCCCCGTTCCCTATCTCTCCCACAGGCACAAGCCCGCTACCACCCACCTCCGCCCTCGCGACAACAGGAAATGAGACTCACCCGGATGAGGACGAATGAACGGCCCGTCACGGAACTGTATCATCGAGAAGAGCAGGAACGACGCGACAGCCGCGTACGCCCCGCTGCAGTCCGTCGTCAGCTCAAATGCCTCAGACGTGCCCAGCGCTGCCGCGAACGTTCGGCGGGGCCTCCGAGGTCGCGACTTACACCCGCTGCTTCTCCTGGCCCTCCTTCAGCACGTCTTGTGTCATGGCCACATACGCGAGCACCGCGAAGCCAGCACCCAGCGCAGTAAGCGTAATTGGCTTGAAGAAGAACCTGCGCGGAACGGTGCGTCAAAGCTCCGCGGAGACGAGGAAGGGGGAGCGCATCCGCGACATACTCAACGCTGGTGTCCTTCTGTTCTTGGAACGGCGTGATGTGCGTGTACGCCTCGTTGCGGTCGGCCTGGTCGGGTACGCGGCTCAGCACCTCCGCCCCCGTCTCCCCGAACGATCTGCGTGCGCGGACTCACATCGAACCCTGCACGGCCGTCACCACCACCACCCCCGCCAATCCCGGTCTCCGCGGTAAACGGTCGCGTCAAGGGCAACTATATGCGGCGAATACTCACAGCGGACGGGCGTGCCATCGATCCCGGGAAGTATCGGGAGCTCTTGGTGCTCGAGCGCGGCGAGCGGGTTGTCGGACTCCTCGGCGGGCGAGGTGGACGCGTAAGACGGCTCTTCGGGTCGACGTGCCATCGTCGGCGTGTCGCGCGTACTGAAGCTCGAAGCAGGTGGTAGTCAGAAGTTCTTTGTTCTACGCGATAGGCGAGGGCAGAAAGAGGGTGGTGGTGGTGAGTAGAGGGCGGCCTCGCCGCCATCGGGACGGAGCATCGACTTCGAGGGCGGCCGGGCTGGCATGACGCGCTCCACCGTGCCACCGCCTGTCCTCTGCCAGGCGCGCTTGGGCGCTAAGTACTAGCGAGAGGCACGTTGGTCACGGCAGACGCGTGCCGTGACACGGTCGCGGGAGCCGGCGATTCGACTGGTCGCGGGCCTGGTCGGCGGGCTAGCCATCTCCGTCTAGTTCCTCGCGGGTGGTTGTCTCGCGCAAGCTGTGTTGCTTGTACGTCGCTTCAGCCTTCAGCCGACACGGCTTTCCAGCTGCCCGACGTCGGTCTCTTGACTCTCCATTGTGAACGCCGGGCGGAACGCCCCCAAGAAGGATTGTCCCACGCACGGCGGTCCCGAAGGGTGCACCCATCCGGGGCCAGCGCGCCCCACAAGCGTCGCCGTTACATAAATAATGGCGTCCTCATCACTGGAGCGCATCGCGTACATACATTCATTAAGCCTGCCACCCCTCGTTGCCATTCCGTTGCATCGCGCCCTCAGGTAGTGACGCTCTCACGATCGCAGCGCAGATCGAGCCCAACCCAGCACCACGCAATTATAGACCAAGGGGGAGATGTCGTCACCGTCCACCTACGACCCTGCTCGTCATCGGCATCGTGTTATCGGTCGCACACACGGCGCAGCGCAGCGGCCCTGCGCACGAAGCGCGGCCGGACTTAACGCCCCTGCCCGCCCGATAGTACTTACGTGCGCCGGGGGAAAGGCGGGCGCGAGGGGCAACCTCGGAAGGCGCAAGGCGGCCGCGTCCCGACCCAGCACGACGAGCTCGGTGGGAGGAGGGGCGCACGCGCAACAGCGCCGCCCTCTGCCCGCCTCGAGGCTCCCGCGAGCGCCCGTTATGGTTTAGTCTTTGCGAAGCGATTAGGAAGCCTGCGCGCGCGAGAACCCGTGTGCGCGCGATCCCCTGTGCCGTTTCGGTTCGCCTAAAGCTACTATCCCGGGCATGCGACGCGCACGGTGTGGAGACTCCATCTTGGAAGACGCTGCACTTTCGATGCAGCGGACGCGTGCTGACGGGTGCGGTCTCCGACTTGCCCGGAGAGTGAAGGGGTGAAGGACATTGTTTGGGGCATCGGCACGGCGACTCGGCGCATCGTCGCCCAGCGGGGGGAGGCCGCGAACACCACACCATCTATCATCTGGATTTTGCTGTTGCTCCGGTTGCAATGTCATCGCGTCGAGGAGGAGGCCCGCATGGAGCTGGCTGCGACATTTTACAACGACGGATAGCGAGGGCCGTCCTCCAGCGATCTCGTTTCCACTCGACCACGGATCTCCTATGTATTCGGAACGGGCCCATATTAGCCCCCGCGCCGCCGAAGTCCTGCCATCGTGTGAGAAAGTGGAGCGCAGGGTGGCAGGGGCACGGAAGGGGCAGAATGAGTGGGAGGGTACGTACGACGACAAAACGCGGTGCAGCCCACGCTCGCGCGCCCTTCTCGCCCAGCCGAAATGTCGTAAGATCGGGGGGCACGGGGTGGGGGGCAGTGGCTCCTGCGGACCGCTACGCGCATTGTAGGCTCGGAGCTTCGTCACGAGCTGGAGGGTTTCGCCGTTGGACTGGTGAGCACCGCAAGCCGCACGTTCGGGGGCGAATCCTAAGCACGCCATCGATGCAACGCGCGGTCCCGGGTGGGTCGCAGACACAAAACAGAGATGGGAAACCCCTATCGCGAGCTGAAGAGCCGTGCGGGGGCGGCGGGTCTGTCCTGTGGTCGATGCCGTGAGCGGTGTCAAACAGTCTGTAAGAACGCGACGATGTGCTAACGATCAACGTGGCGCAATCAGCAGAGGTGTACGGCACCCGAGCAGAACCAGATACGGATGGATTTGTCGGATTCGCGCTATCGTCTGTCGAGAACACGACATAGCAAGTCCGAGGACAATGTCGGCCAGGGCCCAGCGTAGGAGAATATGAGGCCGTAGAGGCGTCGCGTTGCAACGCGTGCGTCTGCATGAGCACTGGACGGGAAGGAGAGAACGCGCCGGTCCTTCAAAGGGTTGCTGCGTGCGAGCAGGGCGGTCGCATCAGTTCATTAAACCATATTGGCGACTCGGGAAAGCGTTCGCTATACGATACAGCGGGCGCTAAACTTTGATTCGAGTGTCTGCGTTTCAAGAACGATTCGACGTCGGATGCAGCGTCGAGGACACACGGCACGGTGATAAAATTCAGCAAGCTCGTGCTCGCATGGCGGTCCGCTTGCGCACGGATAAGCGTGCGTGTCTGAAAACGCAGTCGCAACGTGCCTCTGCGCCGCGGAGGTTCGTGACGCTGCAGCAGGAGTGCACGGAGGCCCTGTGAGAGGAACTGCGTCAGATTGCGCGGGGGACGTCATCGGTAAGGGCCAGTGACGAGCGAATGTGACTCACATGTGCTGCCAGAGCCGACGCAAAGGCGAGTAGCTACTGCAGGACAGAGAAGTGTGAGAGGCGGACACGGGCGGCAGCCCGACATTGTCGTAAGGATGTCGGGCGCACAGATCCATCGACGAATGTGTCTTCGTTGACCGCGCCGCCGGGGACGCGTTAAGGGACGCGTCCAACAATCAGTGGCGGCGGCGGGATTTGGCACCGACAGCGCCACAACCAAAACAGACCCCAACATCGCGCAAGCGCCACCACGATCGCACTGTGGATCCCATTCTCCTCGGACTCTCGTGAACACCGCGTTCAACCACACACGGTCACGCACGCTACATACACAAACCGTGACGGCCTCCCCATTCGCTCCTCCCGCTCTTCGCGACTGGCCCGCACTCGCCCTCGCCTAGGCCTGCCACCGTCCATGAACATCCAGCTCGGTGTCAGTTCCAAGCGCAGGACATCGGCGAGTGGTTCGCTGGCGTCCGTTCCGGCTTCCGCGGACCACGAATATTCAGCTTCTCCTGATTGCCTCTCCTCCAGTGGACGGATATAGAAAGCCCGTCGTGCCAAACGCTTGTAGCTCGAGCCCCCGCAACGCACGGAACGGGCCCGTGCGCGCTCTGGCCCGTTCCCTGTCCCGCCACCGTATCCGTGCGCTGGAGGCTTCTAGTCAGGGGATGAGGGCCGCCCGGTCTGGCAGGGAACGTCACGGCGATTGTCCTGGTGGCCTGCGCTACTATCCCGAGCCGAACCTTCACTGAGCTCGACTCACGATTGCCTGTCGCGAGGCGGGCCGGAGATCAGCATCAGCTGGCATCGGGGCTCCGGTGAGCTTTCCCATCGTCTCCTAAACCATATCTCACTTGCGCCTTCGGCCGTCCGTCCGCAGGATGCCGTCCTGCCATCGGAACCTAGATCTAGTCCTCTTCGAGCATTCTGCTGCCACGACGTGCTGCTCCAGCGCTAGGATCCCGGCCGGCCGCGAGGCAGAAGGTAGCGGACAGAGGAGGACGGCGCGGGGGGCGCCGTCGGCGCGTCCAGGCAGGTCCGCGGTGCGTGACAAAGTCGCCCTGGGTGATCGGACAGATTCGCTCAATGCTCGCGGGGCCGCGTTTGCAGGAGAGGCAATGCAGCTCCGTGGCGCGTTCGCCTGGTACGTGCTGCCGTTGCCGACCGCGATCTCTCTCTTGGGATGCCGCGGCAGGCAGGCTCGAACGGGGATTGGTGGGCAGCCTATCTGCTCCTGCCTGCTCGGTGCACGTAAGCAGGCAGAGGCGAGCAATGGCAGGCGTACGAGGGCGCGACGGGCCGCGCGGGAGGACCGGCTTGTCGGCCCTCGGATGCCTCGCGGTTTCTACTGAAGGAGGGCGAGATAGCCTTAGACGATGGCGCCGGGGCGGTGGATGCCCTTCCATTGTCGCACCTGGGCTTGTCGCGTTGGGCAGGCGGTGCCCGGGCTTGGACTTGCTGCGGGACGATGGTCGCGAGGCCGAGGAGGGGCGGAGGGTGGCGAGGGCGCGTGTGGCGTTGTACGAGGACGCGCGCGCGGGCGCAGGGCTGAGCCGTGGGCGGGGGCGGCAGCGCGATGGCTGGGTGCGGGAGCAAGCGCGAGTACTGTGAGTGCCGGAGCGAGTGCCACTTGGACGTGTGCGGTCGGGGGCGGCGCTGCTGGCTGCCAGCTGGGGTTGGCTAGCGCTGGCTGGCGCGGTAACGTAAGGTATAGAATGCGACGTCCAAACCCTAACGCCACATCTGATGCTCACGTCATTTGCCAGTGTCGGCCTTGCCTTGGGCTTACCACGCGCAGGCTGGGGATCTACGCTCCCTCAACGGACGGTCCCCGGCCGCCCGCCCTGCCCGGCCGCCCGAAGATGCGCCGTGCGCCCCCGTGCCGGGCAGCCGCCGGCCGGGCCCTCCGTTCGCGCCGGCGACCTCGACTGGGCCTTCCACCAGACGCTCGCTGGCGGCGACAGGCCCTCCCAGGCCATCGCATCAGATTCAGAAGCTGCCTGCACGGAGCGTCCGCCTTGCGCTCGCCCCGAGCACGCCGTCGGCATCGAACCACTCACAACACGTTCAGGGAGCCTCTCCTCATTCGTTTACCCGACGTCTCTCCCCAGCCGTCGGCCTCTACGCTCTCTTCCAGCCACCCGCGACGCGCCAATGAACCCCGCCCACCATGCTCTCACTTTACTGCATCCTCCTCACCGCCCGCGTGATGGTCCAGTAATGCCCCCGGATGACACCGCGCCACCCTCCGCCTGACTCACCCGAGGCGCGACTGATCACACCGCTCCGCCACGAAAATATGTCCCAGCTCGTCTCGTCCTATGCGCCGTACATAACCAATATGTGATCAGTCCCCCCACTTGTGGTTCTCGTCGTAACAAAAGACAGTCTACCGTGATGGCATTTGTACTTTCCCGTCACGCAGACGGCCGTGATGCCACCAGCGCGAGTCGACGGCGTGGCCCCGGGGTTGCCCGGCATCCTCCTGTCCCTGGATATATTGCGAAACGCAGAACGCGTCTCGGGCTCCATCTCAGCCGTCGCGAGTCTGGCACCCGCCAAGGTCGCCAGAGAATCCGAACCCTCCAGCCCGGGCGGGCGTCCACGACGCGCGTCTGGCAGGCGCATCGAACCCGAATTCGAACGCGCGCGCGGCGGGGACGCCCCCTTCGTTAGCAACGGCGACCCTCTTCGCTCGCGCCGCGGCGGGACGAGGGGACGTGCGCCCCCTTCCTCCTCCCTCCTCCGGCCGCGGCGCGCATCGGCCGGCGCGCCAAACGGTGCTCTGTGATTTCTATACGTCGATATCTGAGTTCTGCGCTCAGTTCTGGGATATCATCATTCCAAGCATAACGGCATTCGACGTACGCCCGTGGCCTCGCAGGGCCCGTGTCGTGCGGCGAAAGCAAATCTTATCTGCTTCCGCGGGCCCTCCCCCCAAGTGCGGGCGATTAATCGAGTGGGTGGCTGCCCGATTTCCTGCGCACCCCGCTCGCACGGTGTGTCACGCTTCGGCGTGAGGCTCCTGCGAACCCACGTCCCGTCCAGAAGCGTGCTCAGGGCCGCGCTCCTGAGGTTTTCAGCTCCCGCACCAATTTCGGTCCTGTTTGTCCTGGATCCTAGACTTCGCAGCCGTAGCCGTAACTCTGGATCGGTCGCCCCTCAGATCTCCTTCATCTGGCCCGTCAAGGCCTTCTTCCATGGCGCTCGCCAGTTTATAAAGTCGCGCCCCGCCGCGCCCAGCCCGCTGACTCTCAACTCGTTCAGCCCCGTCGCCGCCATGACCATGTCGTCTGCCGCCATCGTCCCCTCAGATACTTTCCACCAGCCCTTGCAATTCAAGGGCGAAATCATGGACTTTGACCTCGCCGGCCTCGAAGTCGACCACCGCAAGCGGTGAGCACCTCTTCCTCCTTGCGCGGTGCCGCCTCCTCTGCCTCGACCCCACATTATTCGGACTTTGCGACTTATCTGCTTCCGCCTCCAGTCGACGCAACCGCACCACTCAATCATGTTTGAACTGTCACACGTCGAAGAGGAAGGTACGCGTGGGGGACCATGCGCCGGTTTCCCGAGCTTCGCTTACCCTCTATTACTCAACAGTGCGACAGGAAGCGGCCCTGTCAGCGCTGCATACAGCTCGGCCTGGTACTGCTGCATTTCCTTTCCGCTCGTGCCGCCGTCGCTTACCAGGCGTCTCCCTCGCTTCGTTCCCGTTCAGACAGGCCTCTGCGTCTACGAAGTCGACGACCCCGCGCTGCGGTGAGTGCGCATCTCCCGCCTCGACGACGGGACCCCGCGTGAGACCGGCGCGCACTAAACGTCGGCATTTACGCAGTGATGACCCGAACGTCGACGAGACCACGCGGTTACGGAACCGAATCGCCGAGCTCGAGAGCCTCGTCCGTGAGCTGCGAGGTGTGTTTTCCGTCTCTCTCCAGCCCTCCCCCGCCCTCCCTTGCGCCTCTCTTCACGTGCTCCACTGCCTCCCTCGTGCTCTGAACGCCACCGACACGCACCTTCCCTCTTTGTCTCTGCGCAGGCAAACCACATCCGAAATGGGCAGACGCCAACTTCTGCGACGGGGACGCGACCGAGAAGTGGCACTCGCGCTCCTCGCGGCGGCTGCAGTATCCCAAGACGCGCGACGGCGGGCGGCCCGACGACGGCAGCGGGCCCCGCGTCCCGTCCGCGATCAAGACCGAGGGGGCAGGCGGCGACCCCGCCGCCGCCGCCGCCGCCGCCGCCCAGCATCAACTCTACCGCTTCACGCCCTCGCCCGACGGCGGGCAGCAGTACGCGCTCTACGGGCGTCACGGCGCGGGCACGGGCGTGTATTCGCCGACAGACGACGCGTCGTGCTACGGGTCTTCGCCATCGATGGGCTACGGCGAGCCGCGCTCCGCGGGCGGGGAGCACTACTACCAGGACCACCAGCAGCACCCGCACCATCACCACCACCACCAAGGCGGATACGTGCAGCAAACCTGCCCGTGTCTGACGAATCCCGCCGCGGGGAACGCGCTCATCGGGCTCACACAGCAGCTACAGAGCACGCTGGGCCTCCTCCGCCAGCTACCCGAGCACGCCGGCGCGCGACAGCAGGCCGCGTGCGTCATTACTCGCCGTGTGTCCGAGCTCCACGACATCATGCAGTGAGTGTCTTCCCCCCCTTCCTCCCCGCCGTGCGCCATATGCTCGAGTGCTGACGTCCGCGGCCTGGAGCAGCGGGAACAGCCCCGCGGGCACCGCGTCGGCGACGTCGTACGAGGGCCTCGCGACCCCAACTGAGACCGAGCTCAGCATGTCGCCCATCTCGACGTCGAGCCAGTCAAGCCTCAGCAATGCTGCGGCTGCTGCAGGGGCGGGCGCGGGTGCGGGTGCAGCGGGCCTTCACGGGCACGAGCAGTGGACCACCGCCGCGGCCGCGCTCCCGCCACAGCAGCAGGGGTACGACTCGTACTTCCCTGTCACGGCGGGCCAGGCGGACCATGCCGTGTTCCACAAAACGTACCACATCAACTAGCCCCCCTCGCCCCCGTTCGCCCCGCTCGTGCCTGCGGCAGTGGTGTGTCTCCTTTCTCTCTCGCTCGTCGTCGTGCTCGCTCTCGTCTCCACACGCAATCCGGTTTCCCGCTTTCTCCTTCTGTGTCTCTCTCCCGGTGTGCCCCGTTTCTGGCTGGAACCCCGATCCTGTGTGTGCCCTTACTACTCCCATGTCTTTCTATGCGCGGACCATTATGACCACTCGGACTCGTCATCGCCACCCCTCCCCTGCAGCGCTCACACCCATCGATAGCTCCCCTCGGCCTATCCCCCGCCGTCCCCCATCTTGCCTCCTTCCATCCCTGGACACGTTCGCCGTGCCCTGCGCCCACATTCTCACTCGCGCCCATTTACGCCCGCTGCGCCCATATACCACGACCCCGATCTGCCGCTGTGATAATTTATCGTACGTAGGAACCCCGGGGGCTCGGGCGTGGATACGGCACGCCCGCGGCCTCCGCCGTCATTCGTCGTCGTCGTGTCGCCAGGGTTAGGTCGGGCCGCGCCATGCGCCTCTGTTCTGTACATTATAAGTAACTAGCGCGTCACCGTGTGTAGCAATAGTAGCGTAATCGCATTATAATCGTGCCTGCGAGCACTCCCCTGCAGCACCCGAGCACCCCCAGCATCGCAGCAGCACTCGCCCCGAACGAACCCGTACGGACGTCCGTTCTTCCTCTCGGGGAGGACGCCGCAGACATGTCACTCTCACCGTACCCATCCCCGCGCCGCCACTCGCGCCTGTTCGCAGCGAATCCGGTTGCCCCTCCTCTTCCAGCCTTTCCAGTCGTCACATCTTCTTCGCCTTCTCAGCGCGCGGGGGGACCTGTCTGCCGTCGACGTCCCGTCGTCCCGTCGCCCCGTCGCTCCGTCGTCGACGCGTCCCCCGAGCAGCCCACTCGGCCGATGTGCTCTATTGAAGAAAAAAGAGAGCGTAATCTGAAAGGGCCCGCCACGAGATCGACCGACCCGCGAACCCGCGACCCTGGACGTGCATCGCCGTGGCCGCGGCCGTCCGACGCGACGACCGCGACTAATTTCCGAACCGGCCCCCCCGCAATCGATTTCGATGGATCTCCCTTCGCCTCTTACCCCATCTGGTGCGAAAGAAGCCCCAGCGCCCCCCGCCTCGCCCCCTCTCCCCCACATTCTCACTTCCGCCGCCTCCCGTACGTGCCGCGCGGGACGCAGGCTCGCCGGCGACTTGGCCACGCCCGCGGCTGCGCCCGCGACCGTGGGCTAGGCCTGGACCCGGAAGCGGAACGCGCGATCGCGCTCAGGGCCGTGCGGGGCAAGCGCAGGAGCGCCCGAGGCGCCGCCGAGCGTCCACACGTCGCGCTCGACAAACGCCGCAGTGCCATCCCGGCGGACGAGGATGACGGTGGCGAGGCGCGTACCGTAAAATGTCCCTCGTGAATGTTGCTGTTGTTGAGAGATCCGTTGCGGCCGCTGCTCGTTCCCGTTCCTCTCGGAGGGGGTGGGGACTACGGGATTGGGGTCGCTTGCGCTCGTGCTGACAATGGGGAGCGGCTGTTCGGCATCCATTGCTTCGGCCGACCCAAACGCCGCGGTTTGGGGTGCTGAAAGAGGCTCCGCGAGACTTGTGATTGGCACGTCGGTGCGAATGGGGAGGGGCTCGACTTGAATGGTGTTCCGTAGTTCGAAGCGTGTGCGCGGCTGCGGATCGCTCCGCCACCTTGGAAGCGCGTATGCGATGGACAGAAAGAAGAAAGGGTCAGCACGGTGTCGGAGTAATGAGTGGGTGAGACCCAATAGGATTGGACGGAGCAGGTGGGGGCGAGACAAGGCCGATGCCTTGCAAGTCGCGACGGCACACCAGAATGTGCGGCAAGAGGCCCAGAAGGCGAAGCTCCGAAGACAATAGCAAACTAGGGAGCGAACAAAGTAGCGAAGTAGGAAGTGAGAGCGGACCACTAAAGAAGACGAAGGCGTCGGGGTGGTAAAATGCGGTGGCTAGCCTGGGCGGCGGCGAAGAACGAAAGGGCGCACGAGAAGGGAACAAGGACTCACGTCAGAAGAGCGAATAGCCGTTCCACGAGCTCAGCCTCCGCCGCGTCGGGAGGGGGCGTATCGAGCACGTCATGCGCGAACATAGCCCGACCACGCTGCACTTTCGGCCACTCGTCTTCGCCGGGATCGGGGTCATCAGCGGGGCCGTTCGAGAGCCCGCCGCATCGGCGCTCAGTGGGAGAGAGCGCTCTGGCTGTGATCGTCCCCCCACCACCAGAGTTGGTGAGGATCGCCCCGTCAAAGACTACTGACCCCGGACCGGAGGCGGGCGACGGGGAGAGGAGGAGCATATTGAATCCGGCGTAGGCGCGATTACTATTTTCGGCAAGGATCGCGTCGATGTCGGCTTGTAGCGTCGCGCCGGGGCCCGCCTTGGGGAGAAGGAAGGCGGCGGTGAGGTCTCCGCGGGAAGAGGCGTACTTCCGCGTGGGTTCCGTGATGTTCGTCCTGCGGGAGCATTCAGTTAGTGCGAGAGGCTCGAGTACAGTAGCACGCGGCAGAGCGTGACAACCTTCTTTCCTTTCGGTCAGGACGATGACACACACAAGAGGGCGAGTCTGCCCGTGCGAGTTATGCCCGCCCAGGTCCCACCAGCTGAGAGGTCTCGACCGGAGAGAACACTGCCTTCGCCGTGGTCATCGGTGTTGATAGGCTCGAAGGAGTGCCAGTGGGCAGGAGCGGTCGGACGGGAGAGAAATTCGTCACGATTACTGCATAAGATCTTGCAGTGATGAGAACGCAAATCCTTAGTTCATAGGATCCGATGGATGAATGACAGGTGATTGTACGTACAGCGCGTAGTCTGGGTGTTCGAGAGACCAAAAGCCAACACACATCGGTCGAGACTGGACGAGTCGGCAGGAACAGACCGATAAATGGTGAGCGGAAGTGAAGTCGGCTGCAGTGCAAATTTTGAGTGTCTGCGATGGCCGAGGATCTGTGAGACGACCCGTCTGAAGGGTGCAAGCGATCAGCAGCCAGTAAGCGAGCGTCGAACGTCGAGATGAATGTCGCTTGTGCCAAATCGCCGAAGTATCCGGTGCGAGATCTGGCGAAGTCGAGGCACGTCAAGGCGATACGAGAATGTCGCGGCTGCGCTAGAAGATCCGGACTGTGAACTCGCTAGCAGTCAGAACAAGTCGAGGCCGGCGTAGGTTGTGGTTTAGCTGGACTACGCACCTGAGACCGATGTATTGGATCGTCAGTGTTTACACACACGACATTGGCCGAGGCTGGCCTCACCTGGGATTGGCCGTCCGTGTCAGGAAGTGCTTCCTTCGCGGACACCGCGGGCCAACACGTACTGGACGGAGCTCAAGGGACACCGCTGGCCAATCAGGGGCACTGCCGCCCGCTGTGACGCTAACGTGTGACGGCCCCGTGATCTGGGGCTACGCGCGTCTGGTTCGCGTCTTCGACACAGTCCGACGGTCGACTCCGACTCGACAGCCGGTGTTGGCGGTCTGCTCCTTCTTCCCGACAACTCCTATCCGCCGCTGCCTCCCAGCGCCAGCCCACGCTTTCTTGGCACAGTCTGGACTCTGAGCAAGCTTCTGGTCCAGCCATGCCTCCCAAGTCCGCCACAGTTATTTTGGACAACGGGGCCTCGACGATCAAGGCCGGCATCCTCGGCGTCCGCAACCAGCGTCCTCAGTAGGTCACCAGCCTGCCCGGCCGTGTGACGTCTATACTGACGCGTTTCGAGGGTCATAACCAATGCTGTCGTCCGTGCGAAGAGCGAGAACTCGACGTATGTGGGACACGAATTAGCCAAGTGCCGAGACTTCACCTCGCTTCGCTACCGTCTGCCATTCGAGAAGGTGGGCGGCTAGTGACGATCAGGGTCGTGACACGGAAACAAAAATCATGCAGCTTTCAGGGATTTCTCGTTGACTGGGATGCCCAAAAGGCTATCTGGGATGGCCTGCTCTCCAATGAAGTCCTTGGGGTCAGTCGCCGCTTTACTTGGCAATGACAGCCATCTCGAATCGACGTTGCCAGAAGAGCAGCTGACACCTCCCTCAGGTGAACACGGCAGAATCGTCCCTGCTGATTACAGAACCCTACTTTAACCTGCCAAACATCCAAGACGTCTACGATCAGTTTGTATTCGAGGAGTACGAATTTCGGTCGTACCACAGATGTACCCGTACGTTCGTTCCTTGACGCTCCGATAGACTTCGGCTAACGCCTTACGGACTGATTTCTCCAGCGGCATCACTTATTCCGTATGGTCCTCTTCTCGCACAGCCAGGGTCGCAAGCGCCAGAGTGCATCTTGGTCGTCGATTCGGGGTTCAGTTTCACCCACGTCGTGCCTATTCTCGGCGGCTCGGTGGTCTGGGATGCCGTCAAGCGGTAAGCTCATTTCCATTCTCTTCCTTTATGCTTCACGACAGACGGGTCATCGGATCAGAATATCTGCGGATGATAGAGCACTTTGGATGACGTTTTCCTGGTGCTTTTGCCTCAGAGTCCGAGCGCACGAGGCCAGGAGGAACCACATTTGCTGTACACAGCATTCCCTCCGTGCTGCGAACAAACGCAGGTCCTACACATGACCCGGACTCATCATGAGGTGGTCATATTGAAATGCACCAGCTGGGATAGCAAGCTTGATGAAGCAGCATCTCAGCAGGATGGTCCGAACTAGCTACACATAGTTCTACATCCTTCCGCTGTACAGGTCGTGGTGCTGACACGGCTCTGTCTAGTATAGACGTCGGCGGGAAACTACTAACAAACCACCTCAAAGAAACGGTTTCGTACCGGCAATGGAATATGATGGAAGAGACTTACATCATGAACGAGATCAAGGAGACATGCAGCTTCGTTTCCGAGAACTTCGCAGAGGATCTTGAAACGTGTCGGTAAGATGTTTCAGCAATGCTCCTCGTTACCAGCAACTGACAGCAATTCCTCTTCTGTCGAACCTGCGGCTCTCCAGCGTGCGCCCCAGCAGCAATCCGATCGTACAGGAGTACATTTTCCCTGACTACGCCGCAAACAAGCCTGGACGACTGCGCAAGCCAGGCGAGTCGCTGAACGAGGGAACACAGACGCTCGTTATGAACAACGAGCGGTTCACTGTTCCAGAGATTCTCTTCCATCCGACTGACATCGGCAATTATCACTTCCTTTTCTCTCGGGCCTTTGCGCCATCCGCATGAACCTTCGCTCACGCTGATGTGTGGTCTCTTTCTGCTATCTTCTAGGGCTCGGTCAGGCAGGGCTGCCTGCGACGGTGGCGTCGAGCATTGCACTCCTGCCCAAGGATCTGCAAGGCCTCTTTTGGGCGAACATCGCGCTCGTTGGTGGGAACACCGCCATGCCCGGATTCCGCAACAGACTGTACGTGTGACGTGCCGTGTGCGGGGCCCCAGCAGGCGTCCCGCCGCTGCGCCGTCCCCTTGCTCAGCCCTTCTTCTCTTTCCGTCCGGACGCTGACCAACCCCATCCCCTTTGCCGACGCGCGGTCGTGCGCCTCTTCCGCGCTTCCCATTGTAGGGTGGCCGAATTGCGCTCCCTCGCGCCCATCGATTGCGAGGTTGTCGTGTACGCTTCCGAGGAGTGCGTATCCCCTTATCGAGCATCGTTCCCCTTTGAGCGCCTGCGCGTCCCCGCGCCCGCCACGATCTACGGACGTGTCCGGGCGCGCGCCAGGCAAGAACCCAATCTCTTTCACTTTGGCTCTGGCTCTGACTCGCGTCCTGATGATGATGGCTGACCGACCGGCGTCGCCCCTGGGCCCGTCCCACAAAACGCACGCTAGACCTGTCCTGGAGGCGTACCGCTCGGCGCTCGCATTCGCCGGGCGCCCGGAGTTTGCCCAGCGGGTTGTGACGCGGGAGGAATATTTGGAGATGGGCAGCGCTGCGTGCCGGCGCCGGTTCCGCGATTGGAAGCCCGCCGAACGCGACCCGCCGGCCGCACGCGGGGGCGCGAGCGGAGGTGGGGGCGCGAAGGGGCGTGCAGCCGCTGCGGAGGAGAGTAGCTCAGAAGACTCGAGCCCACCGCCGCCGACCCCGACGGCATCGAAGAGGGGTGCGCGTGGGAGCGGGAGGGGTGGGAGAGGCCGCGGTGCTGCACGGCGACAGACGTGAGTCCGGGGTCGAGACGGTCAGGGAGGCTCGGGTCCTGCGGGGACGCCTGAGGTGCAGTGACGGAGGAATTTTGGGTACTCACACTGACCTGATGGCCCTCGAACGTAATCATTGCATCGTGTTACTTTGATGTACGAAACAATGTCTATTCCAAGGCTCAAGGGGGGTGCGCGTTACCGTCTCTACTCGCTCGCGTTCCCCGCCGTGCCCGCGATCGTGGTGCTTGCCGCTGTGGTGCTTGCATTACGAGGAATCGCTTGAGGCATGAGCTGCGCCACACCCAGAAACGAAAGATTGGTCGCAGGCTCATATTGGCTTAGTGCGGACCCGTCACACCGTCGGGATCGCATATGGGCGTCGTGTTATGTATGGAATGCGGACTGTTGTACATGTAAACGAAGCATTTAATTCTTCTACTGCACCGAATCCATTGAGGGACCAATTGGTCAGCCTTGCACGCCCCTATTACGCATGTATTACGCACGGCCGCAGCTCCTGGTGAACGGGAGCTATGCTTGGGCAAGGTCGGTGTCCATCGCATCATCATCTTCAGCGGTATCCGGTACAGTGAGCTGCGCGAGCAACCTGTCAAACGCATGAAGAAAGTTCAGCTCACGTTTTCGAATTATTCTCCTTCAGGGATTATCCTCACCCTTGTACCTCGTCCGCAAATGATAGTGGATCAGCCGTGTGGTCGCCTGAGATATCAAGCCAGACAGTGACAGGCATCGCTACCAGGCGCAACGTTCGCAGCTTCGCTGCAGCAGGGTATCTCTCCTCCCAGGGGATGACGGCACCGTCTGCTATCTTCTTTGCCGCAGAAGCTTCGTCCAACATACATCCACCCGCTTCGCTTAGTCGGGCGAATGTGACGGTGTCTTCGTCGTCGAGCGTAACACTCAAGGTCTTCTCGCATTTTCCCGTTTCTTGAACCACAAATCGGACCGAAAATGCTGTCCACTGCAGGCGGTCCGGATACGGGAACGTCGGCGTGGTCTGGAAGGAAACACGCTTGCGATCCGGGTAAGGGTACGGGTGGTCTGTGCCGTCCTTCGTCCGGACGATCGGCACGTAGAAGTCTTGCGCGGGCTCCGGTGGCGCGTGCGGTGAGACAAGCCCGACCACGTACTCGTAGAGCGTCAGACTCCCCTTATCATCCTTGACCAGGTAGCAGTCCTTGACCAAGCCGAGATAGCGGCCGCCCCGGAACTGCTCAAAGACAGCCTTGTTGGCACCTGTGGCTTTCTCGGCAAGCGATTTTGTGTTGAGCGAGAACAAAATGTACTGGCCGAGACGAAGCGGATCAACTTCAAGTTCTTCCGGGTCCTTGTACATAGGAAGTGGTTCACAGTCGAAGGAAAATTCCGTCAGAGCGGGTGAACGGGCCCATGTAGACAAGGCAGGACTGGTGGGTCTGGAACGATTCGAATCTTCCATTATGTCGGCGCCCATTTCGACGAGAATCGAGTTGAATGGCAAGAGTCGATCGGATATACCGGCGTCCGTGTTCATTGTTGAAAGTCGTCAGTGGTTGGTGATATGATTGACCGGTTGGGAGACTGTCAGTATCGAGGATGGCTGTGAGTGGTTGAGTAGGGGCGGGTCAGAGCCGTCAGATGTTGAAATGCTTTATACCTTGTAGAACATGCTTTGACCGGTTATTGTAAGGAACAGGCTAAAGCGCGCGGGGACTGAGCCACCGTTTGGTAGGAGGTGGCCGCGTGGCGTGGCATCAAAGGTCGAAAGATAGGCGCCGAATTTCAATAATCCGGCCACCAAGAGACCACACTGCCCGGGCCTACCGCAACAAGTTGTACCGGCATAGCCTACGCCTGAAAAGCTGAATCGTGCAGTTGCTGCAGACTCAAACCTGTATGTCAATACTAAGGCAACTATTTTCAGGCTCATCTAGTAACAGTCTTCGAACACACAGTGCGTGAAAATGATTTACCCAACTTGGCCAGACTGGACGTTAAGCTGGGGCCAATGACTTCGAGTCACGCCGCTCTAAAATGTACTTCTGGCTTGACGTTGAGGCCACAGGTCCTGCAGTTGTTCATCATGCATTCAGCTTCCTGACACATGCATCATACCCCTGTCGCGGTAAGATGTATGCCAATGATTGTTCGAACTTCTAAGCCTCGCCGTTGCTAGCCTGAGACTGGGCCTTCCGAGACAACTCCCAGGTCGTACATTCACGTAAACAGCTATGGATCGGGTGGTCGTAGCATTGACAACCGGAATACGAGAACGAGAAGTCCCACAACTTCAGTTCGGGAGTGCCCAGTTCTGGGAGGAGCAGCGATGGAGGGGGAGGGGCAATTACTAGAAACGCATAATCCGAGGAGACGGTGAGAGCTGCCGGCAATCCGGTCGGCCGAAGCACTAGATTGGGACGCAATTCGGCTACTAGAAAGGTTAACGCCTGAGAGAGATGAAGAGTAAGTACTCGAATGCCTAACCGCGCTGGAAGATAGAAGATGAGAATGGTTGCGGATGCATCTGCTCGCTTAATCGCACGTCCTCCGCCGACAATCCGAAACTTGGGGACATGCGCTTGCGCTGGACGGTTCACAAGGTCTTCGCGTTGTATCGCTCGCTCATGTTGTACTCATGCCCGTTCGTGTTGTGCCGTTCGTACGTCCGGGCCTGCTGCAAGGCGTACGTACTTCCTCGTGATCCGCGCCCTAGAGAACAAACATGAAGGTTTTCGAAACGCCAAAAAACATAACTTGAAGGATTAATATTATACACAAAATAAGGGCACAAAATGCATGTCGCCACTCCGAAAGATAGATACCCATTTCTGGCCCCGATGAAACAGATATGTGCACTGCGACAGCACACATGTACACTCTCATTATCAACAGCCCCGAAAATTTGCGCAGCAGATTATGCTTCTAGCTCCGCCTCTTGGGCCTCTAGCGCCACTTGAAGGTGTTCGCACAGCCTGTAAGGAACATAAGAGGTCGGTACGGTCAGCACTGGCTCTGTACGTCCAGATACTCTCGATCACTTACCTGTGGATCTCGTCCGTAAATGTCAACGGATCACTCCAACGTTCACCTCTGACGTCAAGTAGCACCGTCGCCGGGAAGCCTTGATACTCGCTCAAGGCGCGCAACCGTTCGGCGATGGGGAACCTCTTGGCGAACGCGGTCCTGAGCGTGCCATCGTCTCCAGCACCGACGTGGCCATACTGGTCGATAGCGCCAGCCTGTTCCGGCGGGATCCCGCTCTCCTCGACTGCCGCCGCACTATCCTCCCCGGCTGCTACTTCCTCAATTGCCCGTATGCGCTCAAGAAAGGCTTCTTCATCCTGTTCGCCGGCTACTGCAAGCGCAGCGAACGTGTCGTCATTCAGCCTGGCCGTCCCGATGTCCGCAGGATATAACCTGTGAACTTTGAGGTTAAGTCCGAATGCCGTCCATTGTACGCAGTTTGTGTGGGGGAAGATGCCTGTTGTCAAGAGAGGACCACGTCCCAGGGGATGAGGGTGGTCGAATTGCGTAGGGGCTATCGGCACATAGAACTCCTGTGCAGGCGCAGGAGGCGAGAAGGGAGCCACGAACCAGACAAGAAGCTCGTCCGTTGCCGTCGGCTGCCCGAAATCGTCTAGAAGGGGGCTGTGGTCTCTTACGAGACCAAGATACCAGTTACCCTCGAACTGTTCGTAGATTGCCCTGAGCTCATCGCTCGCTGCAGTCGCGACCAGCGGTTCCGTGTTGAGGGCGAATAAAATAAATTGTCCCACGTGGATACATGTCTTGTCTTCAGCATGGATATTGTTGACGTTGAACGCTCTAGTGGTATAGTCGGCTGTCATAGGGCGACGATTGGTGGTCTCCAGGTCCGTGTCAGGGAAGAACGCCGAATCCGCCAAGTGGTGTGACGGCGATGACATATCCACGTCCGAGTGGCTGTCTCCATAGATGTATGGTGCCTTGACATTCGCGAAGTTCACGGAGATCTGAGGAAGGTTTAGAGGCGCGAGCCTATGTACCTTCATGGCAATGACGCTAGGATGGGAAGCCGGGAAGTGATGTGTGATCGACGAAAACGGAGGAAGAGCGTTGGCAGATAGCACCTTGTGGTCGTCTGTGGCTTTAAACCAAACATGCGCATTGACCCGAGCCACAGCCAACTTGGCGTGCGCCACCACACGCGCTCACTTGGAACTTGTCTAGGCGTGGTATCCTTGTCTAGGCCTCCCACTGCGGACGAGCCATTGTCTAAAATCGAGGGACAATGCAGCAATAGACATACATCACAACAACAAGAGCGAATAGGAATACACGTATCGTAAGTAACTGTCCCAATCCATTATGGTCGACCAGAGTTCACCCTACGCAGCCTCCCGCTCCATGCGCCGCCTCTTCCTCTCCTGGTCCTCGAAAATAAGGCGCTCCGCTGCTGACATCGGTGCATCCCGCTTCTTCCCGATGACCTTCTCTGACTCGGTCTGTGCCGGTGCCGAAGAGGAAGAGGTAGACGCGGCCTGCTTAAATACGTTGGGGCGTTTCAGCGGGTTTGCAGCCTTTAGAGGGTTTGCAGCAAGCTTGAGAGGGTTCGGCTTGAGGCCGCCTGAGGACGATACGGAGGAGGTAGTCTTCGGCGCGAATGATAGGACAACCTTCTCCATAGTCTCGTCCCGCTTCAAGCCTAGTTCCTCCGCCGGTGGCGGCGAGTCTTCGAGCTTGGAGCCTGAGGCTTCTGCTTCGGCTGCCGCCCGCTCGATCTGTTCTTCGATAAGCGTCCGCTCACGTTGTTCGTCGGATACCGTCATTCGCTCCTTCTTCATAGAGGCCTCCTAAAAGCAGAAGTCAGCAGACTGTGTGACGATGTGTGCTCCGACGGAACGGAACAGGGCACACAAAAGGTTATAAGATTGCTCAGGGCCTCGAGAATCTTGATTGAAATGATGGCGCAGGGGGTATGAACACCACAGCCCATGGGACGAAGCCTTCGCACCCACGCCACGGGGCCGACGCGGCATTATTGCAAGTTTCCGAGAAACGCCAGGTAAGAAGCGGGGTATTGAAGTAAGAAACGCACCTGTTTTGCTAGCGCCTTGGGGCTGTTGTCTATCCATGCAATGAACCACCCCTTCTCTGTCTCGTCTACCCGAGCAACCCCCGTTCGCCCCAGGTGCTTGACGAATTCAGTGAGCGTGACCCAGCGGGTTGCGTTCATGTGAAGATGATTGCGATCTTGGATGAGCTCCTGGTATACGTTATTGGCCTTCACACGTTTCGTGCCGAATCGGCGGGAGAGGAGTTGGACGAAATCGTGCTGGAACTGCATGGAGAAGTCGGAGATGTGCTTGCCCGCGCTCTCGCCGACGACGAGCATTTGGCGGAGATGGGACTCAGACTGAGTGTGACACTTGAATCCATTTTCATCTCTGCATTGCTTCTCGCAGATTTGGCAGTACCAACGGAGACGTTGAAGGCCCTTCGCCTTCATCTTGTTAGCGAGGTACTTCGGGGTACCAACTGTACATGTATGGGTCAAAGAGATCTTTACTAAGGAATGAGAAAGCATACCTTCTGCACGAGGCATGATGGGCAATTAGGATAAGACAGAACCAGGGAGAAAAGAGGGCAGACAGAAAGCAGCGGTAGGGCGATGGTGACCAATGTATACCGAGTTGGTGGTGGCGGGCTCCGAGCCGTTGTGGGTGGAATTGCTGACAAAGCGCCCTTGTAATCGGAGTACGAACTTGTACCGTTATGCTCAGAACTCCGATTACACGTCGGTGGCTCAATTCACAGCCACCATCTAATCGCAGGACGCGACGCGACGCGTCTGAACGGGGTCGCGTTTCCGACCTTCCCTCTCTCATCCCCTTGCTCTCCTCCACGATGGCGCCTGAACTCAAGCCTATAGAACCCAAGGCTCCGCGATGGGAACCGGCCTCAGACCCCAACGACATCAACATTCCTGGGCTTGATACGACCGCTCCTCCGTATGACCAGATTGAGCAGATTGAGCAACTCATTACGATCAAGTTGCAGGTCCCCTCGCTTCTATGTTGCTAGCTAGCGGTGATATTGACGCGTCCGACAGAACATAGATGCTAACTTCGCGAAGATGCAACATATCATGGCTGACAGGGTATTGCCTGCTGTGAAGCGATACGCGGTAGGAACGCAGCCGGTACGAGAAGCGGCCAAGGTGCGTCTTTGTGGTTTTATGCGCCTCGGCCGCCCTCTCCCAACCTCACACCTACGCCCCCACATTTACCCATACCATTTGTTTGTTGCGAGTTTCGCGCATACTGATGGCTGGGCTATAGTTTTGGACGACGTTCTACGAACAAGCCGCTGAGATCCGAATCCCTACATACGAAGACTACAGCACTGGACAGGAACATGAGGAGACTGGGTCTGTAGAACAGGACGTGGAATCTGCTCACGACCAATCATCGACGCAACCCGACTCAGACTCAGATCCCGAGACGGAGATCTCCCATGGCAGCCCAATGTTCAACGGCGACAGGACGCCCTCAGACGTCTCCTTCGCCCCGGGACAGGCTGCGATCTCCTCTACTCCAGCTACCGTTTCTCGTGCGCGATCGCTGCGGGCTGGGCATGAGAGTTTTACCAGCCAGGCTTCAGAACCTATGCCATCCTGGAACGCGTCCCTCGAGTCTCCCATCAGGCAACTTAATCGCGATATCCAGAGCCTCTCTGACGGCCACTCCATCGCATCTTCGTCTCTCGCTGATGCATACGATGCGTCGCAAGATATCACGCAACGACCGACAGTCCCTTCCACCACCCCCAAAGACCCGAAAACATCTTACTCAGTAGACAAGGGTAAGGGACGAGAAGGCACCCAACCCTTACTTCAGAATGTTCTTCGAAGGAATGCCAATACTTCTGATATCTCCGCTATCACTGGTCTATCGGTCCAGACGTCCCCTCTCAAGTTCAAGCCTAGGACACCTGTTGATAAGACGCTGAATCCGTACCTCCCTCCTGACTCTAAACCATCCGACTGGAAGGGCGTTGTAGACCTGAAGGATCCCAACGTTTCGAGCCCCCAGAAACGCGTTCCCGGATCTGCTGGTAAACTCATGACATTCAAGCCTCCCATCAGGCCGACATTCGGTCTCGGCCGGACCAGAACCAAGACGCCTCCGCCCGACGACGACGACACCATGGATGGCAACTTCGGGATGTCTCCCCCGGTCATGACGGATTACGCGCGTCTACCAAAATTAGGCCGGACACCTAAGAAGGAGGCCGCCGAGCGTATCATGCAAGGCTTGGTGGATCTCGAGCATCGTAAGGCCTTTGCCCATACAGGTGCCTCGTCGAAGGTGCAAGGAGGGGCGTCCAACGGGAAAGGCGGTGCGAAGGGTTACGGGACCGAGAGTAGCATGAGCTCGATGCCAACACCACCGTCCATGACTGGCTACAATCGCTCTGGCTACACAGGTCCAATGGCAGCCTACGAGACGAGTAGTAGCGTTGCGGATGCCAGTCTCGATAGCATGATGCGCCGGGTGGGTCTCGATATCCCCGAATACACTCGTAGTCAACCTGCGCCATCGGCTCCCGTGGCCGCACCGCCGATACGAACGCAAGCCCCTTTACAGGCCACATCTACCCTTCCGGACCGACCCCCCGTGTTCAGTCTCGATCCTGCTTCCTCCCTCGCCTCCCTCCGCAGCCTCGCCTCTTCGTCCAATATCAAACAAGCTCCGCTGCCTCCTCCTCCAGCGCCCGAGCCGCCGCGTACACCGGAACCCCCAGCGCCGCAGTACGTCTTCTACGACGACGAGGTCATCGGGCGGAGCGGGCCTGGACCAGACGACTCGATGGACTCATTCGATTCGTTCGATGACTATCAAGACCCTGAGGCGGCACAGTTCATGTTCGCACAACAACACGACAGCTTCGACGACTCGTTCGACTCGTCCATGGCGGACGATGACGAGCTCATGATGACGGACGGCACTGCGGGAGCGTTTGTCGAGTATGTGGGGCCGCCGATCGAGGAGGACCAGTTCGATGATGACTCGTTTGACGACGATGTTGACGACCGGCCGACGGAAACGGTGTTTGGGGTACCCCCGGGGCAGAGGCTGCAGCAGCAAAGTCAACATTTCAGGATGATGGGCGAGGACAGGATGCAGGACACTATCGGGCTGGAGCGGCAGTTTGCACAGGCTGGATGGGGAGTGCAGGAGACACCGACACCATGGAATGTACACCCGAGGGAGTGAGGTCGGTATATACGTACCCTTCCCGGTTGACGGTGAATGATGGCTCATGAGTCTGTAACGAATAATTAATGACGACGTATGTATGTACTATATTTACAATCTATCCATCTGTCCTGTTCATTTTGTTTACCGTTTTCGTCTGTATCGCTCGTAGTTCGCCCTGCAGAACGCTGCCGAGGAAACGCTCAGTACTCACAATCTTTGGCGTTGCAACATAGAATTCGTCGCGCGTGTCACGTGGTCCGTGTATCACCGCCAATTGGCTCGGACGCGCGGCACTACGTACGCACCCGTCGTTCAGCCTTCAACGTTTAACGTTCAACTCAAACCCCTTGTCAGCTCATTCTTGATTGTGCGTTACACTCAAGTGTCTCAAACACAACCCAACACTCTGGAGAACAACAGAATGTCCACTTCATTGAGCGAGAAAGCCAAGGGCAAGCAACGAGCACTCGATAGTGTCCCCGCGGTGCCTCCACCTAAGGACCTGACGATCCGATTCACTGAGGGTATCCCTGACCTCACTATCCAACTTGTCGAGAAAGATACGGCTAAGGATTTGAAGGATACTGTACGTTCTATTATCTCCTTTCTTGCGCAACATTGGCAGAGTTCGTTTCACAGATTCGTAACGCCCGCCCAGACCTGAAGGGTCGCCGACTCAGGTTGATTCACGCTGGTCAGCTTCTCGCGGATACAACTCAGCTATATGCGAGGATAGTGTCTGTTGAGAACCGGCGACGACGGCCGGCTGCTGGGACAAGCGATGATGTCGGAGACGACAAGGGGGACAGTACAGAGGGGGAGCGGGGACCTTCCGCGGGTCTGACGTGGCTGCATTGCTCGGTTGGGCCGCAGCTGAAGGAGGGAGAAGAGGAAGACAGCAAACTTCAGGTGCGCTACTCCTGCGTTTACTGTAGAGGCGTTCGCAGACGGATTGTGGTGAGATTGCAGACCGCACAGCTGAAGCCGCTACGGGGATTCGACCGGCTAGCTGCGGCAGGTTTCTCAGAGGCGGACATTGCAAACATCCGGCTACAGTTCCATGCGCATTCGGCAGGAGATTATTTGGACCAAGAGTTCGAAGATGAAGAGGAGTGTGAGTGTTGTCCCCTGCCATCACGTTTCGCGCGTCTCGCTGACATTCTCGCCCTGATCTGCAGTCGACGAACACGCCCGGGCGCTCGAAGAGCAGTGGATCGACTCGTTGGATGGCGGGTCGAGCGCGTCGCTGTCGAATGCGCAGCCTGCGGTGACATCGATCCACAATGGCATAGTACTGGGGTTCTTCTTTCCCTTACTACCGTTGTTCTTCTTCCGCGGGACAAAGCCGGCAGTATTCTGGGACGACGACACCGAGTATGAGACGATGAACCAGCCGGTCTTCTCGTGCGTCACGTTTCTTACGCTTGCCTCGAGGCCTCACTGATAACTAGAATCTGCGGCACAGCCGGAGGATGCAGATGGGCATTGTCGTGGGCTTCTTGTTGAACGCGATATTTGGCATCTGGACGTACCTCTTGTCTTCATGATAGCGCGGTTATGCGTAACCGACAATACCCTTCCCAAGGCATAGCCGTGACGGGCCTCCAGGTAAGATTTCTCAGTATTAGCAGTATTCCCCGGACTTGTGCTGAAACACCCACCAGAATACAGCACGTACCCGTACGCCACGGGACGCGTTTATCTCTTACGATATTCGATATCTCATTAAGTCGTAACATTTTCATCAGGTCGTCAGTACGAACTCAGGTTGGCAATGAGGCTACTCAACCCGGACCCGGCGTAAACTCTCGCGCTTCCGATCAGCAACTATGTATGACAGCCTGCTTGATAGACGTGCTGTGTTCCATTCGGTCGTGTGCTAGTGGATGAGAGCCATAATCGTTTGTCTGCCTACAAGTTGTTTTGGCAAACATGGTACTCTGCAAATGACACAATGTGTCCGAAGTTGGTACGTCAGTCACAAGCCTGCCCGCCCAATAGCAATCGCGCCCCCGCCACGCCGTTTTGTGCCACTGCTTATGTGGTGAAGACGTGTATATGGGAGCTGTCAGGGCCAGTCGGACGTCGGTTAGCCGGTGTACGTATTCGGAATGCGAGTCGAGTCGAGTGTGTGGGCTGGAACAGTGTGGTTGTGGCACATGTGGCCTACCGTACAACGGCCATGCGTGCCCTCTTAATGTGGCGGCAGGCCCTACAAGGTCTTTGGGGAACGGGAAGCGCCGGACTGAGACGGGCGGCTAGACGCGATAAAGAGACGCGATGGGAGACTCGGCTTTGGCGAAACACGCGTCTTGCCACCGTCCGCCATCCTCCCAAAAATTTTGGAACACGCTTCCGCCCTCGTTTTTGTACATATACCCCTCTGCGCTCTCCTTCACGGTACGTCTCCCTTCTCATTGCGCGCACTCATATTCTAACGTCTCCCAGATGGATCTCCAGCAGCTCTCTCAGCTTTTCGCGTCCACATTCAGTCCTGATCCCAATGTACAGAAAACGGCGGAGCTCCAGATCCGCAAGGTGCGCTGCGATGATCCTGCGCAATTCTTGCAGCTGCTGATCTTCGCGCACGCAGCTGGGCGGGCAGGAGGGTATGATCACGAGCGTCCTCCAGATCGTCGGGAACGATGGCTTCGATATGTGCGTGCTCGACACGCCCCCTCCGCCACTGCCCCTCGCTAACCGAGCCACTCAACATGGGATATACACAGTGCGACGCGTCAGGCCGCTGCCGTCTACCTCAAAAACAGCGTCTACTCGTCCTATTTCATCGACGCAACCGGGCGTCCAGACCAAGCTCCGATCCCCCCCTCCGACCGCGCCAACCTCAAATCCTCCCTCATCCCGCTTATCGCGTCCTCACCTTCCCGTGCGATCACGGTTCAGCTCGCGGGCGCGCTCAAGAACGTTGTCGCGCGCGACTTCCCGGAACACTGGCCTTCGCTCGTCGATGAGGTCAAGAAGCTGCTTGTGAGCGGCAACATTCGCGAAGTCCACGCGGGATGTGTCTCTGCACTGGAGATGGTTCGCGCGTTCCGGTGAGTGCCAAATATTCTTATGAGCCCATCCGCGTGGCTGGTTGTGCCGCCACGATCTGCTCGTCCAGAGGTGGTGTATCGCCGTGCATTCCTGTGCAATTCGTATATCCCCTTCCCAGCTTGACGACGCGTATTCGCGTACAAGGGTGGCCTCGAATTTCGGCACCATCTTTCCTAATCATACTTTTGCTTCTTGTGTCTCGGCAGGATCTGCAAGAGCTAACATTCTATGCGTCTTCTAGGTTCCGCCAGAATAATGATATTCTACCAGGGCTCGTAGAACAGTTCTTCCCTACTCTCGTGACTATTGCCTCTCAGGCACTCTCGAATCCGCCTGCAGGCTCCAGCGACGAAGTGCCTATCCTCCTACACTTGATTCTCAAGACCTATTCCACGAGCATCATCCTTCAACTGAGCAAACATCAGCAGAGTCATGATAGCCTTGTCGCATGGGGCCGCCTCTTTTTCCAAGTTGTTAATCTCCAGATTCCAAAGGAGGCCGTCCCTGAAGACGAGGACGAACGCGAGCGGTGTGAGTGGTGGAAAGCCAAGAAGTGGTCATACAAGATCCTCGGTCGCCTCTTCCACCGCTTCGGCAACCCCTCTCAGCTTCCCAGCAGCCTTCAAGCAGATTACGGGGCGTTTGCTCAGCATTTTGTTACCAACTTCGCCCCCGAAATCTTCAAGGTCTACCTCCAGCAGACTCAGATGTATGTTTCGGGTCAAGCTTGGCTCTCGAAGAAATGCCAATATCGGGTCTTCACGTTTTTCACGGAGTGGTACGTCGTCATGAATTATCATAGCCAGATCGTGTATCTCACTCAGATGCAGTGTCAAGCCCAAATCCACTTGGGCGCTGCTCAAACCCCACTTCGAGAGCCTTGTCTCGACCTACGTCTACCCCCAACTCTCATTCACGCCTGCCAAGCAGGAGCAGTGGGAAACTGACCCGATTGAGTTCGTTCGTACCACCGTTGGTGAGTTTGAGGTTTATACGCGGCTCTGCTCGACACGCTAACTTGCGTACCAGATGAGTTTGAGGCGTACGACAGCCCGGTTTCTGCCGCGACGTCATTCCTGTTTGCCCTCGCGAGCAACAGGACCAAGACTACCTTCATGCCCATTCTAGGCTTCATTAACCAGGTGCTCCAGTCGAAGCCTGCCGCTCCTCAGCGCTACGGCGCTCTCAACATGACCGCTGCCCTCGGCCCCTTCATTATGCGCCACCCCGATGTTAAGGGCAACATGGGCCAATTTGTCATGCAGCACGTCCTGCCCGAGTTTTCGGCACCTGAACCCTACATGCGTGCAGTTGCATGCGAGGTCCTCGGGACGGTGGTCAAGGCTGGTCTCAAGTTCCCCGACGACCAGCAGCTGCACCAGGCGTTCGCTGCCGTTACGAACGCGATCGACGATTCTGAGCTCCCCGTCCGCGTCCACGCGTGCTTGGCGCTCACTGAACTGGTGATTGACTCACAGACAGGTATGTGGCATGCCAGTGAACTCGCACGGATCAACGTTCTGATTACCGTGCAGTCAGGACCGCTGTCGCGCCGCAGGTCGGCAAGGTCATCCAGAGTGGGTATTTCTGTTTGACACTATCTTCACATCACTAATTACCATGTAAATAGCCCTGCTGAAACTGTCTGAAGAGACGGACCTCGACATCCTCAACCACTGCATGGAGACCATGGTCGAGACGTACCAGACGGAGCTCCTCCCTGTCGCAGCTGAGCTTACGGCCCGCCTGTGCGAGACGTACGCGCGCCTCGCCAAGGAGAGCCAAACTGCGGATGAGACCGATGCCGTCGATCTTGACTCGATTATGGAGTCCGACGCCAACGAGGACAAGACGTTCGCCGCGATGGGCGTGGCGAAGACGATTGCCACTGTCGTCTCTGCTGTGGACTCCTCCCCGGAGATTCTCGCGCAGATCCAGGAGATCATCATCCCCATCGTAATGCTCACGCTCGAGGCGAAGCTGCTCGACCTGTTCGATAACATGTACGACCTCGTCGACATGCTCACTTTCAAGCTGCGCAGCATCTCGCCGAACATGTGGCCCGTGTTTGAGATCACTTACAAGCTCTTCAAGTCTGATGCAGTTGACTTCTTGGACGGTGCGTATACTTGCATATCTACTGCAATTTTATGTTGATGAAAAACGTATATAGAGATGCTACCCTCGCTCGACAACTTTGTCTCGTTCGGCATTGATGCCTTCAAGGCCCGTGCCGACTACCGCCAGATGGTTCTCGATATCTACCAGACCTCCATCGCAAGTGAGAACACCGGCGAGAACGACGCTGTAAATGGCTGCAAGCTCGCCGAGTCGATGTTGCTCAACCTCCGTGGCTCCGTGGACGATGCGGTGCAGCCCATCATCGCCACCGCGCTCTCCGTCGTCGAGAAGGCGGAGACGAATGCACTCCGGCTTGCCGCGCTTAACGTGCTCGTCAACGCCGTGCTCTATAATCCCGCGGCAACGCTTGCAATCCTCGACGCTGCCGGGCCCGGAGTCGCGCGCGGCTTCTTCGACAAGTGGTTTGCGGCGATCAACGTTGAGTCGCGCTTGCCGCGCGTGCATGACAAGAAGCTGAGCATCACGGCACTCTGTGCGCTCATGGAGATGGATCCTGCCGCGATCCCAGAGAGCGTCAAGGACGGCTGGCCGGGCATCGTCTCGGGTGCGCTCAAGCTCTTCCAGGAGTATCCCAAGGCCGTCCAGGGTCAGTCCTACTTCCATTCAACTTCAGAGATCTGTGCTGAGCGATTCGATTCTCACAGCCCGCAAGGAGCTCGAGGAGTCTTACCAGAACGATTCAGATGATGACGACGATGACGATGATTCTAAGTACCTCAACATGAACGAGGAAGATGGTTGGTACCTCTGCTTCAGGATACCATACATTCTCTTACTCACACACACCTGCAGATGATGTCTGGGACGAGGACTCGGCGTACGTCGAGATGCTCGCGAACGAGGGTCAGCGCCTGCGCGAGAAGTCCCAGAAGCAGGCCGCCGGTGAGGAAGTGTCTGACGATGAGGACGATGAAGTAGAGGAGGAGGAGCTCGGATACATCAGCCCGCTGGACAACGTCGACCCTTACATCACCTTCAAGGCGGCACTTACTAGTGAGTCTAGCAAGCGTATACTCATCAGGGTAACAATATTGACCTCAATCTTCTTCGCAGCCTTCCAGATGAAGAACGGTCACGGGTACCAGCTCGCGACGACGTCACTCACACCCGAGCACCAGACGTTCCTTATGGAGGTCATGCGTCTTGCCGATGAGCACGCCGCCGCCGCTCCTGCCTCGTAGAGGTCTGCGCTAACTCCGTGCTCCGTTTCATTCTGTCCGTCGCGCTTGGCACCTGCTCTCGTGTTTGTCCCCGCCATCTTTTCTACCCAAATCTCGAACATACATCATATCTCTCACTAGTTGTATGTAATAGCTCACGCCCTTGATGACGACGACGAAGAAAGAGTAGAGAAGAATAACCGCTTTCTTGTTTGCATAGCTACCTATGAGTACATCGTATACGTACACCGGGCCTCGCATGAGCCCTGTTAGCGTTCACTATGTTCACGAATGACGACGCCACGATTTCCTTCCCGTCATTACCAATTTGTTCCCGCCCAATGTTGGATCCGCCAAACAGCGACGGCTCCGAGACTTGTTAGTTCAGAGGCTCGCGCGGATGTCTCCGCATCGCCTTGAGGTAATCCTCCGTATCTTCGAGCTGCCACTCGAGCGGCTTCGTGAGCGGTTCGAACGTCTCTCCATGAGCCTCGATCTCTTTCAGGCGCCGCGCGGTCGCGGGCTTAGACCGGTTCACGCTAAATACTTTGATACGATGGCAGGACGAAGTGACGTGCAAATCCCAGCTATGTCGCACGTCAATTCCCACGGACCAGCACAAGGAGAAGGGTATGATGAGATTGGGACGTACTTCCAGGCAGAACGGACGAAGGTAGGTTCTGTATTATTGGACGAGTCCCAGGTGCGGACACAGAATTCGAGCCAGCCCTCGGCGTCGACGGGCAGTTGGATCGTCCAGAGACGCCAGGCGTGGTAGTGCTAGTAGATTAATAGATTAATAGAGTAGATGACGTAAGGGTACTATGGAAAATTTGATTGAGGCCGATGACATGAACACACCTTCTCAGTCATGTCGTCTTGGTCAACAGCGTACCATACATGACCACTGTTTGAAGGGATTATGAGAAGGGGAAGCGTTGTGGATACGAGACAACTCGGGTCTTACCCATCCGGAGAGACCTCGACACGCTCGACCCAGTTGCCGCCACCGCTATAAGACCATCCCCTGAGCTGCACTTTGCCGTCGTGAATAATTGTCTGCTTGTCCAGTGGAAATATGATCGCGCTCCTACGAAAGTGGCATCTCTTAGACACTGTATGCCCAACAAGCTACGTGGCAAGCACGTGGTCCACATACGAGACGGGCATATTCTGGATCGAAAACCCATTCGACATCAAGGAGTTGTGCTTTCCAATCTGAACATGACGTGGAATGTATATCAGCAAGTGTTCTACCCTTCATACATAGATGCTCGTCGGAATCTACTCACTTGCTGGCTGTAGTACAGATACTCCGCACTCTGTACCGGACCTAAGCTCGGCTCCGTGAGAGCGTTGATCTTGTACACCCATTTGGCACTGCGTGCGCCGATGTAGCCAGTTACGACAACGCGCAGCGGGAAACCATGGATCTTCGGCAGGGGCTTGCCGTTCATCTCCCACGCGAGGAGCACTTCTTCGTTCTGCCGCACCTTGCGCCACGGCACGGATACGGCATAATTATACACGTTGTTCTTTCTGCATACGGTGATGCCCAGTCAGTCGCGGGAACTCCTGAGGCACGGTAGAGATATACTTGAAGTAAGTGTCTGCACCGATGAACTCAAGGTGTTTGGCCTCGGGGAGGATTCCGCCACAGGCAATCTTGAGGACTTTCTTCAAGGGTACGCCACGATATACAGCAGTCCCGCTAGAATCAGGCTGTGAGACTAAACAATGTCGTTTCGAGAGTGGGAAACGTACATCGCGCCCTCGCCCCATGGCTAGATGATATGTAAGTTTACACTTCAGCGAGCGGCATTGCTAGCGCACAAAAGTCAAGACATACCGCGTTGATCAGTTCATCGCCGTCACCCGGGTACTCCCGAATCTGCTCAATGCGTCGCGTTCCACTGCACTGCAGCGTCACAGTTACTTCTTTCTGCCTTGTGACGACAACACGGCCGGAGCATATCAAAGTTCACTGTGAACCATACATGGCACAGCATGTGACGTTTACTTACGGAAATCGTGCCTCGTCCTTGAGATCCTTCATCGTGAGTTTGGCGGGTCTGTTCACCAGTCCCCCAATCTCGAGCTCGAACGCGTCCTCATCGATATCGGGAACGCCTCCATGATTGCGCACACTGCAGCACCACGTCCTTGCAGTCAGCGCTGTACTCCGAGGCTGACACAGCCTGCTCACAAGTGCCACTTGTTGTCGGTGATCTTGCCACGGACGAGCTCCGGTCGAGGCGTCTCGCCGTTGTACGGGAAGTCGAGGAGGTGGATCATACCCGGCTTCTCGCGGAGGACCGTCGCCCAACTGAAGTCGACAATGCTCTTCAGTCCGAGCGCAGCGTGGTACTCTTTCCAGCGGTGCCCGACGAGTATCGGGTTTGTATCGGGGAGCGGAACGAACTGGAACTCTATACATCGCGCGTGTCGGTACAGAATTGAGCGTGAGTAATGGGAACGAGTATGAGACCAAACTCGCCTGGACAGGGCGTGAATTTCTTCGTCTTCAAGATCTGCGATGCGATCCGCTTGCGTTCAGGGGCGTCCTCCCATTCAACGTATCTGTCCAGAACGACAATATGTACAATACGACATTAGTGCTCGAGTGCAATATCAAGCGGCAATAAGGACTCACCCGCGCCACCCCATCTTCTCCTCTGGGAACAGCTGGTTCAACGGCTTGCCATCAAAGGTCTCCTCAGCAGCCTGCAGCGGCTCCTCAACGGATGGTAGCGCCTCAACGACCACGTCGGAGGCGGGGGCGGCAGCAGCGGCTAGTTCAGCAACGCTAGGCATGGCAGCAGCAGGAGACAGCGATCTTCTCTGAGATTGGAGACAGCCCATGTTATTTCGATGTCGTCCCGATATATACCGCAGCGAATGTCGACCTCGAGGGGGTGCCGGCCGGCTGCGGGTTCGAAGGTCGCCCCGAGTCGCACGCAGCGCACATCGGGGCTTCCTCCCTTATGATCCTCGTTCCGCGCTCTAGACACAAGTATGGGCATGGGGAGACAAGGGGGCTTCGTAGGCCTCCCCTGAAGTGGTGTGCGGTCATACTTTCGCAATACGCCCGCAGGTCTCCGCGAAAGCGCAAGAGAAGCATGCGCTACGTAACGTCAGACACCGGGTGAGAACACTCGCCGGCTGCGGCGGCCAATCGAGGGGCGGGACGACCCGCTGGGCCGTCCAGGTGGAAAGGAGTGGGAGGAGAACGGTGCGCACCTGAGCATCACGACTCAATCGCGCGACCGAGGCGTGGGCGAACTTGATAGCACCCACACGTATTTCAGGCGATCCGCAAACCAGGATGGTTGGGGCATGCAGCTTGGTATGGAAATTACTCCTACCTAGGCCAGGGGTCGGGCCGAGTTTGGCGGGATGTACTCGTTCATTTGGAGAGAGCAAAGCAATACACGATGTTCCGAAAGCATGACATAGAAATACAGCAGTAGACGTCCGAGGGGAGGTAGTGAGCAACGCACATACGAAATTACAACAAAACCGACGCGTCGTCTGCGAGGATGCCTCGAGCCCACGCAGAATCACCCTGTATGCGCTCAGCGAAGAATGGGCCGAGAGCCGCCTCCAACTTCTCGATGAGGGCGCTGTCCGCGCCGGAATTTGGATCAAGTGGGATAGGGTAGTCCGACGGCGGGTATAGCATCATGAACCCAGACTTGAATAGGGGTAGTATGAACAAAGCAAATTGGGTTTCGGATGCAGGCGCACGCACCATGACGAGTTCGACAAGCTGGCTCTGCTCTCCCGGCATACACTTTTCACCAACAACCTTCGCGCCCTCCCGACTAACAAGTCCCAGCCGCACGGCCTCCTTTCCGATGGCCATGAGTCCACGGATGGCGCCCTCATGTGTCGCGCGCGATTTTTTGTCGTCTATGAGGCCGACGATGAGCGTCTTGACCACCTTGATGGGCAGACTGGGGTATGTCATGGAGTAACGGGTGAGGAGGCGGGAGAGGATCTGTGCTGCGGTTGTGCGTAGATGTTTCGCGTGAGATGGGGGAAGTGTGGAGTACATAAGAACGGAAAACACGGATGGCAGGAGCTGATGTAGCTGTATATATGTGCCGTCATCAGAGCCAGCCGGTTGCGGTGTGCAAATGGGCGAGGACGTACGAATGGTTCTACACCCAACGTCTGGTTTTCTAGTAGAGCATCAATGACATCCAAGAACACTTCCAGCAACCGGCCGTCGGTCTCCGTTTGCGAACCACTCCTCAACGTGTTGACGATGCCCTCGCCAACCCAGTGAACCAGGTAAGGCAGAAGTGGGGATAGACCGGCGTCTTGGCGAAAAGTTGCGAGAGCCGCTGTGCGCTTCGTCTGGTCTGATGGAGGAAGGAGCGAAGAAGTGAGCCGTGTATAATACAGGTGTAGCTCGCGGGACAACGACTGCTTGATGAGGATCGGTTGCTGTTGGGTCTGCTTGCCATTCTGAAGAGGCGACGGCCGGTCCGAGGGGGGTGTAGGCGGGAATATAGAGCCAGAGGCCGTCGTACCGGCCGGCTTTCCTTCAGCGTCGCCTTCTCGGGGCGCGGCGGGAGGATTTTCCGGGATGAGTGGTTGAACGCCCTCGACGGCGAGCCAGTGCGCGGTCCAGGTGACGCCCTTGGGTAGGGTGAGTTTCTCTTCGCGAAGAACGCGGTCGAACTCAATCTCCTCATCCTCTACGAAATAGACTGAACCGGCGTTCTGCATTTGCGGGAAGGGGAGTGCGCGGCGGAATGTTGGTGGGTTGTGAGGGAAATGGCCGTACAGAGGCTCAATGTTAAGTACGCGCAGAGCTTGGTCGATGTCAGAGGTGGTGAGAGTGGTCCGCTTTGCGTGTCGCATAAACCGCGCTGCTTCCTGCATGAAGTTTGGCAAGGCGCGACGACATGTAGGGGGGCAGTATACGTACTTCGACCACCTGCTGTATTCGATACTCAACATCGCTTGATAGAGCAGATGCGACAGCATCCGGGAGATTGGGAATGTTAAGAGATTCTGCTACATCCTGAACGCGTGATGAAGCGAGGCTCTGGATGCGACGTAGAGTGCCTTACTCGAACGGAGTCGACCTTGTAGATCCCTGGCACTTTCGCGGGCGGAGGACGCGCTTTCGGTGCCGGCTTGCTCATTGCGCGCAGGATGGGTATACGCACTAGCCCTGGGTGTATCTATGCTTAATGTTCTGCAGCAGAAAGAGGCGGAAAACTAGTGAGAGATTGAGCGTGGACGGGGTGGTGTAACTGCGCAAGTCGCGCTTCAAGTCGCCAACTTCGTCTGCGGGACAGAGCGCGCGTTGTTGTGCCACGTGCTCGAAGAAGTGGGCGCCTATAAGCTGCAAGTCGGATGACCTCATCGTCCGGCTCGCGATGGCGAATGGTCCGGTCACTCAACTCGACTTACGAGGAATGTCATCTCATCTCCCCCAAACCCTCTCTCCCTCTACCACACGCGGACCTGCTCGTCGACGAGCCACGCGGGGGGTTCCCTTTCAATCGGCTGAGGGGCAACCCATTCAATATTGCACGCATTGAAGAGTGATTTGGGCAAATCTTGGTGAGCCTACCAGCCCTTACCACCGATGTACACCATACTGATTTCAGACCACAGCATTCTACATGGCAGTCATTGGACATCTTCCTATCGAACTTATTGAGCAACTCATCCTTCAGCTGGATCCTATCGATGCTGTCCATTTCACACAAACGTGCGCTACATACTACGCCCACCTCAGCTCATCAGAACTCTTGTGGAGGGAGTTATACCTTCGACAACCCTTCGATGATCTCCGCGAGTGTCGTGACTCCCTTGGTCGTCCCATCTCTCCAATTGACTGGAAGGGCCGCCTTCAGCGCATCATTCGTGCTCGCACCTTGCTCACCAATCCCTCCCTCTGCAAGCCGGAAGAACGCTGCGCCCTCCTCGAAACGCTTATCGAGCTCATATCCACCTGTCCGCCCGTCACAGACCCCGCATTACCAGAACCTTCGCTTAATCACGTCTGGGTGACGGCCATGGTTGGTGGAAGCCCGCTTCTCGACGTCGATCTCTCCCTCTCTAGGTGGGCGACGTCCGGTCTATCCCCGGACCACAAACCCCTAGACGAGCGTGAGGTGCAGCTTCGCGCACGCCTCCATACATATTACGGCCTTACTTCAAGCGACTTCGCAAAGGAGGCGCTGACGCGCTCGCGCGCATTCATATACGCCATGCGCAACTACAAGCCGGATAACGACTTTGGGCCGTTCCTCATGGATGGCTCTGGGCGGGTCAACTGGGTCCACATTTACGCCCTGCATCTCGACGTATCCATGCAAATTGTCCCAGAGGCGCAGGTGGATGGGGAATTGCCTGAGTTCATCCTGTATAAGATGAGTCTACCATGGACGCAGAGCGTGATCCCACGAGGATTGGACTTGCGGACGGAGCCCGACTGGGCGGGCGTGGCGGGCAAATGGAAGGGCTCGTTTTGCTTTTGCGACCACCGGGAATTGCTCAGTGAGTATTTCTACGACATTCGTAGCAAAGCTGTACCTCATTGGAAGTCTACTAGTATACAACGACTTCAATGTCTCGGATACCACCGAACTCAACCCTGCACTATTCGACGACCCCGAATTTATGGAGATATTCCGCTCGTTCTTTGTAGAGCTACACGTCATGAGCTCTGAAGACGATCCCGAACACCCTGGATACCCTCGCATTCATTTCGGTGGGACTATGAACGTGCAGGCAACGATGTTCGGATACGTTAGGCTTACTCCCGATAATCAGATCCGGTGGCATTTCGTGAGTAAAATCCAGGTGTATTCCCCCGGTTTAGTATCTCATACCGGTTCCAGACCTCTGGAGACCAAGGGAACGCCATCTGGAGGTTAGTAGTCTTAAGCAGTTTCGTCGGATTTACAAATGGCTTATACAATCTTCAGCTCTGAGGGCGTTCAAGTCGGGAATGTAAGGTCAAAGTTTGGGGTTCTGGGATCTTGGACGACTGTGTTGCACGACAGACAAGATCCAGTTGGTATGTACAGCTCTCTTATCAGGATTCAAGCCAAGTACTCATCTTTGTGACCAGGCCCATTCGCGTTGTGGAAGATAGAGGACGAATGATAGGTGGCTAGCTTGATTGTTTCGATATCAGGTAATCGTCACGTATGAAGGGTAGAGTCTCACTAGGACACACGGGAGGGCTAACTCTCACAGCACATACTTAACATTTCTGACATTTACCCACATGTCTATAGTACGCAGCACGTAGTCCATCGTCACTGTCTGAGTCACTGTTAGTTCGCCTTTGGTGTTTGGCGTTTGTGACTAGATTGAACACTGCCCTGAATCTGCGGATGCTCCTGAGTCCAGGCGAGTCGATGCCCGTGGCGGCGGGTCGAGTGCTCCGGAGCCGAACTCGGGGCCAACATCCTACGATCGTTTAATTGTTGTTGTTGTGCTGTTGTGAAGAGAGGCTGACCGTCGCTGTCAAACCTGCTCGCCGCCAACCCTCCCGAATATAAGAAGCCCGCCGCCCTTCCGGCTTCTTCTCATTCCGGACCACCACCAACACT
The DNA here is from genome assembly GCA_002150815.3 of Grammothele lineata. Classification (NCBI taxonomy): domain Eukaryota; kingdom Fungi; phylum Basidiomycota; class Agaricomycetes; order Polyporales; family Polyporaceae; genus Grammothele; species Grammothele lineata. Next base: position 329,606 of record NDFF03000026.1, read on the forward strand.
CCACACCCTCCGACCGCGATGGTGAGTCCTTCCCCTCCACTCATCCCCTCGTCCTATATCTACGCAACGGACGATGCTGAGCAGGACGACCACGGCGAATACGACCCGCTTGAAGGTCCCGTCAAGAGAGTGGCATATCCCTCCCAAGGATCTGGGGTATGTCGTCAGGGACCGGTGTCAAGAAAGGTCGTCCGGCAGCGCCGAAGAGTAGAGCCCCAACCGGGCGACGATCCGCAAGCGCGCACCCGAGGCGGGGCGAGCCTATGGAGGCCCGCAGTGACGGGGCATATGCCCGACCTGCGGTGTCTGACGGCTCGTCCTGGTGCAGACCTCTACGTGGTCCTCTGGACGAGTACCGCTGTCGGTGCGGCGGCCTGGCGGCTGCCCCCGGAGCGGGAAACCAACGTGCACCTGAATTACTTACCTTCTTTCTCTCTTCTCTTTCCATCCTCATATCGTCCACCGCACTCCTCATGACATTCCGCTCCCTCTCACTGCACATTTATCCCCAATCCCAGTGTCTGTCTTTCCCTGGGGACGGCGAGCGTGTAGAAATCAGTATGGGCTCAAACATCCAGCTCAGGGAAGTTCGTTAGCACTCAGCGCGTACGGGTAAGCTTCGACGTCGACTCCGTTCGAATGAATTGCCTTGTTATACCGATACAAGATATTTGAGGCTGACAATCAGAGTGCTGACTAGAAATTAATGCTATACGCCGTAGTAGGAGATGAGGCTCGCTGGTTGAATTTTTCGAGTACATCGTGATTAGGCGCTGATCATGATTGTGTACGCCCACCCTCACACTACATGTGAACTCCCATTGCTCTGGTAGCAGGCTTCCGGATCGTCTCAGGCGACAGTGTAGTACAGAAAACTACTTCAGCGGCGGTGACGTGCGAGCATTTGGCGACAGCAGGATATCGCCGTGCCTATTTCAACTATATTCGCCTACACTCATATCGATGAGTGCTTCGACTTTGGCGAACCGAGGCTTGATCGTGCAGCGAGCGTCTTCAGGGCCTCTGCAAGGAAGACGTCAGAATAGATTTCGCAGCCTGCCTCATATCGCTCAGCACTCACGAGACGAATTTGTCTTCCATGCGCGGCTCGATTTTGATAGCTTCGCCTTTCTCATCCACTGGTGGTGTAATATCAAAGACGTGAAGCACGAGCGCCATAGTGATGAACAATGACGCATCGCCAAAATGTCTTCCTGGACAGAATCTGAGAGAATACGTCCTGCATGAGAGGATATTACGCAAGGACTTGAGCAGGAAGTACCTTCTACCGAAGCCGAAGACGAAATCGTAAGGATCGCGTACGTCTGGATCGAGTTTCCCATCGCGGATGAACCGCTCGGGAAGGAAAAGCTCCGGGTCCTTGTATGCCAGCGGATCGTGCATGCAGTGCCTGGTGGAAATACAGTGTCAACGAGTGCACCCGGACATAAACGAGAAGCGAGTCGACCAGATGTTTGCCATCACTGTGGTTCCCTTGGGTATGAAATACCCGCGCAACTCATTGTCCTCGACCATGCAGTGCGACAGTCCCAAAGGAACTGGCGTCATCCACCTTAACACCTCCTTCAAGATCGCGTTGACGTACAACAGTTTGTCGCGGTCCTCGTACGTGGGTAGACGATCGGGGCCGACGACTTCGTCGAGCTCCGCCTGAGCCTTCTTCTGGATGTCAGGATTCAGCGACATCCCGAGGAAGAAAGTTCTTAACACGGTGAACGACTACGAACGGTGGCCGTAATGCGGTCATCAGTCAGCTGCGCTTAGAAACAGCGCTCATTATACTTACCGTATCCGACCCTGCCTCAAATGCCGGGCCAATGACGTATATCGTAAACCTCTCAGCTGATTCCAAGGTCCATCCGTCTTCCCGCAGCTTCGTGATGATGTCTCCCACGATGCACTGGGTGTCTGCGTCCTTCGCCTTCACCAACATTGCTGTCAGCGCAACCCCGCTTATGATAATGAGACGAATATTTTACGGCTGTACTCACCAGGATCTCCTTGTATTTCTCGAACGGTGCGTGGAATAGCCGTTCATGATCGGCACGCCATTTCGCGAATTTCTTCTTGAAGGGAACAAACGACGGGGCGTATCGTAGGAAATGAAGGAAGTCGACCAAAAAGCCTCCTCGTACGAGTAAGCTTTGGCGCGTTCCCTCCATCCCTTCATCCACGACAGCGAGCGTTTTATCGCCTTCGTAAGCCGGATTCACCCCGTAATTGATACGAAGCAATGTCGAAGACACAGTGCTGACGAGAAAGAAGGTGATGACGCAGTGTATCTCCACGATGGACATACTCACTATCGGATGTGATCTTCGAAACATTCCGGGCTCTCACGCAGTTTCTTTAAGAACACGCGTATAACCTCATGCTGGGTGACTCGGTACTTCTCGAGCGCTCCGGGGTTAAAATGCTGCCAAAACACCCGTCGTCGGTTCCTCCACGACTGTCCATAGGGCATAAAGCCGAAGTTCTCTTCTTGGCCTAGACTAAGTTTGGAGTCATGTACGTGAGCGTGTGCACATGATGATGGACGGCTGAAGGAAGTTACACACAGTGCGATACTCGGGGTTTGCGGTCGGCCGGAGGAAGTAGCAGAGCGTCGGTCGAGCGACTCGAAAATGATGTCGGGGCTGTTTATGATGACCATGTCTTGCCCCAGCACGCGCAAGCGAAGGATATCGCCTGCACGGATAGTCAGAGTCGACCCGTTAAGAAGTTTCAAATAAGTATACGCACCGTATTTTACGCATAGATCCCTGAAGCCTATCCATGGCCTTAATGTGGGCATGTCGAACATGTTACCAATGACTGGGAGTGGAGTGGGCCCTGGCGGTAGAGGGAGACCTCTTGAACGTGCCCTCCATGAGACTACCGAGCGTATGTAGAGGGCGACAAGGATCGCGCAGGCCAAACCAGAAAGGGCTTGGAGAGAGAGGAAACTCGCGACGAGTCGGTCTGAGTACATGGTTGGCACTGATAGAGCCTGAGATATCGGTCGGGAAAGTCTTTTAAACCGATGCTGTATTTGAATGCCATTTCCGTTCTGTCGCTACACGGACGATTGGACTAACGGACGTGAGAACTCATGGGTGAGCGGAGAAACTATAGAGACGATCTAGTCATGAGGTGGCGAACAGGGTTTGCTGCGATCTATGGAGAAGTGAGGGGCGACCTAGGCAAAACTGAAGTAGTTAGAGGGGCTTACAAGATCGTTTCCGGCAGTACTTCTTATTTGTCAGTGCCTTATTACAAAGGCATTCGCTCGAGAATTTCGCTACAGAGAAATGTGAATCTCTTCCCCGGTTTGCTGATGCACGGTCCGATTTTACGTCGTGTCAACCCACTGTGCCAGCATGTCCCCCGAAGGCAACATATCACACTAGCTAATCCCGAAGGTTGGAGGGGGCTGACTGTTGATCGGGAACTTGATAGTCACTTTGTACCCTATACATAGGGACTAGTTGATAACGAGGAGAAGAAGGCGCGAGCGAGCGGGCATGAGGATGGTATGAGCCTGGCGAATGCGCGACTCGGAGCGCGGGGCGTACGGTACAAGTTCAGCTGCGAATCACGTGCTACACGTGAGCTCGGATCGGGAGGCATCGGGTTCCAACAAACGAGTCTATTCCGACATCATTCTGACATCCATGTGCCCAGCATGTGGCTGCTAAACACCAAGTCCGTCGAGCTCAAGTTTTTCAGCCACCCCGATGACATTCCGGGTGGTTACGCCATCCTCTCTCATGTCTGGGGACCCATCTCAGAAGAGGATACGTTCCAAGGGGTGCAAAATGCCGTGGCGCAGTGCAAGCTCGAGCAACGCCTTTCGCTCTCCGAGTCGAGTACTCCGCCAACGAGCTCGGTATGTCTCGACAAAACGGTCAAGACGTTAGAAGACCGAGTGGACGATTTGCACAGGAGCAACGAAGAGCTGCGGAGGATGGTATTAGCGCTCTGTGCATACAAGCCGAGAGAATCCCAGTCAAACGATCCTACAGCTGTTCTCAGCGCCGATCTCACCGACTCTTCCTTCGCCCTCGACTACGACGGCGACGAGACTAGATCGCAACCTTCATATTCCACAAATCCTGGCGACCTCATCTCTCTCAAGATTCGCAGCTTCCTTCGACAAGCCAGGCAGGACGGATTCCAGTGGGCATGGGCGGACACGTGCTGCATTGACAAGACGAGCAGCGCCGAACTCACCGAGGCCATTAACTCCATGTTTTCTTATTACTCCCGTTCCACCGTCTGCTATGTCTACATGGCCGACGTTCCGGGGGAATGCGACTCTGAAGTTCGCGCCGTTGCATTCAAGAGGAGCAGGTGGCATCAGCGTGGCTGGACCTTACAGGAGTTGCTCGCTCCGAAGACGATCCATTTCATGTCGCGCGACTGGACCTTCTTAGGAGACAAGTTCACGCTCGCCGGTGTGCTCGAAGAAGCCACTTCGATCCCCGGACGCGTGTTGAAGTTCGAGATAGACGTCACAGAGGTCAGTGTCGCCGCGCGGATGGCGTGGGCTTCACCACGCAAAACGACGCGGGTCGAAGATGAGGCGTACTGCCTCTTTGGCATCTTCGGTATCAACATGCCGACGATGTACGGTGAGGGACGTAATGCGTTCTTCCGTCTACAAGAGGAGATCTTGCGGATATCACCAGATACAAGTATCTTTGCATGGGGAACATGGGGCGCCATGGAACACCTAGACGATCTTATACTAGCCATGGCCATGTTGGAGAATGCCAACAATGAAGGAGGAGCAGTGGTGAACCACGAAAACTCATACCTCCTTTCCCCGTCTCCGTCGGCGTTTAATTATTGCAACGACGTCACCTTTTCCACGGACGCAGGTATCATCACAAGCTCTACCGTTGTGGTGAGATCGTTGACTTCCGGACACCAGGGCCTCTCCCTGAGGAGGAAGTCAGACAGACATCTGAACTACCTTCATTCACTTTGACCGCTCATGGCGTCCGGGCTCACATACCCGTATACAAGCCAAACAGCCGCGATTCCTGCATTGTCGCGCAGTTGCATGGCACTGCTCGCAACGATTTACGGCATCTCACTGGTCATCGCCTTTGTCTTCTCTTGCATCGCGGCCGCAAAGCCTCTCGGAGAGCAATGCCTTTCTACACATGCGCCACATTATCCCGCATCCGCTCCGCTCGAACTTTTGTATTGAAGGCCGAAGTTGGCGACAAACTTGACTGGAAGTGGCGCGATATCTATATAGCTTCGCGGCCGGAATACCGGGCCTCGGACCCCACAGAACTACGCGAGCGTGTCGCGCGTTTGCGCATAGGCTCTGCACCGCCCTTCGTACTGGATTGGTCGATCTTGGAGAACGAACTCGAGGGGACGCTGGTACGACTGTTGACGGTCAAAGGCGTTTCAACTCCGTGGACCGGCGAAAGTCCGGTCGTGCTTACCTTCGAGGTCTCGAACTTTCCGACCTCTACGATAACATGTGCATTTGTACTGGAACTCGGCTGCTGTGGCGGTCGAACCTCGAGTCCGCAAGACGAACTTGGTCCACATTATTACGTGGGACGGTTTCTTCGCTGGAATCAAGGCGCCGTTCAACGTAGGGTACACGACTGCTGCCATGACCACGTTGCACTTGATGAAGAAGAGTGCGCAAGCGTCGTAGTAGGCGGATCGCCGCGAGATTTCTCAGACTCGCAGGTCCCTATGATCACCATCTCGTTCCACAAGAGCGGATTGTATCGGAGGGGAACTACTTTGGAAGTCGCGCTAGTTAGTCTTACTTGGCAGGATTCCGTCTTGGGCCTGTAAATCGATCGACGTTCCGGGATTTGCGCTGTATCCGCGTTGAACGTTGCTTATAGCACAGGAGCATACAGTGTACATATCTACGGTTGTGCATTCTGTATTCCAGAGGGGAGAGATAATTCGCCTACACCATTTGTGGCGAACTCAGAGCTCTGTCGGTGAGCACGTCGCGGACAACGACCAAGAAGGCCAGAACAGAGCGATCGTCGTTGGCGCGCCCCGGCAAGTCCCGCCGCCTCGCCCCGCCCAAGCGAGGCCGCGTCTCCAGGTGCTCGAATGACATCGCCCGCAGCTCTCTCTCCTCTCATTCCTTGCATACCTACCCACCCATCTACCGCCGACCTTACCCACCGCTCTAGGTGCTGAGCAGTGACGACGATGTCGGACCCCCCGCCCAAGAAAGTCGGATCGCTGCGCGACCGCATCGCTGCATTCGAGAAGGCCGGGACCGCGCCCACTCCTGCCCCCGCACCGCTGCCCCGCCCTAAGCCAGGGCACGTCGCCTGGACGCCCAAGCCCGCTTCCCCACCCACATCGCCCCGGCGCGCCGACTCTGGCGATGACAACAAGGGCCCTGGCATGTCCGCCGCGGATGCGAAGGAGAGCATCGGTAAGCTCTCGCTCAAGGAGCGCATGGCCGCCCTCCAGGGCTCCAATGCGTTCGGGGGCCCTGCTGGTGGTGGAGGGCCACCGCCTCGCCCTACGGGTGAAAAACCCAAGTGGAAGCCGCCCCCGGTCGTACCGCGCGCTGTCCCCGTGGGCGGCGAGGACCCCGAGGAAGCGACACCCGCCGCTGCACCTATTGTCGTGCCGCGTGCGGAGGCTAGATCGCCCGAGACTGTGACTTCTGGGGAGGAAGACAAGGCTGAGGTGAAGGAAGGCGAGGAGGGCGAGGCCAAAGAAGAGGGGGAACCGGATCCGGAGGATGAGGAGCGACAGCGGCGTGCTGCGTTGGCTGCACGCATGGCGAGGCTAGGAGGGGCGCGTGTCGGGATGGGACCACCTATCTTCGGGAAGAAGCCCGACGTGCCACCGAAGAGGATCTCGAGGGATGAACCCAGACCTGCCGGAGATGAAGTGCCAAAGCCTGCTGAGGAGGCTCCGAAGCATACTGAGGAGACATCAAAGGGGGATGAGGGTACCCCGAAGGACGAGGTCGCTCACCCCGAGGTATCCGTGACCAGTGAGGGTGAGATATCAGGTGAGTTTATACGCCCATCCGGAAGACCTGGGCCGACGCTAACGTATCTATGCGTTGAATAGGCCCTACAGTGGAGGAGGCAGCCGCTGTCGCACTTCCTCCGTCTACTGGAAACACTGCAGGCCCCGGTGCGTTCGATCATGTCCCTATATGCGATCTCGTTCTCATAATTTCTCAGAATACTTCGATGCCCTTACGAAGAAGGATTCTGGTGCTTCCGATAGCCTCTCCCCGGACTCCGCCGCTTCCGGGACACCCATGCGATCTCCTGCGATGCCCGTTCCTCAGGCACCCAGGCGCGCTGCTCCACCTCGCAAACGTGCTGCGAAGTCCCCAGCGCCCTCGCAGCGTGCGCCTGAGCCTGAAGTGGTCCAGAGCCCCTCTCCGATTGAGTCTACAGTTGAGGCTGCGCCGGCCGAGAAACCCGACGAACCCAGTTCTACTACATCTGAGGAGCCGTTGGCACCTCATGGCGATCATGAACCCGAAGTCACCGAGGAACAAGTTAGAGAGGTCGTCGAGGAAGTCGCTGTCCTTCAGTCCGCGGAACCGGAGGAGCCTGTTCCCGAACCTCCCGCCCCCGCCCCCGCCCCCGCTACCGAGGCACACGAGACCGAACACGAACGCCACGAGATCGTCGAGGTCGAGGATCACACTTCAGAGGAGCCCGCCGCCGAAGCGGTACCCGAGGATGACGACGAGCCGCAGCCTTCACACGCTGTTGACGAACCCGAGGCGCCGCCTGTGGAGCCCGAAGAGGAAGACGAGGAGACGCGGCGTAAGCGCATCGCAGAACGTATCGCCCGCGCCGGCGGGTTTAACCCCTTCGCGGGTGGGATGCCGCCGCCACCGATGCGCCGGGATAGCGCAGACTCGGCGCGCTCTCCTCCAGCGTCAGCTACCTCTCCCCCTCACCCACCGCGTCGTCCGAGCGAGAGCGAGTCTTCGGCGGTAATTTCACCGGTGCAGAGAAAGGAGAGCGTCGGATCTGTGCATGAGTCGGTCGAAGCCGAAGTACGGAGGGGCTCATTGGATGGTAACTGAATCTCGGGCATCTTTGTACCAAGTAGTGTTGATTAACGTGTTCTCAGGCGGCACCCCAATCGAGCCGCATGCCCGCGCGTCCGAGGAGCACGACGGACAAAGCATCGTTGCTATTCACGAGGAGCCGGAACCTACCGAGGACAAAGCATACGAAGACGACAAAGCAAGGGCACGTGTCGGCCATGCGGCGGGCCACGACGAACGGGAGAATGTCGAATACGAAGACGAGAACGACCAAGTCCAGCACCGTGAGAGCGAAACAGCGCATGAGACAAAGGAAGATGACGATATCGGAGAGGCAGCGCTCCCACCACCCCCTCCTGCCCGGCGTCCGCTCCCGCCTCAACCTGAACCGGAATTCGAGGAAGAGGAGGCGCAAGAGGAGGTAGAGCAAGAGGAGATCCCTCCACCGCCACATCGCGGCATACCGTCTCCACCGGTGCGAGCCGTTATTCCTCCGCCTCCTCCGCCGCCCATAAAGGAGGAACAGGCACGTGATCCTTCGCCTGAGCCGGAGGCGGAGGAGGCATATACCGCTCACGCCCACGGAGATGCTTACGACCACGAGGAAATGGCAGACGAATACGAACGTGATGATCATGACGAAGAAAGCGTGGGGCGTCATGAAGAGCTTGAGGCGCATAATGCATACGTCCCGCCTCCGCCGCCCCGTCGTGTCTCTATGCCTCCTCCGCCGCCTCCTGTAGAGGACGAAGAAGAGGTTGATGTCGCAGAAGAGGAGGAAGAGTCTGCGCCGCCACCGCCTCCCCGACGCCTGTCGAGGGACGTTCCACCCCCGCCTGTTCACCCTCAATATACTGCTCCAGAACCTGTGGCTGATGAACCGGAAGATGCCGAAGATGATGAAGAGCCTGCACCCCCTCCGCCTCCTCCGCGAAGCTCTCGGCCTCTATCGCAACTTCCGAACATCCAGCCGCCGTCGTACTCACACCCAACCGACGCTTCTCATGCAGGGGAGTTACTCGAGGACTCTGATACAGGTCGGTGTTAACCGTACGACAAAAGAACTTTGACTGACGATAGCCACACAGACCCTATCGACCCTGGATTCTACAGTCCTCAAAGGTCGGCCGGGTCGCGGTTGAGCACTCATTCTGCGCTCTCGCCGCAATCTACTGGTGCTCCTCCCTTGACATCTCCTCCATTACCTCCCGCTCGTGTTGTGTCACCACCACTACCCAGCTCGCCGCCGCCTCCTCCGCCACAGAGGATTGTTTCGCCGCCTCCGCAGCGGGTTGCGTCTCCGCCGCCCGTTCCTGAGCAGGTCGCGCAGCCTTCTGCTGCCCAGGACTCTGAGGATCAAGGTGACGGCGTAGCCGAGGAAGATGCTGAGCAGGCGCGTCGTCGCACTATTGCTGAGCGTATGGCGAAGCTAGGTGGGCTGCGCTTCGGCGCTCCGCCTCCCGTTCCCGCCGCACGTCGTCCTCCGCCTCCTCCAGAGCCCGAGGGTGAGCATGAAGGTGCGGCTATGGAAGAGAAGCCAGCAGAGTCGGATGAGCCACCACCGCCGGAAGAGGAGGAGGACGAGTTCGCGCGGAAGCAGCGCATCGCCGCGCGCATCGCAGGCATGGGTGGCATGCGCTTCGGGATGTTGCCTGGTGCGACCCCGCCGAAGCCGCCCCCGCGTGTGCAGCGCGAGGAGGAAGAGGAGGAGGGAGTGAAGTCGCCTCCGCCTCCGAAACGTTCAGCTCCTGCTGTTCCGCCCCCGCCGCCTCCTCCGCCCGCTGAGCAGGAGCAGGAGGATGAGTCTGACTACCAGCATGTTTCCGACAGCGATAGGGTCGGGAACGAGGAAAGCGAGCTCGAGGAGGTCACGTATACTGACGCAGAGGAGGAGCAGGCTCCGCCGCCCGTCCCCGACCGTGGTGCGCGGCGGGTATCCACCGGCCCTCCTCCTGTCCCACAGACTCGCCCACTCTCGCCTCCCGCTGCGCCGCATCCGCCCGTTCCGAGGACACGTCCACCAGCACCCCCCGCGTTCACGTACCCGCCGCCTCCGCCGCGCGCTCCTCCTCCGCCGGCCACTCACGATACGCAGGGCGACTTCGTAATGGTGGAACAAGCCGAGGACGTCGACGAGCCGCCTCCCCCGCCGCCCCCACGTGCCACTCGCCCGCCGCCTCGAGCGCCTCCCCGCGCCCCGCCATCTGCGCTAGGCACGGACGCTGAGCAACCCGCGTCGTCCTCGATCCCGAACATCGACTTCGGCGGCGAGGCCGACCTTTCACTTTCTGCGCAATGGAGCGAAGACTCGACGGCCTACCCCTCCACTGCTGGTACTCACCAAGCGTCGTCTACCTCGGAGACACCTCACCCACCTGCGCGTACCGCGCCTCCAGCCGAGCTAACGCCAGAGGAGCTCATGGCACATTGGGGCCGTGTCGGTGTGCAGATCCACGAGGCCGCAGCAGCACTCTTTGATAAATCCAAGAAGAATGTCGTCGGGGACGGATCGTACCTCGGCTTCGTGCGTGCGGCGCTCGCACAAGTGCCAACCGCGCCCTCCGTCGGGGGCGGGGACCCCGACGCGCTCGGCTATCTCGTATACAGCCAGGTCGCGGGTGCAGTGCAGCGGCGCGCAAGCGACATCCTGCCCGGTGACGTCTTCGTCGCGCGCGATGCGAAGTTCAAAGGACACAAAGGCCTCCAGAGCTACCACCAGAACGTCGGCGTCGGCGAGCCGCTCGTGGGAGTTATCGGAGACTTCGAGGCGAAGAAGTCTAAGGTGAAGGTGTTCCAGGCGAATCAGCACGTCGGGCAACAGGTAAGTTCCGTTAACAAGAGTCGTGACTGGCGAGGTGGGAGGGCAGCATACTGCGCTAGGAGGGGGGAAGAGGGAGCAATGGGAAAGGGCGAGGAAGGGGCAGCGTGCTAACGTGCTCTTTGTCTATAGACCGTGGAAAGTGTGAGCTATCGCCTGGAGGACCTCAAGAGCGGTTCGGTTAAGGTACGGATGCGCCCCACCCTGGTTCTTGTCTTTTCCCTTCCTGATCCACGCCATCGCCTCGCTGCACCCCAGATCCTCAGAATTCTGGAAGCATGATGGGAAATTGGAATGGAGACGCTCGTTGGTAGTACAGTCAGTTGTATATTCAGGAAGACATCGCATCATCTTTCAGTATCGTTTACATTTTCTCATGATTGAAGTTGACGACCAAGTGTAATATAGACACCAGGATGGACGCAATGACATTCTACATGGTTCATGCAGGAATGTTCTAACATGGAGCTGCCGCAGACTCGAAGTCCAGGCCTTTCGAATTCGTGAGCGATGCGGTCCGGTTCCCGGGTCCGCTTGGTGGCTGTACATAAAGTGCTTTATCCCCAGGGCCTTTATCCGACGGAGTGGGTCGAAGACAACTCAAGCAGCTACTTAGCTGCTTACATAATCCCAAGACCCGCCGCCTCAGCGTTCTTGTCGTCGGGGGACATGATCTGGTGCGCACAAAGTACCTTGGCCGGTAGGTGACGTACGTCGTCCACAACGCCCCCTGCGGGCTTCGCTGAGCCTTGATCTCAGGACACTTTTCCTAAGTAGGCAAGGACACGCGATGGGTAATCGCGACAGGTTCCCTCCCTCGCCCTCGCGCGGGTTTGTCTCTCGAGGACAAAGGTCGTCGTCGGTGGGCGGGCGTAGCCCTGCGCCAGCCCGCCTTCGTCTCCGCTCTGCGCTGCGCATATAAAGGGAGGTGTTTTTGTCGCTTCATATTACTCAGCCCTCGTGCGATCTATCCCTTGCGCTCCGCTTTCCCTGCTCACGACCTGTGCTCCTCCAATAACGCAGTACCAGTAGATTCGATGCCGGCCCTACGCTCCTCCCGTCCCTTCGCTAGCCGTCTCCACGGACCGTACGAGGTCCCCTCACGTGTTTCCCCTTCCTCTGGCTCGGGAGATGCATCCTGCAGTCTTCTCCTCGACGACGTGTTCGATTTTCCCAAGTACTCGTGAGTTTTTCTGTGCAGTTCAGATGCGACTCCGATTAACTGTTTGGCTTCTACAGTGATGCCTGTTATGCCTCAGACCTCGTGGAAGGTTTCGGTACTCAGTTTTCCACTTTGTCCTCTGCCGGCGCCCATGCGGAGTCCCTTCTCCCCCTCTTTGATTCCTCCTCCAGCCCCTTCCCGACGACCTACGGTCCCTTTTCCCCCCTCTTCCCGGACCTCCTTGCGCCATACGATTTGGCATACCAAGTCGATCCGCCCTCCAGCAGTCAACATAAACAGTCCGGACTTAACATCGACGCTGTCAATACCGAGCTCCTCTTCCCGGGTGCAGCACCTGTGAGCGCGAACACGGGATGGTCTATGGATGGGCCCAGCATCTACGAGTCACTGGCGAACATTACCTTAACAGACCCAGATGACAGCGATTCCCCCCGATCCTCCATGTCTCCCTCCTCGTCCATGTCTTCCCCCTCGTCCATGTCTTCCCCCTCGTCCATGTCTTCCCCCTCGTCCTTCTCGTCCTCGTCCGTATCCACTACCAGCGCCTCTCCCCCCCCGTCTTCGGTGGAGAGCGCCCCGAGCACCCCGTCGAGCTCGCCATGGTCTTCCCTTCCCCACACGTCCACGCCCCGCCGTAGCCGCCGTAACCGCGAAGTCCGCACCTCCCGTGCTCGCAACAAACAGGTCAAAGGCATCAATCTCTCCCTCATCGTGGACAAAAAGACGCTCATGTGCAATGCATGCGACAGACCGGTCAATCGTCGCGCTGACGTCCTTCGGCACATCATCACCCATATCCGCGATGACCCCGATCAAAAGATACCTGTCGCGTTGGCATGCCTCGGGAACCCAGTTGACCCAGCGAACATTGGCCTCTTCGACGACATGAACTCCATCGAGCACGATGGTATACGCTACGTCGGTGGATGCTGGCGTCTGTACTCGAGGCATGACGCGTGGATTCGTCATCGCGAAGAGAACGCGCGAAACTGTAACTGCGAGACGAAGGCTCCCTGTATGGTGGACTGTGATCAGGAACGGCGCATCAAACGTCAGCGGAAGGCGCGGGCGGAGCGGGAGAGGGAAGAGAGGCGAAAGAAGAGGGAGGAAGAGAGGCGAAAGAAGAGGATGGAGAAGAGGGCGACGAAGGGAGGCTCTCGGCGGCAATGACTCTAAGCCCTCGGAACCCTTTGTTTCGGACTACGAACAGACTACAAATCTTCCGCAATTTTGTCATCGCGTCCTCCCCGATCACATTAGGACCGTCCGACTTTGACATACTCTCCGCCTAATCCTCCGTCTCCTCACTACATCCATGTACAGTCAACGACTATCTCTTAGCACACCTTCTCGCGTAGCGCAGCATTCCCGCACGCTGGCGCCGTAATCTTACGTAGAGCTGTACTCTCATCCTTGTCGCATTCTTCTCGCATTGCAGTGCTTGTACTATACACATACGAAATGTACCGGGTATTTTCGAACCCACCTGAGTGACATCCAACGACGTCCGCGGTCGAGTCAAATGCATCAGTGTCCGCTGTCAATGTGTCCGCTGTCAGTGTATGCTGGGATTGGAACTCACGGTGTGCTACACGTAAGCTCGCTACGTATGGCGAGGTTCAGGATCGAGGTTCACGAATTGAACTATAACTTACCCCTCGGCTCGAGGATACTCCCCTGCCATGTCCCACGCGACGCGAGCCCCTCTGGAACGCCAGGGTACGACCAAGGCATACGTTATATCAACGCTTCGGCCCGTCGGCGCCTTGACATGTTCAAATTTTACTCGTAGCCACATCGTGAGTGTGACTGATGGTGATCTGGACGACGTGTAGAGTGCGAGCTCTGTTGGAGGACTATTTGGAGCAGGAAGCGGGGGGAGTGAAAGAAGAAGGCGTCAAACAGGTTATCATTGACTGCATAAGGGTCATCATATTTGTCGGGTTCCGTAGATGGGGATTCCGCATTGTGGAAGTCGACCTGACTCCTCGCTTGTAGCGTTGAAATGTCAGTGTACGTTGGGTGACGCTGAAACACGTACAGGGCTCGGATCTCCTCCGCAGACCAAGAATCCATGTACCACTGCCTTGCCAACCCTTTGAGAAAATGCTTGTACCGTTTCTCTTCAAGGGAGATGGCTACTGAACAGAAGCAGCCTTTCGCTAGCTTGGTCGAGATGACCTGAGTTGTTCTATCTAGGTCAACGAAAGCCCAGAGCCGTGGAGTATCCGAGGAATGAAGACGTCGATAGACTTCTTCCCAGCTGAACAAACGTGTCTCTTTTCTTGCACACGTGGTATTTTGTGAACCACAATGTGTTTCCGACTGATGTATGGAATATAACGGGTTGCCCTTCCGCGAGGCGGTGGAATAAGGCGCCGACGAGATAGCAAGATTTGCCTTCCACCGAATGAGTCTGGAATAAGATGCCGTGAAACACCGTGAATCACGCTTGTGCCGGGCTGACCCGTTATGATAACGCCTGGAAAGGAAGTGTTCGGGGCGACGAGATTTGTACGCTCGTAGAGAAAGTCGTATTCATTGCGGATGTGAAGTCCAGCGTATGGTTCAAAGCCAAGGTCTGCCCAGATACGACCGTCAGAAATTCTCAGGACGCGATCAGAGGATCGGCGGATTGTCAAGAGAGCGTTCGTCGCCCAAGATTCAGCATAGATATGCTCCTAAAGGCTAGATCGTGACGGAGGCAAGCGACGGTCCTCGACTATAGCTACAGCTCAGTGAGACGTAGTTAGCAGTAGTCGAGTATTTGAACGTTGAAAATCGTTCGGACTCGTACACAGACTCCACGATACATATTGCGCTTTGCCTTCTATGTGTTGCCGCTTTTTGTACCCACACGTACGTATAGTAAGTCCGTAGAAGAGCCACACGAGATCGTGAACGCGATGACAGAGCTCGAGGCAGTTACAAGTTCAGGGCTGAGAGACGTGAAGTCAAGGGCAGCCAGCCAGGTGCTACATTTGCGAGCCGTAGAACATGAGAGGCTCCTTAAAGTATCTAAGGGTATGGCTGCCAAGCCCTTACCAGATTCCTCAGACGACTCGGAGAGGCAGTCGCCGCTTCGTCGCATCCAAGACTCCTACGTTGTTTGTGCGTAGGTCTACTTGAGACTGGTAGTTAGAATGGCCTTGAAGAGACGAGGTTAACGCCATCAGGCAGGATGTGCCAGTGCGTAGGAGGTAGCAAGAATCGGGAACAGGCAGCTACAAGTAACAAGGAGGTCATCTCGGAGTCGTTCAACTCGGTTCCAGGCGCCCGTGTATATCCGCCCGCCACCGACGCGTCACTGAAGCGCCCAAACCCAGCCTTGTCTCTTGTCGCGTATTGGTCGCGTCGGCCTCGGTCTCGCGGTCCGCCCGCTTGCTCCTTTCCTTCTCCTCACCGCCTCGTCTCTCGAACAGCTGGACGTCTCTCTTGTGATGTCAAGCCCACTTTACACCGCATGCGCCGAAGTTCTTTCGGCATTCCAGGCCAATAAGGACGACCTAGATAGCCTCCTCCACCCCGAGACTGGTTTCGCGCCTCGTTTGCGCGACATATGCTACGAAAAGTAAGCGCGCCCTCTTTCTATTCTGTGCGCCCGTTTACCGTTCTTAGGCTCGGAGAGCTGCAGACTGAGTCTGCTGATGATGTTTCCGTGCACGAGCTCGAGGCACTGAAGATGGAGAGCGACACCTGGGCTCTCCTCCAGGCACTTATGTCGTGAGTTTTCATGTTCCTTGGCTCGCTTCTTCTTCCCTCATCCCCGCGCTTCCAAAGACTACGAAAAACGGCACCGCCAGAGTTTCCACATCCACGCGACCTCCTGGCCGAAAACCCCTACACTCCTCCCGCCACCCTCGCCCAGTCCATCATGCACTCCTCGCCTCTCCTCTCCGCCCTCGTCGTCGTACGCGAGTGGTTGCACGACTCTGCTCCAACACCGTCGACACCCGGGGCTGTAAACGGGTATTGGCGATTCACCAGGAATGCGGTGCTGCAGGCCAAGCGGACGGGTAAGCAGGGCGTTGGAGTGGTTGAGGAAATGGACCCAGATGCGGGCGACCGAGGTGCCGCTGAAGACGGGAAAGGCCTTGCACCTGATGATGCTGTGAGTTTGTCCGCGCTGTCTCTCTTCCATGCTGGTCGCTCCCCCGCCCTAGTGGCTGCCTCTGCATCGTATGGCTCATGCCGCTTCTGCTATTTCAGATGTTCGACAAGGCGGTTACTCAGGCGCTATATGCACACGTCCGCGCCGGTCAACTGGAAGAAGCAGTGGAACTTTGCCGGAAGGCGAACCAACCGTGGCGTGCGGCGAGCATACGCGGCGCCCTGCTCTTCCAGTGGCGCGCAATTGGTGAGCGACGACTCACTCTATTACACGCCGAGCTGAAGCTTACGAAATTGCGACATGCAGCAAATGAGCCCCGCGAAGAGGACGCGATGGATGACGAGGACACGGAAGAGTCGCGGCAATGGCAAGGGAATGTTCGGAGGAGATTATGGAAGTCCGTATGCCAGCGTGCTGCCTCGAACGTATGTCCATTTCTTATTCTTGCAGCCCCCCACGCTCTTAAGCGGTTATACACAGGCCGCACTCCCCTCCTCAGAACGTGCGCTCTACGCCGCTCTCGCACCTGCGATGACCACCTCAGGCGCGCTCAAGGCGGTTTGCAGGACATGGGAGGACCACCTCTGGGCCCTCGTAAGCATCGCGTGCGAGGAGCGTCTTAGTCGTGGGCTCGCCGCCATCGAGCGGGAGTGTTTCTGGGAGAGCGGCCTCGGAGCACTCGATAGCGACGCAGCCTCGGGCCCGGACGGGGACGCGGCGGAGGGTATGGATGAGGAGGACGCGTGGGAGGACGAGGTGATACAGACGTTACAGGACTTGGCGACCGCGCAAGTCTCGGAAGGGTGAGTCTGTTGATGCGTATATTGTGTCCAGTGGCCTGACGATATCCCGGGGAACAGCGCGCCTGCAGACCACCCGTACCACGTCTCTCAACTACACATCATCCTCGACCAGACAGACAGACTGCTCGAGTCGTTCTCGACAGGGCTACAGGAAGGTACCTACGTCTCTGCTCCCGAGTAAGCCCTCTTTCCACCTTCATCTCCTCACCCCAGTCTAACGTATGTCCGCAGATATCCGACTATGACACGCTTCTTTGCCCATCTCTGTCTCTTCCTCCAGATGATCGACGTCCCCGTCTCACCCTACGCCACCCAAGTAGTCCTCGAAGCCTACCTCCAAGTCCTCGAGGCGGCTGGGCAACGCGACCTCATCGCGATGTACGCGGGTGCACTGGGCGACAACGCGGTGGAGCGGTATGCGCTGTTCCTTGCGTCGCTCGAGCTCGCAGGGACTGCGGAAGAGCGGCGCGCGGCACTCGGGAGGGCACAGGAGCACGGGCTGGACGTCGAGCGCGTGGCGGTGGTCACTGCGGAGCGGACGATCGAGAAAGCGTTCACGGTTAGCGCTCCTTCTTCCTTCGTTATGTCTGGCAAACTCATGTATGTATGTGATTGTAGATCCTACCCCCGGCGAAAGGTCCGCTCCCACAGCTGGTTGCGACGGAGCCGACGCCGACGGACCCCGAGTGGCTACTGATGCGTTCGCTGGAGTGGACGACGTTCTTCGAGACGACGTACGACACCGCGCTCGAGCAGGCGAACGTCATCCTGCGCTACTTCCTTGGTGCGTTCCTCCTCCGCTATTATCTGTGCCCACGCGTGCTAACTAGCTACTGACGACGCAGGGCGCGGCCGGGTGCAGGTCGCGAAGCGCATCCTGGAGCTACTCCCCGCGGAGCTCGCGAGCCTTACGGCTCCTGAGACCGAGGCGGGCGAGTTCTTGCACCACCGCCAGTTCTTTGCTGTGTGGGCTGCGCTGGCGCGCGCGCGCGAGTGTGCAGCGCTCGAGCAGCCGCAGATGAACAAGGAGTCGCGGGCAGAGTGGTTGACAGACTACAAGGTCCGGTCCTCTTCCTTCGTTGGAACTTAAATTGAGCTGACGGACTCATCAACAGTCGGTCGTTGAGCAAGCCAGGGAGCAGGTCATCAAGCTGCTTACGACGGACTGGCTGGTGATTGACCTGCCTGGAGGGAGTGGAGACGAGCGCCGGCGCCGCGAGCTGGCGCGCATCCGGCAAATCTTTGTGCCAGAGCTCATCCTCCGCCTGCACGCGCTGCTTGTGGGTTCGCGCACGCGTATTCCTGAGTGCGTCCCTTCGTTCATTCTATTCCCTACCCCTCTTCCTCACGCTCCACTGCCCTTGGTCTTTTGCTTGAGTTCCTTCACTGACACGCGATATTGTAGGAACGTCAAGCACGCGCTCGCACTCGTCAACATCGTCGCCGACTCGCGCTACCACCTTTACGACGACTTCTCCGCGCAGGAAGGCCGACGGCTCGGTGACTACCTGCGCGCGGTGCGCGGTGCGGTTCTCGCGGGCGTCGAGGGCGGCGGGTCTGATCCGTTCAGGGTGCTTGGGACGTAAGGGTAGGTGCTGTGGGAGGACGTTTCACGGAACGGTAGATAGTGTGTGTATGGTATATCGGTGTCGAGTTCGCGGAAATTGGTTGGGGGCTGACGAGTACTGTAGCGACTGTTGTGTTGCAAGGCTGTAAGGCCTTTTGGACCCCTTTCATGTCTTGTTGCTTTGCATACACGCTCGCGTTTCTCGCGGCCATGGTGCTCAGCGCGTAGCTCGACCAAGGAGCCTCCATGTCATACGTACGACGCAATGCGAGTGCTCGACGCGGGCGCAGTCCGAAGAGCTCGGCGCCGCGGTCCCTAAAGTCTGTTAACGCGTGAAAAATACCGCCATCGCAGAACAACTACCCGATGCACTCCACTCGGACATTCGTAGGCTAGGCAAGGCGATCAGGCTTGAAGGTTTAAATTCTACGAGGCCAAGATCGTCGTGGACGAGGAAAGAGTAACGACTCGTCGGGGATTGAATTGTTTCATTCGCAGCTCGTATCTGAGGCGCCCCGCTTGCACGTGACTCCGAATTTCTTGAGCGTCTCTCTTACTACCTGAGAGGGCCTGAAGCTCGGACATTGTACTTCTCCACTTCCGTACCTCCCTCTCTATCTTCTACACGCGATGCCCTCAAAATCCGAAGGGAAAAAGGCGGCAGCGACGAAGACGCCATCTGCTAAAGCGCTGGGCAAGAAACCCGCACAGCCTGCAACTAAGTTGCAAAAACGCGCCGCGAGCTCCTCAGAAGACGAGGAGGTCGACGAACTTGAAGAGGAAGTTTCCGAGGAAGACTCTGAGTGGGAAGATGAAGAGGATGAAGGTGATGACGATGACGATGACGAAGATGAGGATGTGGATGAGGCGGGCATGGCGAAGCTCATGGAGGCATTAGGCGAGGACGGGCTCGACGACTTCGCACAAGAACAACTACGCGCGCTAGCAGAGAGCGGCGAGGAAGACACCGACGATGAAGAGGACGAGGGTGATGAGGATGCGGAGTCGGGAGAAGAGGATGTCGAGGGATCGCAGGAGGCTGCGGATGCGGAAGAGGCGGAGTCTGCAGACGAGGAGGGCGAGGAGGCGGCAATTCCTGTGGACGCGCTCTCGGACAATTATGTCTTGGACGAGGATGCAATGCCCCAGCAGAAGGTGGAGATTGACAATAAGGTATGTTTCGCGCGGCGGTAGCGGTTCGCGCCAATGTGAACCTCATACACTTTACAGATCGCTTTGGAGCGCATACGGAGTACCATTGCCCTTGACCCGACCATGCCCTGGACGGAGACCCTAGCCGTTACCTACCCTGAGACGATCGAAGTCGACGTCGACGACGATCTCAACCGCGAACTCGCCTTGTGTGTATCTCCTCTTCACTCTGCCTTTGTCATACCCACGTCTCGCTGACCTCGCGCGCCCCCCTCGCAGCTACAAGCAAGCCCTGCACGGTGCCCAGGCCGCGCGCGCACTCGCTCAGAAGGCGCGCCTACCATTTACGCGGCCGGCGGACTACTTCGCGGAGATGGTCAAGTCCGACTCGCACATGGAGCGCATACGACAACGCCTACTCGATGAAAGTGCAGGCATGAAGCGCGCCGAGGAAAAGCGCAAGGAGCGCGAGGGCAAGAAGTTCGGCAAGCAGGTCCAGCTCGAGCGCATCCGCGAGCGGCAGCAGAGCAAGAAGGCGGTCGAGGAACGCCTCAAGGGCCTCAAGCGGAGTGCGTATACTTTCTTTATATTTGATTCACTGCGCGTGTCTATGTTCATCGGTAAGAGGACACCACGCTAACCAGCCTTTTCCCTCACCAGAACGAAAAGACGCCCTAGACGGGGAGGGCGGGGACGATTTCGACGTCGCCGTCGAGGACGCGATCGCCGACCGCCCTGCGAAGCGCTCCAAGGGCACGAACGAACGGGGTGGGAAGCCCAAATTGCCTCGTACCGCGCGCGACAAGAAGTTTGGCTTCGGGGGCGCGGGAAGACGGTCGAAGCAGAACACCAAAGACTCGACCGACTCGTTCGTCCAGCGCGGCGGGCCAGGGGGCAAGAAGGGCGGCGCGGGTGGCGCGGGTGGCAAGGGTGGCAAGGGTGGCAAAGGACCCGCGAAGCGGCCGGGGAAGAGCAGGCGGATGGCACAGAGAAGTCGGTCGTAGGCTCGTGTGCACGTTGTACCTGGCCAGGATGTCTGCACGCCTGCGATCAACCTAATGATCATGGAAATGCAGGATGCTTCTGTACCATTTGGCTACTACTTTGGGGAGGGTGAGAGCCTGCGAGAGTCCGTCTCGCTGGAAACTTTCTATACCTGGACCTATGCTGTGGCCTCACTCCCAAATGAGCACCCCACGAACAGGTCGTCCGCCAAGATGACGAATATTTTTGTGTCGTCAAGCTAACGGGTGTCGAACCAGAGCTTTGATATCGACGACAGCAAGACAACAAGACGTCAAGACGTGCTAGGGTATACTACGGTCAAAGCCTATTGTACATTATAGCGAATCCGCCAGAGGTACAAGAAATCCAAGAAAATAGTAAGAACGACGCCGCCCGTAGCATGCAGAAGATATCCTAGCTCCACCAGCCGAAGGAGGCTATCGTACAACAGACACGGCCACAGCCAATACGAGGGTCAGCAGGAATAGTCAGCGGCCTTCGTGACAGCGAAGACGGCCGAGATCCCCTAACCAAGTGGGAGAAGGAGACGGCGATGACGCTTCTACCTGTCCACGGGGCCCGCATCTACACGATAGACGTGCGCTTCCACCTGTCGTGTTCTCGCTGTCAACGATAACAGGGACAGAGTTGAGAGAAGCGAAGCAGCACGTCAATCATAGAAGGACGGGTCGTTGCGTCGTCAGCGACCCGTGATCCAAATATGCATCCACAACGCACACGCACCTCTGCTGTGGAGCCATACGGTTCGTCGACGGCAGAGGGTAGCACGCCTGAGCCCGTGCTAACGATAGTACTGAGCGCATAGGGGCCGTGGTAGTCCGTGACGTCCACCGTGTACGTGCTCGCTGTCTCTGTCTGCCCACCGCTGCGGGACGCGAACTGTACCGTCTGTGGATGCGATCGTAACGGGAGGCCGTACGTAGCGAAGATGTCATATGAAATCGTGAAATGGACGTTGGATTGGTGGAAAGCGAAGATGGCCGGAAAATGGGAGCAGGCAAAAATAAGCGAACGGGGTCAAACTATTGGAGACACATTTAGAACGTACCGTCAGCTGGCTGTGCGGCCGGCCACCGCCTGTCTTGCGCGGGAGCGAGGACGGAAGTGGGGGCACACCAGAGAAGCGGGACGGGTCTGGCGGCGGTGTCGCATCGAGCTCGGCATCCATGACCATCTTGCGGAGGGACGTGCGGGCGTTCAGGCTGCGGGATCGCGGGGTCGCGAAACGCCGGTAACTATCAGACACCGCGAATCCCTAGGGAAAGGGGAAGGACTCACGTTGCGAGCATCGAGTTCGCGTATACTAGAATAGGAAGCAGAAGAAGCGCATACAGTCAGTATCTAAGGGATACGTGAACGATAAGCAGCAGCGTACCTTTCGACAGCACGTTGTGGAATGCTATCCAAACGAGCGTCTGTGGGAATGCGAGCTTCGTGACGAGCGTAAGGACCTGCACGATCCTGTAGAAGCAATCGCGCATACGTCAGTGCCTAACACTCTATTGCTTCCTCCTCTGCATGGCAGGCACAGAACCTCGAGGTACTGAGAGCGCGAGGGCTTGGAGGAAAGGCAGACATCGGACTTACGCTGCGATCGCGCCGCGGTTGACGAGGAAGATGATGATCCGGTTGAGCATCACGTTCGTCCTGGGGAGATGCGCGGGATTGGGTGATCCGTCAGCCCATCCCGCTCCGAAGATCCGGCAATCTAGCTGGAAGGCACTTAGAAGCAAAGAAAAAGGACGTACTTATGTCGGACAGTGCCCTTCTCGCTCCACAGGTACCAACAGAGCACTACTGTGATGGCGACGTCGACGATCATGCCGAGCACCCAGTTCGCCTTCAGAGGGTTCTGTGCAGGGAGTTGGATACATAAGGGCTTGTCAGAGGAGATGACGAACGTACAGTGACTGATGGCCGGTCCGTGTCTGTCCAGAAGGAGTCGTGAACGCTGATGCGCATCGAATGAGCGCCGCGCGGTGTATCAAGCCGTGGCGGACTTACACTCTTGTGAATATAGCTAGAGCATCAGTTGAGAGTCAGAAGCGTTTTGTAATTCACAGCACCACACACGTACCGACGACTAGGACTAAGAATCGCGGTCATGTCAGTGATAGCTGGCATATGGTACCCATGATGCAATGCACTCACCCCAGGAGGCTACAGCAAGAACAGCCTGGGAGTAGATGCATCAGCATGGAGAAATGACCTAGATTTAGAGGCATGCCCACAAGGAATGCCGGTATCCACCACCAATATGGTCGCACTGTGGTCCGACCTCATCAGCGGAAGGAGAACAAGTGTGGTACACGGAGCCTTACATTGATACATGCGCTGGATGAAAAACCTGCAGTGCATTGTCAGTCGCACAGTGCAGCCCAGAGCCACGATGCACCAGCTCACATCTGCACTATCAGGACAACGGTATACTATGTAAATGTGGTCAGACGCGATAAACAAAGCGCTTGTGGTAGAGTTTCATACCGTGAGCAGGAGCTCGATCTGCGTTGACGGGTAATTAGCCTCCGCCATGATCATTGCAGCTCAGTGACAGAAGGTCACATACTTGTGCACTCCTGTAGTGCCGGATGATCAGCAGGGTTCTTTTATAGTTCTATAACATTGGAAGGAGAGCAGACATAAACGTACAAGACTTCTCTTTCTAGCGCTGGAGGATTGTTGAAGTTCTCGATGAGATAGAAGTAGATCATATGAGTATCAAGGATGAGTGTGGCGCCGTCCATCCCTCTACAACCTCATTGTTTAGTGAATCACGGTAGAACTGGAGGTGTTGTGCTCACGTTGTTGCACCAACCTGCAAAGAAAGCGTCAGAAGATGGCTCGAGTACTACGAGAAAGCATAGACTGACGGCCAACTTGAGCCATCGAGAATCTTTTGGGAATTTTTCGAAATAGTACAACGCCTGGAGTACGGTGACACCGAAGAGCCTGTTCACGGGAGCGTCAGTATCTACAGCCCAAAACGGTGAGTATGGAGCAGACGTACACGCCTGTGATAATGGTGGAGATGAGCATGACGCCGTAGGAGCTCCCGAGCTCCGCGGGCTGGCCGTTGAAAGGCGCGAGGGTTGTCATGACGCGCCGGGCGAGGGGATACGGACGTCGTGGCGGCGGGCAGCTCGAGGGCCGCACATATACATATGCCGTTCGGAATGCAGAGAAAGCCCTGGCAAGAAGGGTTCGTGATGGAGAAGTGCAATCAAGATGAACTGCAACCTTCCCTCTCCCATGAACTCTATGTACGCCCTAGGACGGTTCACGTCCCCACGACCGTCCCGACGGGCCAGTGGCGAAGCGTGATGGATGCAATAACAGCAAATCAGCTTCAAGATGGCTCGGCTATCCACGCAGGGTAATCTGCTCTCATTCACCGAGATCCAATTACCTGGGCTCGCAGCTTCGCAGGCCCCCCCGCCCATTCTCCGCCGTGCCCATGGCGTGGTCATGCTGTGATTTTTGGAAGCAGAACGCACCAGGAAGTTAAGATGGAAAAGACTCACCCGAAACACGACCATTGCGGCATTGCATCATACATGCACCGCTTCGACAACCGCTGCCGTATTGGCTCGGGATATTCCTGGGTTGTGGGAGGGAACTGGAACGTAACGACATGTCAAAACGGCGACTACGGCCCTCTCAACGAGATAGGCAACGGAGAAGGCGGGCCTAGTGACTAGTCCGCAGGAGGCGAAATGTAGACAGCAGGTCATGAGCTGCCGATTTATGTTCGGATTGGCTAATGCACAATGAGATTTAATCATAACTTACTAGTCAAGCCTTCATCTAAACATAAGGTTGAAAGTCGGCGCTGCTCATTGCATGGTTGCAGAGCTTTGCAGAGACCATCGTTCGAACTCGAGGACGTTCGAGTCCACACCCGAATGTGTCAAGCGCCCGACGCCTGGGAAGCAGTGGGCGACTCCGACGGGCCTGGATCCGAGGAACATCGCGCTCCGTATCGTGCTCCCTGACCGCCACGACCACGACCACCGCCAACGCCATCGCCCGTCAAGGGACAGTATACTCCTTACTCTTGCTCACTTACTATGTCTTCCTCGTCAACACCAGTGCCATCCAGCGGGTACGCTTCTCCTGCCCCCTCGTCCGCCACCCCAGTCCCATCGACCCATAAACCTAACACTGCCCCCAAACCAAAACCGGTCAATGTCTTTTCTAACGACGGTTCGTTCCTAGAGCGTTTTCAGCGTTTGAAGAAGGTACGCACCTTCTCGTCGCTGCGTACCGTATGCCGTCATTGTCCTTACCTCAATCCTACTTACTCTTACAATAGGAGGAGGATGAGAAGAAGAAGCAGGAGGACATCGTTGCGAAGTACGCATCTTCTCTTCTCTGTGCCTCTGCTCGAGCTAATTACCTGCTGTTGGTATAGGAAACGGGCATTTGACGACCGTTTCGTGAGTATCCTCTCTCTTTGTCGGTGTGCTCCGCGCGGACCCTAATTGCATCCATCGGCAGAAAAACCGCGGCAAGCGCCGCTCTCCTGATTCCGCGAGCTCAGCAGCCCCTACCACAGAGAACCCCGCCAAGAAACCCAAGGTAGAGGAACCTCTCAGTGAGTAGCTCGTGTGCGCCCTTTCCCCCGCTATTGCCGTGCGCTGACAAGCTGCACGCGTTCTCAAGCACAATACCAGAAGGAGCTCCAGACCTATGCCGATCGCAGCTTGAAGGATAGTGGGATTGGTGTTAGGCCGCTCGTCAAGTAGCCCCGCTGGATATGGACGACGGTCCCCATGTCCCTCGGACCGATGACGAGGTGTTAGAAGATTCGATTCGAGAACTTCTTGTACGTTATTCGCTTGTGTGTTGAACTTGCTGTCGTATAGTTTTCTTCCGAATACATGCATCTGGTCTCCCGAATTCCAACTGCACCCCACGTTCTGGCCGCCGCGGATGCAGTGATCCAGGACCATTCCGGCTTCCGTATCACCTACGAGAACATTGCGCCAACTCGCGTATAATCTTATACCGCGCATCGCCTACGCGAACGTAAGTATCGGATCTATCAGTGTCTTTCTCTTGCCATACTGCTTGTTCTTGTGCTTCGGGAACCTTTAGGTACGTATCTTGATCGGGTCCCGCCCACATGTCGCGTTCGAACACACAGAACTATCAATCACGCCACTAGCCATTCAAACGTCTTTTCGAATTATGCTACTATCTCTTCTTGACTTTCTAGACATTTCAGGCGTGGTATGACGACCCCCGGCCGGGCTCCCCGCGCGATCCGCTCGCGAAAATCCCTCCCGTACGCGTCGACGCGCGCCTTCGTCTCCTCATCCATCTCCTCGTCTTGCGACGGCAGCGGCACATCGCACAACAGCCCACGCGTCCTGGTTCGCTTCTGGCTTGCTTCCGCCATCTTGCTGTTACTGTCGTCTGACGGAACCTTGCGTTTCTTCGGCGACGCGAGAGCATGGCCGGGGCTTGCGTCACTAGTATCTGGAGGATTTTCCAGGACAAGGGCCGTCGAGACACTGACGCTGACGTTCACTTTCGCCACTTTGCACGACATCTTCTCGATTGGCTCGTGTGCACCGACGACGGTTGCAGACACTGGGATAGGAGCAGCACGCATCGACGCGAGCCGCTCCGCAATCCTGCGGTGCTCGCGGCGCAGGTGAGCTTTGCGCTCGCTCCACGGAGTCCCGTTACTCTGCCGTTGCTCAGGCCTTTGGGTGTCCGCGGCCTGTGCTTGGATGTTCTGGGCGGGAGGAGAGGCTCGAGCCTGAGCCTTCTTGGCGCTGCGTTGTGCGTCCGCCGACTGGACTTGAGTTCGACCTTGACCACGGTCCTGTGCTTGTGCACGACGTTGTGCCGAAACGCTACCTCCACATCCACTTGTCCCCAGCCCTCCCTCGCCTCGTCCGTGCCCGAGGACGGAGGATATGAGTGTAGGTGGTTCCGCCGCCGTGACCGCAGCGCGCCCCGTAGTCGCCTCCCCCTGGCCTGTACGCACGCTCACACCCGGCATCGCCGCCGTGCTTCGCGAACTCGCAGTAGTGTGCGCTGAAACCCCTCCGCCGGCTTCCACTCGAACTTCGACTCCGAGCAGATCGCGAGAGACATCGCGCGCGGCCGCGTACGTCCGTGCACGTTCGCGGCTGCGGCTTCCGTAAATTGACAGCTCCTCTCCCCCTTCCTCGGTACTCATGCCGGCGCGGGTTCTGGGTTTGTTCGTGTCGGGCCTCGTGGACGGCGCCGCGACATTGGCGGCCGCAGCTATTGCATCCACCTTCGCGGGCGCCTTCTGGCCCTCGCGCCGCCGTTTCGGGCTCCGGCTCGTCGCGGAGTCGTGAACGCTATCGTGCGGCCGTTTCCGAAAAGGTTGTGGGGCAGCGAAAGCGTTGGGGTTCATATTTTGGTCCTGAGAGGTTCTCGGAGACCTCGTGTTCCTTCGTGCGGGCTCTGGGATCGGGAGCGCGCAGAGGAGTGGTGCGCGAGAGGAGGTGGAGACGGAGGCGGGAGGACGTGCACGCCGCACTTTCGTGTCAGGGGTGAGCGGCATTGCGACAGCGATTGATTTCCCCTTGCGCGACGTTGAGAGACGGATGGGCGAGCCGAGGGCCACTTCATGTACGGGCGTGCGCGGCTGCTCGATCTCCTTGAGAACGTTCTGGTTACCGACGCGGGGAGTGGCCGGGTCTTCCTGCACTGGCGGCGGGGAAGACGACCGGATCCAGAGAGACAGGTCCTGCGAGCCGCGCTTTGACTTGGGGGTGAGCGGCATGTCTCCATCGCTCGGGAGGCGCACGAGCCTGGACGGGCCTGCAACAGGTTGGTCGCTTGCGGCAACGACGGAGTGTGGCGAGGATAGTGATGCCTGCGACGAACCGCGGAGGGCCTTGCAGGCGAGTCGGTGCGGCGTACTCTGCTCGTCGGCCCAGAGCCAATTCGCGAGGGCGTCGTGGTCGCCGGCGTTTCGCTCGTCGTCGGTGTCTTCGTCCGACTCGGGCTCGGGAGAGCGGAGGGCCTTGGGGACGGAAAAGGAGATGCGAGCCATAGCTGCGCGACTCTCAGCTTCGCTCGCACGGCCCTGGAAGGCGCGCTGTTCCGACGCGCGAGATAGTGATGGGGCGGGCACTGTGTCTGTTCTCAGGAGAGCTTTGGCATCCTGCGCAGGAAGAGAGGAGCCGGGGCGATAGCGGCCTTGGAGGATCTGCTCGACAATTTTACGGTACGAGTCAGGGAGGTACTCCTTGAGGGCGTTGAGTTTTCTTTTCATGCGGCCGCTGTCCGCCCATTTCTCTGCAATCTCTCGTGCCCCAGCGCCTTCCAGGTTCTGAAATGCCACGTCTTCCCTGACCTCGACGCCACTCTGGAATGCAGCGTTCAGGTCAGTCAAGTCGGCGGGCCGTGAGGCCGGATCTACACAAGACGAAGGAAGATCCTCGACCACGCATCCAGCGAACATGGCCTTCATGCACAAAGAATCGAGGCCTTTGAGAGTTGGATCGAGCGTGTTCGGTACTACGCGCCGCGGCTTGAAGAGCGAGACGAACTCGCGAAGCTCAGGGAGAGGCGAATGGCGCGCGAGAGGAACCAACTGAGGCATAAAGCGATCAGAAATCTATAATTCTTGGCATATATGCGGGTGGATAGTGACTTACAAGAACGTCGACTCGTTTCCCCTGCTTCAGCTCCTCTCTCGTGTTCTTGAGGTAGTTCTTCCATGAGGGGATGTCCATGTTGACCGGATTGACATACACTACATGCTGGCCACCTGCTGTATGCGACTCGCGTCCGTTGACTTTGACATGCTCGCATCGTTCGAATCGTTCGCATGCGTGGAACCTCGTAGTTTCGTCTTTAGTGATGATGGACTGGAGGTATGGGTCGCCGGAAATGTGCGTGTATATGCCATGTTTGTAGCGGTCAAGGTGGATCTAGACTGCTCCTTAGCGCTAGTGACAGGCGGACTTCCTGACTTAGACTTACCTTCTCGCCAAATGTTCGATGAATTGCCTTGTAAATCTCTTCGTACCCCCATGTCCACAGATTTAAGAAGAAGCGTGTCGTCGGTTGATAGAGCTCCATCAATGAGGCGAGTTCGGCTGCAGCATTGTCCTATGGGAATAACATCAGGATGGCGGCGCAGGAGAAGTAATGATATAGCAACCTTCGATGGAACGTCGTAAGTCTTGAGTAGACAGGCCGTGTCGAGATAGATTGCATCGAGTTTGTGTTTGGGGCGGGCACCAGTCCGCTCAGAATGAATGTACTTCTGGACGTATGGGTTGCGACGAAGGGACTCTATGAACCATGGCTCAGCGCGTAAATCGCCGGTATGCAGAACGGCACCTCTCGGGCCTTCCACGAGGAACCTGCGCTGATTTAGCACATGCTCACATAACGTAACTGATACAAATACTCACATAACCGCGCCCGGGCAATGGTTCGCGTCGAGAAGCGTGATAACCACCTCCTCTTCTTCGCTAAGCCTAAATCTTGTCGGGCAATGTAGTGGTGTGGCTCGCTGTATGCGCAGTGGTCGGTCGCGGATCGCTCTCCTAATTGACGCAGCACTCACCAGCAGATCCCTCGACCCGAAATACTCTAGCGTCCCGTCGTCCAGTCGGAGCGGATCAATCTTCAAATGAGCGTAGGTCCTCACGTTTTCTGCCCGCATTTCTGAGTCGCGCAGTGATCGTTCGTAGTAAACCTCGTGGCGAAGAAGCATCTCTTTCGCATCGGGCGAGCATACGACCGGCTGGCCAAAAGAGCGCGCTGAGAGCCCCGTGAGGTGGTCTGTGTGCGTATGTGTCAGAAGGTAAAGGCTTGCGGTCTGTGGCGTGTTGTTGCATGCGTATGGTCCGAGGGTGGGGGAAGAGGCGGAGGCGGCGGTCGAGGAGGGGTCGGTGAAGTCGTCAACGCGGATGGGGTACGGGAGGATGAAGGAGTTATACGGCGTCCCGAGAGGCATGGAGGTGAGGCGGGATATAAAGATTGTTGTCGAGGTTCAAAGGCTGATTTGTGCTGGAGAAGGTGTCGGGTGGCGGGCGGACTGCAAAGGATGTCAACCGCTCTTGAGATTTTCTTGATCGCGTCCGGCCGCGCGAGCTTCGGTACAGGCTGAATTCACGTCGATATTGGGTGGTACACACAGCTTGCGGTCACACAAAGTGGCGAATTTTGACTTGAGGTCCTTGAAATTCGAAGAGGCCGTTGGGAGCGTGAAAGCTTGTAGACTGAAGGTGGTCACGACTGGTAGGTTGTGGAGGAGTTGCCTTGAAGACGTCGGGTATGCACAAGCGAATAACTTAGAAATAAGTAGCGGGTAGGTCTGTCAAGCCTGCAGTCGCTCTGACCACATGAAGGACAGGACGAAGGGGAGGGGGAAAAGGCGGAAGGGGCGTGGTCTTGTGGCCACAGGCGCGGGATGCCGTCACCACGCCAGCGTCACACATCATGTGCTGGCACAGCGGCATTTCCAAACACAGACTGATTCCGTGACTCGTCGCGTTCTGCAATAGTCCACCTCAGAATCAGATCACGTTCTTGTTCAAGCTTGTCCAAAACTAATACCGAGCCTGCGCGCACCGCTGAAATACTGGGCTCAATTCGGATTCTGCGCAACTCTAGGAAACTACGTGAATTCTAACGCGTTCTACTTAGTACAGTGCATGCAATTCGAAAGAATGGAACATGTACTAGACCGCTAATCATGCACGTAAGATCCACATAACCGTCCTTCACATAGGTTGCCCAGCCGCGGCCAGCGGGACGACCGTCCACGTCCGCTCGATCTCGTTCGCCAGCTGAAGCCCCCTATGGAACGCCGTAGGATACTCTTCCCCATCCCACCAGTTCAACGTCCAATATCCGGCGAGTCTGTTCTGAGGTATGGGCTCACACGGGAGCCCAATCGAGCCCAATCTAGGGCACAACGGCTCCCGCAAGTAGCGCGGATTGTGCGCGAGCAGCGCACGCATAAGCGACTTGGTCCCGGGCGTGCCAACTCCCGCGTCACGGAGGGTGAGGGTGCGCAGGCCGCGCGCCATACGACCGAAGATGAGAGCAGAGCGCCAGTCCTCCTCCTCCACAAGCGTCGCGTTGCCCGTGAACTCAATTGCCTCGATTGCTAAGCTAGATATACGCATCCCAAAGATGTACTGGATAGAGCAGACTGCTTCCTTGAAGAGACTTGCACGCAAGATAGGAGAGGCGAGGTTGACGTTGCGGACCTCGAGTGTAATCCGCGAGCCGTTCGGGGTGATGCCACGTACGAAGGCTCCGGTACTTGTGACGGAGACTTCGATGCGGACGGATTGGCAGAAGGCGCTAGTATCTGTGAAGCTAGCCATCTGCGCGAAGATGAGCTGCCCGTCGTCGTCTGCGGTAGGAGGTTCAATGTGTGCGAGGAAATGTATGTCTACCAAGTGATTGCTGACGTCAAGATTTAGGTAGTCGAGTAGCCTGCGCCAATGATATGTGGTGCTCTCCACGACGAGCTCTTGCAGTTCCACAGGTTTCAGCATCTCATCCTAGAGCAGGTTGCATACGGGATCGAAGTCGGTGATGGTGAGGAAGTTGTGCATGTGGAGGTGTGTTAGGTTCCACCACTCGTGAGCCTGCATCAAAAAACCAACAAGCTCGTTGTTGTTAGAGCCAACGCAACTCCACAGCTCCACGCGCTCGAGTTGGACAAAGATGTTGCTGCTCCAGTCCATCCTCACTCCATCCAGACGCAGAGAGCTCAACGTGGGGAAGTTCCCAGGCGAGAGTTCCAGCAGGACTTCTACATCATCCTCAAATTGTACCTGGACGGTAAGCTCTTTAAGCGACCTCCAGGGTCGCTGCACTTGAAGGTCCGCGTGGAGGTCCGCGAATAAGGGTTGGAGGATGGATAACGCCGCGTGATGCATGGGTCCGAGCTGTAGGGTTTGTACGTGATCGGGGTAGTCGTGAAGTTCAAACATCAACTCGGGCGGTTGGAGTGTGCTGAGATGCTGAGCAGATTCGGCTGCTATGGGCCCAGTGTGCGTTGCCCCAGTCTGGCATGGTGGGCGCATGGCAAGAGTGTCCTGCGAGAGTATAAGAACATGTCATGAAACTACGAGGTAGAAGTAATTGAGTGCGTACCATGATAGCGTGAATTCAACAGTGAGAGAGGTTTCGGAGGGAAAGTGTGACGGTTGGGTGAAGTGATACTATCCTGGGTAGCATTCTACTTATTATACCGTCGTTATTCAACAATAAATACCCAAGCGACGACTCCAGGACTGTCCAGAACCCATCGTAGGGAAATTGGCCGGTCAAGGCGTCGCATTCTTTATAGTCGGGCCTTGTGCCTGATTGAGCACGGAGCGAAAAGAGCTTAGGAGTATTATTAGGCTCAATTCTGTGGGTGGAAGTGTACCTCCGAGTGTGGTGGCCAACATATGCGCGACACGGGTCCTGGCGCACCGCTGAAGTGACGACTCAGGCTGTTCTGAAGTACTTCTGTCAGGCGGGGGAGGGCCATATAGCCGGTTCCCGCTGCGCATGACGTCACCAGTTCTGCAGAGAGCCTCGGACATTCCTCTGACTTGGCAAGTGTTGTCCGTAGTCCAGTGCGAGTATTCGGATTGCGAGAGCATGTCGGACGCAGAGGAGGAGGATGTAGAGATGTCTGACTAAAATAGCCTCGTGGCTGTCGGCACGAGAGACCGTGCCCGATCTGGCGAGTGCGGGGCGGAGGGCGCCAGGCGGCGGTCGCCACTGCGGCCGCACCGGAGGAGCACCGTGCAGTGCGTGCGCCAGACCGATCAGATATCCACGCAACCTCTTTCTCTTTCTCCCAACCACCTCCCTCCTCACCACCACACATTCTAGGCCCTCCTCTCCTCTCTTCGCCGCCGAACGCTCAAGGAAGGCTGTCGAAGCACCTACACGTGCCCGCGCAGACTCCAGCTGCGTACGGACGACGGACCGGACGGCAGGCCCCCACGCCGATCAGTACCGTGACCCAAGCTGCCGTCCTACCATGCTCACTTGGACCCCGTTCGCCCTCCATCTCGTCTTCTACTTCATCGCGGCTTCCTTTTGTTTGGGCGTTCTCGCCGTGCCAGCCCCAGCGCTCGTTGACCAGGTCACACTCGGAAAGGGTGGTCGTCGGTACGAGAATGGAGAGCTGCCTCCGATGAAGAACACGGTCGGATGGACCGACCCACGGCTGAACGGCGGCCGTTTCCTCGATGTGAGTTTACTCTCCGTCATGTGGAATGTCGTGGGGATTTATCTCTTCGGACCTTGAAGTATACTTCGGACGAAGTGGGGGAACCTTTAAACATCATCATTTCCTCCGAGTCCGATCCCTATATCCTCACGGAATCTGGGTTCCGGACCTACGTTAAGTGAGAGCCTCGTGTTCTTCTGCCTATATTGGACATTGCGCTGACGTTCTGGACTCCTGTAGATCCATCGGGTTCAATAAGGAATGCCTCGGGCTGCACTATGGACACATTCACGACGCGGACCTCGGAGATGGGCTTGGCCGCAAGCCGGAGCAGTTCCTTGGCCGCCAACACTATTTCCCTATCATGGGTACCTGCTGGGAGAGCGTTCGTGGCGGACACCACTTCCGCGCCTGGCGCCAGAACGGGACCGAGGCCAACAGCGGAGCGTGGTTTCTTGGGTGAGTACGCTGTCTATTGCGTCGGACACAGCGGAAACGTGGAAAGGGAGCCTGGCTTCTCCCACCTTCCTTCTTCCCGATACCTCTACGATTCATTCCCTTGTGCAGTGTCGCACGTGCGCTAGGCCCTCGGAGACCGTGGGACGGGACGAAGGCATTATTTCGCACATGGCGTCCTTCGGCCGTGACCGCCCCGGATCTCATTCTGACACTCTGGTTGACAGGGCGTCCGAAGAGATGGACTCGTCGAAGAACCACATGATTGTGGAGGATGGCTACAACCGCGGCCGGAACTACATCGTCGAGAGCGCTACCGAAAGCAGCCACTGGAAGGGCATGTGGTGGAAGGCGGACGTCGAGTGGCGCGAGGGGCTCCTCCAGCGCGGCAAACATGGTGAGAGTTCTGTCTCACTTTCTGGTGCTAAGCGTATTCGTACTCACGGCGTTTCGCTGTAGGCGTCAACCACGGTATTGAGCAAGACGGCCTGGTCGCGATCCTGACCGTCTATCGACTCTAATTCCCCTCTGCGGGATCGCTATCATCTCTTCCTCTCTCTCTCGCATGATACGCCTTGACGACATACTACGGCTCCCTTTCATTCTCACCCTCCATCAGGTCTTATCGTCACGACCCGCTCACGATCTCACCTCAACCGTTCTCCCTGCGCATCTATTTATCGCTACTACATATGGCTCTTGCTCTCGCATGGACTCGTCGGAGGATTAGTAGAACTGTAGATCCGCTCCTAGCGAGCGCCGCCAGTCACATCTGGCCTGTGGTCCCCATTCCAGTGCCATCAACCGGGTTGTAACATCTTTTAGTTGTATTTATGGTATCCTGGGCGCGCTGCTGTATATTGGATGTACTAGTCGTAGGGGTGTTCCCACAATTTATATCACTGCCACATTACGGAGAGACGGGGCTGTAGACAATAGGAAAAGAGGAAGGACCAACGCGCGATATACGAAGTATACTCCTAGGTTCATGTGGCGGGACAGTAGGCTGTATCCGTAAGGGCTGATTGGTCCGAGAATGTCCGGGGTGTACCTTTGGCAACTGCCCGAACGGCGAAACGTGAACACTGAGCTCGTTCATACTTGAATGACAGGGCCTTGATAACACAACTTCCGGCTACCATTGCGGGTTTCTAAGCATGGAATAGACAAGGGGGTTATTGAAGTTCCGATAAATGTCGAGCAAACGGCAAATGCTTACGGGATGTCGACCTCTACGAGCTTCTCCAGGCGGCCCAAGTTGGTCTCGTCCGGCAAGTCTTCGCGTGTCGGGAGAGCAGCGTACTTGAGTTCGATCTCCTGGAGAGGCGCGCCCCCCGCCGCACGCGCCGAGAGCATCTGCACCAGAGCATCCACCGTTTCTTCATGTAGAGTGAGGTAGTCCCATTTCAGGCGCCGCAGACACGGGGCGCACAATGTTGTCGACGTTTCTTCAGCAGCGTTATCCGAGGGGCTAATTCGTCCAGTTGCCTCGTTAACTTCAGTCTGACCGCCTCCGTCGCTGAGAACCGCAAGGAGGTTCTCCATCGTCTGCGCATCCATTACTCCGTCCACCTTGTCTACCACCAGCTCCTCCAGGAGAGGAAAGTGTGCGAGGATATCGTGCCAGGCCTCCGGAGTGATGTCCTGGAACTCATTGTGCCACATTTCGAAAGACCTCACGGTCGATTCGGCTCCCGAAAAAGGCCCCAGTAGGGGCATCCAGCACGCCTCGAAGGTCGTCCCCACGTCTTCCGGAAGAGGCATCGTGATTTTGAAACCCCCCGCCGTTTGTGGGACCGTGTCGAGGAGGGGGATCGAGTCGCGTCTGACGACAGAGGCAGACAAAGAGAGAAGATGAAAGCTGACTTCGAGTTTTACTGAATTGCATTGGGGCGTGATGGAGCGGAAAATGGGTTGACTTGGTGTGAGGCGTCCCATGGATCCGGCAGTGTCACAATACACATGCACAGAGCAGGACGCGGGAACGATGACGTGGTCGCATAGGAACACGACACGTTCGCCGCTGTCTCGAATGACAACGTCGTGGACGTTTGAGAGGAATACAGGCGACAGAGTGCCTGTTTCCGAGTCGAGGCACGAGTGCGTAAAAGAAAGGTGCTTGAGGCATAGGGTGTCCAAGCCAGGGCTCGCCCGGAGGATTCGTAGGAGGTCGCTGGCCGAATACGATGTGAAAACTTTAGAGAGCGTTAGGTTGCTAAGAGAGCTGTATATTGAAGAGGTCCATGGAACGTGAACTCGATGAAGGCAGAGACTGCGCAAGAGCGGGACGTGCTCGCGAGTCAAATGGAGATCGACTTGGGTGGTCGAGGAGGCCTTCAAGCCTATGTCTAAGACAGAGGTGAACCGTATTGTCAGATTTTCGACGGCGGCCATCCGGAAGAAGGCAGGGGATAATATACCCCAGGTTCTTTTTCGGAACCGTTCGGACGCTACAACGGAGAAGGTACGGTAAGAAGGTGCGAGGGGGATGAGTGTCTTGAGGGGACTCTCGGTTATCCTGGCATCCAGATCCACATCGCCTAGATTGACGTGTAACGGAGAACTAGCGACACGCTCGAGGAAGATCGCTAACCAAGCGGGCATATTCACAGCCGACTTCATATCAATCAAAGTCCACAAGCAGGGGAAGGAGATCGCCGCTTGGCGCCATCGGCGACAGACCCAAGTGACGTGGACCCATTGTGAGATGTCATACGTCCAGTGCGCTGAAACGACTTCCTCTTGTAAAGAAAGGAATATTTGTAGAAGAATTTCTTCAGGTATATCGTTGACGGTGACGCTGTCCTGTCGGAATTGGAGTTTTCATGCGAGGAGGTGAATCAGCGTCGTTAGAAAATCTCTGTATTTTGCACACATACCGTACTCGAGCTCCGAGTCGTATCAATGCTCGAGGTATCCACCATCGGAGGGGTTTCTACAATTGAAGTCATTCTGCAAGGGAGCTTCCGGTGGGCAGGTACACGTTATAGCTAAGTGCCCAAGCGTAAGTTCAGGACGAGATCTTTAGCGCCGAAGTATGTCAGGCGCGTGGTCCATCACAGCCTCAGGCTATCACGTAGCGCTGTGGCACCGAGCAGTAGCACTGGCGCTCTGCCAGGAGCCTCATGAACATCCTGAATTATACAGTTAGTCATGAGCCATCAGCTACTCCTCGGGTGAGCGACTGCTAACGCTACGTGTTTCAGCTTGAGGTAGGACCAGCTCGAAACCAGCACTCCGAGAGCTCAGGCTCGGAGCTGGCTCCTGATCGCGACGAACATCAAACGAGCGTAGTGTCCCTTCACCAGCCACTCGCATCAGATATTCAAGGATATACGCACGCTCCGCGGGTGGTTTCGTCGCCGTGGCGGCGATGCCTTGGATGTCGCATCTGGCGGTCATTGGAGAGAAGCAATCGACGCGACGCACGTTCCACAAAGAAGAAGCGCCAAGGGACGTGTGGCCAAATACGATAGCGCCAGGACGTCTTGCAGCTATCTCGTCTACGGCGAAAAACGAACGTGGGCATTGGGAACATCTCTTCCTCCTTTGACACAACACCCTAGGCAACGATCCCCCTTCGCATCCAGCTCATTGCCTTTTCCTTCTGGGCGTCCCGGACGATGCATGTTTCCAGGCTTGTCACAAAAACTGGCACCCCACAATAACCGGCGCGGGGCCACGAACGTTATTGCGTAGGAGAGTCTGCACCAGCTGACTCTCTTCGCACATCAATGTCAACCGTTCTTCCATACGCGCGCCGACGGCGCCACCTTATCGCACGAACATCGAGCCGCCTCCCACCCCGGTCCACGCCCGGCTGGCAGCTCGGCCACGGCGGACGTATAAAGCACGTTGCGGGTCCTGTATGCACGCCTCTTCCTCCTCTTTGGCACCTCTGTGCCGTTCGCTTGCCCTTTTGATCTGGCCCGCTCGCCGTTCACGCGACCGGCGGAAGGTACGCACACCGCTACAGGAGAGAAGGCTGCCACGACCGCGAAGAAATTTTCACGACGCGTCACGACGAGCTACTCCCATCGCAATCGTAACGCACGCGCACTATGGCATCGACAGAACTTGTAACTGCTCCGCGCAACTCGAGGGACTCCGCGCGCAAGTCCGAGCTCTCGTGCAAGGACCCCTCCAGCGACGTAGAGGGGGGCACGGCGCTGGCCGTGAAGGTCGAGTACCACGACATCTACGACGGCGAGGACTCTGCGGTGGACCCGGTGTACTACGCCAAGGCGCGGGTCCTGAACGCGGCTATCCAGGAGATTGGGATGGGAAAGTATCAGGTGAGCACGACGACGTCATCCCCTGGTCGCGTGAACTGACAATTGGGGCTCGTTGTGCAGTGGTTCCTCTTCTTCGTCGCAGGGTTTGGCTGGTTCGCGTGAGTCCCTCCTCTCTATGTTCTTCTCTGTGGCTGCGCCCGCGCTCCCGCTAACCGTGCTCCCCCAACGGATTCCGTAACGGTGCAGAGATAACTTGTGGCTGGTACGTGATGTCATACGAACCTCCGATACTGCCGGTGTCAGCTGACCGTGCACTCCTCAAGCAACTCACCGGGCTACTCATCAATCCGGTCGTGAACGAGTTCCCCGGCTTCCAAGGGCCGTTCCTCATCCTCGCGCAGAGTATCGGTCTCGTCGTTGGCGCGGTGTTCTGGGGCGTCGGATGCGACATTTGGGGGCGAAGGTGTGCAGGCTCACTGCGTGCTCTATGGCTCTCTCGCTGATGCGCCGTTTTACTCAGGTCGTCTTTCAACCTGACGCTGCTCGTCACAGGCATTTTCGCCCTCTCTGCGGGAGGCGCGCCGAACGCGGTCGCGCTTTCTGCACTTATCGCTACCTGGAACCTGGGCGTAGGCGGGAACATGCCCGTTGACTCCGCCGTCTTCCTCGAGTTCGTTCCCGCGTCGCACCAGTGGCTCCTCACCGTGCTCTCCATCTGGTGGGCCGTCGGACAGCTTGTCACAAGCCTTGTAAGTTGTCCGTACCCGTAGTCAGAGATTTGATGAACACATGCGGACTGAAGGCTAACGACGCGTACAGGTCGCGTGGCCGTTCATCGCAAACTTCTCGTGCGCGTCCTCTGCAGACTGCCCGCGCGCGTCCAACATGGGCTGGCGCTACTGCCTTTGGACGATGGGCGCCCTCATGATGGCGCTGTTCGTCATCCGCGTCTTCCTCTTCCACCTCTACGAGTCGCCTAAGTACCTCATGGGCCGTGGCCGCGATGAGAAGGCCGTCGAGGTCGTGCACGCGATCGCGAAGTACAACGGCACGACGTCTTCGCTCACACTCACCATGCTCGAGGATGCGGAGGCGGCTGTTTCGGGTGCGAGAGGCGCAAGGGACGCTCTAACGGTGGGGGTTCCTGCGATTTCGGAAAAGACGCCTGCAGCGGCGATGGACACGAGTGCGCGGGCGCGGGTCGCGCGGAAACTGAGGATGCTCAACGCGGACCACGTTAAGGCGCTATTCAAGACGCGAAAGGTTGCATACTCGACGTCGTTGCTGATCGTCGTTTGGGGTGAGTCTCGCGCACGCCAGCCTGTTGTTTCTCTTGTGCTAAGGAATCTCTTCCTCGCTGCAGCCTTTATTGGTCTCGCGTTTCCACTGTACAACGGGTTCGTGACTGTCTTCCTTCAGTCTCGCGGCGCAGACTTCGGTGATGGTTCGCTCGACATCACCTACCGTAACGTGAGTGTCTTTAAGCAACCTAGACTCATTGCACCGCTCACTTTGCTAACCACTCTTCGTGGTAGTACGTGATTCTAAGCGTAACCGGCATTCCAGGGGCAATTCTCGCGGGCTGGATGGTCGAGCAGCCTTACCTGGGCCGCAAAGGCACGCTCGCAGTCTCCACTACTCTAACGGGCGTGTTCCTGCTCGCGAGCACAACTGCGCGCACGTCGAGCGCGCTCCTGGGCTGGAATTGCGGATACACGTTCTCGAGCAACGTCATGTACGGAGTGCTCTACGCCGTCTCGCCCGAACTGTTCCCTACCAAGGATCGCGGGACGGGCAATGCGGTCGTGTCGGCTGCGAACCGGATTTTTGGCGTCATGGTATGTCCCTCGGGTTTTTGTTGCTACCTGTCTCCGCACGGTGGGAAACTGATGATGATAATGCGCAGGCACCCATTATTGCGCTGTACGCCGATCTGTCGACGCCGGTCCCGATTTACGTGTCGGGGGTTTTGTTCGTGGTGTCGGGCTTCATCTCGCTATTGCTGCCGTTCGAACCACGGGGCAAGGCGTCGATATAAACATCCTACGTTTCTCAGACCCCTGTGCAAACCCTCGTGCACGAGCATACCAGAGCCTGGCGGCTTCGTTAGACCCGCTGAGAGGGCAAGCGTATACCTAGCCACCACTATGATGGTCAACGTGACCGCGACCTGGCATGGGCGACGCATAGACGAGAGACTAGTGGACGCAATCAGTGTATCGTTAATAGCTGTTGTAATCCGGAGCGGCCAACTGAATATGATCCCACCCGCTCGGCGATATCGCATGCGGCCCGTGGATAGCCGAGCCGGTGACCGAGGGCGGGGTGGCAGAAGATCTTGATCTCGCTTAAGGTTCTCCGCATCTTCTCTGCCACCGCTCGTCCACTCATGGCAGTGAAAATGACCAGGTGAACCTCTATCCGGCGTCTTCTCGCTCATTATGACGCCTCGATAGCCCGAACGCTAACTCACTCGTCTTATCGCAGGTTCCCTAGCAGATAACGCTTACCTCCGTTTGTCTATTAGCGGCGCGCAATTGAGCGAACGTAGAGGAACGACGGCTGTAATCGACAGTCGATGCTCTAGAATGGAGGGTCGAAGTATGCTAAGGCCGGGGTAACGGCATCGGCCCATGATGGTCGCGCTTCGCAAGCTCCCGAGGACGACATGCAGATGCTCGAGCACGCCATGCCGCGCGCCGCGACTGTGGAGTCGGCGCATGCATGCGGGGTGTTGAATAGCCCATCACAGATGTCCACCCTCGCCACCGCTTGCGGCCGCATGAACCAGCCCTTCCCTTAAACCATGTCCGCTTCTCGACCGCCGCTGACAGGCTCTGGCCCCTCCTTGGCCGTTTCCACCCCCCTCGTCTTCCTTGCTACCCCTGCCTCTCACCAGGGCTAGTAGAAAACCCGCCGAGCCCGCACCAAGACCTCTGCCACACACAACACCATGGCCCCAGAAGCGCCCCGTCTCTCGCGCGAGGGTTCTACCAGCTCAAAAAGGACGACTAAGAGCGCGAAGGACGCGGAGGCAGCGGTGCACCCGGTCGGTGGTATCACGCACGATGTGTTCGACGAAAACGAGTCGGGTGTGGATCCAATCTACCAAGCAAAAGCACGAGTCCTGAACGACGCGTTCCAAGAGATTGGGATGGGCAGGTATCAGGTGTGTCTCTCGACGGAGCTGAGAGAACGACGAGGATGAAACTGATGTGGCTACGCACCTGGTAATTTTAGTGGTACCTCTTCATTGTGGCTGGCTTTGGGTGGTTTTCGTAAGTAGCCCATATACGCAATCCCCTCTCTAGACCTGCCTAACATGGGGCTTCAGAGACAACCTGTGGCCGGTGCGTGCTACCCAATCGGAGCATTAATTGAAGCCCAGATTCACAAATCGACACTTAGATCGTCTCTGGACTTATATTCACGCCGGTGGTGAACGAATTTAACTTCCAAGGTCCATTTTTGAAACTCGCCCAAAACATCGGTCTCCTCGTCGGCGCCGCGTTCTGGGGAGTAGGTTGTGATGTCTGGGGTAGAAAGTACGTCCCTGTCGACTGTCTGGGGCGCATATAGTCATTTACATGTATGGGTCTCGGATAGATGGTGCTTTAACCTCACCCTCTTCATCACTGGAGTTTTCGCCACGGCCGCTGGGGCTTCCCCCAATGACGTTGCTCTGTGCTCGCTGTTCGCGGTACTCAGTGTTGGGGTGGGAGGAAATCTGCCTGTCGACTCCGCTGTGTTCCTAGGTGCATATCGTCTGCTTTAGACGTATGTATGCTATTATATCTGACGGACGCGCGTGGCCAGAGTTCATACCCGCCTCACACCAATGGCTCCTCACCGTCCTTTCGATCTGGTGGGCCTTTGGTCAACTTGCCGGCAGTCTGGTGCGTCACCTTCGCCTCCCTTCCCACCCCCAAGTTCCTTCTAACAAACGCCATTTCACTTCGCCCCATAGATCGCTTGGCCTCTCATCGCTAATTTCTCCTGTGCATCCGCCGCGTCCTGCCCACGCGCCTCCAACCAGGGCTGGCGTTACTTCATGTACACCGTCGGCGGGCTGATGCTCCTCCTCTTCGCGCTCCGCTTCTTCGTCTTCCGCCTGCACGAGAGCCCCAAGTACCTCATGGGCCGCGGGCGCGACGCCGAAGCAGTGGAGGTCGTGCACGAAATCGCGCGGTATAACGGGACGACGTCAACGCTGACGTTGGAGATGCTGCAGGAGGCGGAGAGGGCTGCGCGGGCAAGGATGGGCGGCAGTAAGGCAGAGGTAACGGTGGGAGAGGACGGGGCGCCGGCGTTGGATACAAGCGCAAGGGCTGCGATGGCTCGGAAGCTGAGGGCATTTAGTGGGGAGCATGTGCGGTCCCTGTTCGCGACGCGCAAGCTCGCCTACTCGACGACGCTGCTGATCATTCTGTGGGGTGAGTGCGCGTGGCGCGCTCTGTTATACGCACAATGCTGAAACCGCCTGCTACAGCGTTCATTGGGCTTGCGTTTCCTCTGTATGTCGAACTCGTCGATCATGTTCCCGTTATCCCATATACTAACCCAACGCCGCAGGTACAACGGCTTCGTCACATTCTTCCTCCAATCGCGCGGCGCCGACTTCGGTGACGGCTCGCTTTACATCACCTATCGCAACGTGAGCCATTTCTCGAAGTGTAACCGGAAGGTGTTCCATTGTGCTAATTTGGGCGCATATAGCAAGTCATCCTGAGCGTTATCGGCGTCCCTGGTGCGCTCCTCGCAGGCTGGATGGTAGAGCTCCCCTACATTGGGCGTAAAGGCACCCTCGCGCTCTCAACCCGTACGTGCCCCTTCCCCTTCCCCTTCTTGTTTATAATTCTCACATATTTCTATCCGCACCAGTGATCACCGGCGTTTTCCTCTTCGCGAGCACAACCGCGCGTACATCGGACGCTCTGCTGGGCTGGAACTGCGGCTACACATTCACCAGCAACGTCATGTACGGCGTCCTCTACGCCGTCTCACCGGAGCTCTTCCTTACCAAGGACCGTGGGACCGGCAACGCGATCGTCGCGAGCGCGAACCGTGTATTCGGAATCATGGTGCGTGCATCATTGCAAGGGTCAAGCGATGGAGGCTGACTGGCGCAAACAGGCGCCCATTGTTGCGCTCTATGCGGATCTCTCGACGCCTGTGCCCATCTACGTCTCGGGCGCACTTTTCGTTGTATCGGGATTCATCGCACTGCTGCTGCCGTTCGAGCCACGAGGCAAGGCGTCGATCTGAGATTGGGATTGCGCCTGTACTACCATAGCGCTGTAACAAATACAACCTCGCAGAGGGTGGCTCTACTGTCGCCGCAACAGACGCCCTAGGCGTCCCAACTTGCTCCGCCTTCTGTTGGATGTATCCGAGCTGGTGCTGGACATGTAATCGGTGTCGACGGGCGAGGACGAAGTCGAGGGAGTGGGGATGTCCTCGGATGGCGCCCGGACCACCTCGTCGCGACCCGGATTGGAAGGCGCGGCGGGGCCAGAAAGCCACACCCCGGCCTTGCGCTGCATATCCTTGTACACCTTCCCGCGCAACTCGACGCGAAGTAAGCGCGTGAGCGAGGGCGCGTGCGGGCACGGCGCGGCGAGGAGCCAGACCTCACGCTTCCCGTTCACGAACGCGCGCCCGCCCTCGGGCCAGCGGTCGACATGGTCGGTCGTGCAGTCGTGCGCGTGCGTCTCTCTCCACTCGTTCCACGTCGTGGTGTCGAACGACCTCGCCCACGCCCAGTGCTGCAGCGCGCCGTCCTTGCCGGGTCGCGCGCGCGTGCAGAGCCCGAGCCGGACGACGATGCACTCGGACGTGAAGATGTTTTGGAAGGCGACGAGCATCTCGGACTGCGCGTGCGGGTCCTCGTCCTCGAAGATCGTCTCGGGGAGCATGCCCATGGCCGTCATCGCGTTGAGCTGCCAGCGCGGGATGCGGAAGGGCATCGGCTGGCGGTCGGCGCCGAAGCGCTCGATCAGGTGCGCCGGGTC
Organism: Grammothele lineata; assembly: GCA_002150815.3. NCBI lineage: Eukaryota > Fungi > Basidiomycota > Agaricomycetes > Polyporales > Polyporaceae > Grammothele > Grammothele lineata. The sequence continues at coordinate 373,202 of NDFF03000026.1, forward strand.
GGGACGACCCAGGGTGGGCGGGATGGCGTGGATGTAGACGTCGCGCCAGGTAGCCTTGAAGCGCTTGCCGCGGAAAGAGAGGCGATAGAGGTCTTCACCCAGGAGCGCCACACGGCAGTTCGAGTAACGGCGGGACGTCGGGTTGCTGAACGGCCACGCGACGTAGTACGTCTTCCGCGAGGGGACCTGCAGCTCGTCTTCGGGTGCAGGGTGGAGGAGTAGGCCGAGGTGCTCGTCGGCAGTTTGCGCGAGGAGGACGGCGACGGTGATGTTGCCCACTTGTGCGATGGGGAAGCGACACTTTACGATGTCGCGGCTGATGAACTCGACTGACGGCAGGTCGAGCTCTCCGAAAGGGCCTGTCTCCCGCTGGCTCTTGTCGTTAACAGTTCGCGCGGTCTACTCGGTACGCGAGAATTAGCAGACTACTACGTGCGTCACAGAGGGCAGCAAAGCAAGTACCTGAGCTGTCCACTGATTTGGGAGATAGGGCTGGAGGACATCCGAAGGGCCTAGCGTGGGGGTGTAGTACGAATCCGCTCGATGAATGAAGTCGCGAGGCGAGGAGGCAAAAAGGAAGCGGGCAATGTCACGGGTCTCGTGGAAGCCGGAGTGAATGTCGGATAACTCCTCTTCCGGGAACCGCGCAATCCTGTCGTCGTGCAAGTTGCCCCAGAAGAAGAGCGTGGTGTCGACATACGGTTCCCTCGTCGCGAGCTCCCGTTGCAGACGCTGGAACGCCTGCTGTCCCTCGCCGTACATCGTCGGCATATTCACGTTGAAGAGCCCGAGAAGACAGTACGCCTCGTCTTCAATCCGTGTCGTCTTACGCTTCGCCGCCCATCTCATCCGCTCCCGGATTGAGGACGAGAAGAAGCTCTTCTCTCGTGTGAGATACGACTTGCCAATCCTCGTGCACTGCCAGAGAGTGTCACTGAGGTCGTGCTTCGTCCCGATAGGCTCCCACTCTTTGGAGAGAAAAACGACTAACGCCGGCGCAAGCAGTTCTTGTAGCGTCCATCCGCGCGTGTGCCACCTCGCTCGCCGGAACTCCGAGTCCTCGGCCTCGGGATCGTCGCCCGCGTGGACGTCTTCCAAGTACGCATAGCACACCTCGGCGGTGACGTACCAGTTGAACATCGAGTTGATGGCCTCCGAGAGCTCCGTGCTACTCTCCTTGTTGATGCAGCACGTATCGATCCACGCGTACTTGTACCCGTCTCGCTCAGCCATGACGCAACAGTTCCGGATCTTCGGGGTGACGTGGTCGCGCGGGTTCTTGCGTTTTGACTTGCATCTGGCCACAATTCCTTGGAGTTCTTGGAACGTCTGTTCATCCCCGCGCTGGCTCCAAGTGTGGGAGAGGATGGCGTACCCCTCTGGTACGGAATTCGCGTCGGAGAAGAAATGGAGCTCAGCACGATCGGTGCTTAGTAGCCACATGATGATTGTCTGAAACATCCGTTAGTACACCGTGTTCAGCTACAGAACGACAAGAGAGAGTGCTCGCCAGAAGGACAAGCCAGGACGGACGGATGGGTGGAGGACGTAGTAGCAACAGACAATAAGTTGGCACCGAGAACTTGAAGTACTCACAGATCATTTGCAAATGGCAATGCGTGGTAGGTCTCCTGACGGCGTATACAGTTATCTAGAGGGTTATGCGCGGGATGTCCGACGTTGAACACGTGCCGAGTTGTGGGAAATTTGAAATTCCAACGGAGATTATCCTTCGACCCGAACCTCGTCTCTTCACGACCAGAGCAGTTCTACAGCTAACAGCAAGAATTCAAAACCAAGACTGGAACAGAAAATGAAGCGCTGTTACGCTATGTAAGTACACGACAATGCATTGCAACCACGGCTACAAATGTTGAAACGAAACCGACGGAGACAGCTGCCTCAACCTCATGACAGGTCCCGGAGCCAAGCCATGGCGTCAGACCCAGTAACGCGGGCATGATTGCAGATGACAGGATATCGCGACAAGATATCGAGGGCCTCTTTGCAAAACTGAACGTATGTCGCCTGGTGAGCACGGTCACTGTCAAGTGTCTGCATTCAACTCGTAAGCTGAAATGAGAACACGGTATAAGACAAGATCACGCACGCCGCAGATGTCTCTCATAGTAGCGAGGAAGGCGAGAAGTGAGGTGAGATGACCTTGATTGGAGGCGATGAACGCTCTCGGAGAAGCGCTTTGCGCCTCCTCTTCCAGGTCAGCTGCTAAGCAGGCGAATATCGCTATACACGTCGAAATCCACTGGTTAGCTAGGAATGGCGAGGGTTGAATGATGAGGCACATACATTCGAGAATTCTCAGGCGCTTCTCCTTGAATTCATGTTTCGTGAGGTGGTAGTCTCCATCCTCCTCGATTGGCCCCAGAACATGAACGAGCCTGCGGAAGAGGGGGTGGCAGAGCTTATCGATCGAGAAGAGCAACGAAGCGTATTGATTCTCGATCGTAATCGTCGCGGTTGCCAGTGCCCGGAAGAGGACCTCCACGAAGCGATCGATATATGTCTTTAGAACGGTCAGTCATGTCCAATTGTGATTCATCATCCCGGTCGTTCGGACGTACCACGTATGCCGGCGGGTCGAGTTCGAGGACTTTATACATAAAGCGCAGGCCGACGCGTCGCTGCCACTCAGCATTGATGATCTTCTCCCAGGATTGAGGCCCGTATCGGAAGTAGTAGTCCCAGTCCTTGAAGGGAATACGTGGATGAGCCAATGCCCTTGTAACGTTTTATTCGATTACACATACCCGCTTGCGATTCTGCACCATTACGCTCGCGCAGCCGACCCAGCAATCGACCCACCCATCTGCATCTTGAAAGGATAGCGTTGTACGCTGTGACTCAGCAACCTCGCTAAAGTGGCTGCACACGAGCGTATAGACGGGGGAAATGATGTCGGTGTTAATGATCTGCATAGAGTGAGCAATGAGCATTTTTCATTTCAGCAGAAGGACTATGAGAGCGCACCTCGCACACTTTCGCATCTATCCGCTGGGCCTCCTGCTGTTCAGGGAGAATGGCACCTCCTAGGGCGACCTCTAGCTCCGGGTCCAGCGGATCAATCTCGTCGATCCAATAGTCCTGGCTATCGTCATTTTCCATGAGGGACTGGCGTGTTGGCCTCCGTGGCCGAGGGATCATGGTGGCTCGTGCGTCTAGGAACGCTTGAACGAGCCTACGGATTTCATCACGGATAGAAGGCACGGACTTCCAGAACTGGGACCGAAACACACGCTTCACCCAAGCTAGGGATAAAGATTGATATCACAATGACAGACCGATAAACAGGTAATGGTCACTCACCTCCCTCAATCAAGGCAGGATCAGGGTACTTCTTCGCATCGCCCCCGGGGTCCATGGTGGGAGTAAGGAAAACATTCCGCACGCTACCCAGCAGAAGCTGAATCCCCGTCGTAGCGCTGCTTCTCATAATCGCTCCTAGGGGCATTTGCTGTACATTGTTGGTTGCATTACACTCGTCAACGAGCACGTTTGTCATCTCGTTCAACCACTCGAGGATACCTGACAGAGGAAGTCCCATGTGACGGATGAGGATGGCAAGGTGCATGGCGCCGCGGAAGCACGCGCGCCTCGTCTCGTCGTCGGCCTCTTTGAAGTTCACGTATCTACGTGCCGTCTGCAAGCGCTGTTCGACGCTAGATGGACCGAGGTAGACTGCAACCGCAATTGCACTGAATCGGTTGTACAGCTTGGACAGCTCGCGACTAGTGGGCGGATGGGCTTTCGAGAAGTCAACGGGACTGACAGGGACAATGAATGACAGGATCTTCCTGAGCATGGGAGGCATGGTCGTAGATAATGCTGAGGTGGATGCGTCCTTCTGGTGATCGTCGGCTGCTCTGACAACCAGCTTGAGAAAGAGGATGAAGGCGGTGTCACTATCTTTCTTCTCCCGGAGGAGCAAGAGGTTGTTGCGACGAAGGAAGCTTGGGAAGTCGCTTGGCTCGCCTATTAGGTTTAAGAAGTTTCTGGCCTTGAAAATCTCGACGAGCTGGTTAAGTACCAGAAGAGCGCTTGGGGCTGCGAAAGACCAGGACCACTCATGGCTCAACCACAAGCACCGGGAAACGAGGAGGCGAATATACTTGTGGCGTGCACTTTGTTGACGTTCGTTCAGGAGAGTTTCGCTTTTCTCCGAAAGGGGAGCATGTTTGAGAATGGAATTCACGACTTGCCAACCAGGAGGAGCACGAGGAACGATGGACGTCGTGCCATGAATGGAAAATTGGGATAGAGCACATAAAGAGAACAAGCTCTCCCACGCCTTTTCCTGTAGCTTGTTAGAAATTACGTGCGATTGACTGTGCGTAGGGGAAACAAGAGTGTCGGAGGATTGTTGGTATATTGTCCAGAATGTCTCGTTCGGCGGGATGTACGATGCCTGGAATTCCGCGTCGTTCATGAGATTGATGATACAGACCCAAAGCTCCGCAGTCAGCTGCTCTTCTGATGGGATTGCCAGTCGCTCTTGTGTCATATTGAAGGCTTTCGCAACTGAACAGTAGGGGAAGTCCTGTAGCGCCGACATAAGAGACTTCGCAGCCGTAGCGATTGCAGATTGATCGAATTCTTCTGAGCGTCGTCGGCGTTCTCGCGCAAGGCGACTCGAAGCTTCCAACAAGAACCATCGAACCTGAGGAACCAGCGGGTTTGGGGTCTCATCCTCCGGCAGAAGCTCGAGGGGGGACTCCACGATACTACGGATCCGATCAAGGAACAATTCCACCTCCGACATCAGCGTTGCATATTCGCCAACTTCCGACTTGAGGAGGATCGAGAAGTGTTGAGAAAGCGAGTGGAGGAATGTTTGCCAATCCCGACATGACTCGTAGCTGGCGGGAGTAGACACACCAAGGATGAGGTTACGTAGACGATCCGAGATGGTTTCAAGACAAGTGCCGAGGTCTGGAAGCGTCATTTCGGAATGAAGATGGCAGTCGAACATGAAACACGAAGATGGAAGGGGGATATCACGAGTGTCTGGAAGGATATTCAGCAGCTCATGCAACCATCCACGCCCCAAGTAGCTGGCACCAGGGAAGGCTATACCGGCCGGCAGTAAGTGGACGTCCAGGTGGACCGTGAACTTGTGTGTACGCTCCCATGACTGATCGTCTTGCGAGAGCTGTCGATGGGCGTCACCATCCCGAACCACGAAACCGTCCGACTCGTATTCGTCCTGGTCGACCCAACAATCTTCTAAGGTTGTAGGTCGGCCAGTGCCTTGCGGTCTCAGGCGGGAGCTTGGTTTCACTCGAGACGTGTTGTGTGCTCGTCGAACCGCGGCCTGACCTCGTTCGGTCTCCACCTCTAGGTCAATGGTAATTGGTGCTGCGTTTGTCCAACCAGAACCAACATGCGATGCCCCAGACGGGAATGTGTACAAGCCGACGGTCTTTAGCTTCTGCTTCTTAGCAGCTTTTTGCTTCTTCGCCTGAGCAGGCTCGTCGCCTGTGAACTGAATCTCGTGGGAGGGCGGAGAGGCACGATGGTCTGAACGGAACCATCCCCGTCAGCGGCTGAATTACAGACGTTTTGAAACCACATACCGGCGTAATCAACGTCCTCGTCAAGCTCAGAAGTGGAAACTGAATTGAAGTTCAGCAATGTCTGACGCCCAGCACCGTACCGCTTGGCCCCCGAAGTAGTGACGCGCAGCGTTCCACGGTTCTTCTTTCCATCTCCCCCACCGCCGGCGCCTCCACCACCTGTACTTCTCGCATGACCACCAGAACTACCCGCAGCCTGAGTGCGCTCAGCTACGCCACCAGGGGTATAGCCTCTTCGCCTTGTCCTGCGTTTGTGCCGAGAACTGGAAATGTTCGTGCGCGAGAGCATTCGGTCAATGAGGTCGCCTTCCCTCGCTTCACCATCATAGCTATTTCGCCTACGCCTTCGCCTGCGCACGTTTTCTCCGTGAGCGCTGTGAGACGAAGTGTTGCCGTCTTCATTCTCAGACAGTGAAGACAAGCTTGTCTTTGAACGATATTTCGGGCGAGGTTGGTGCCCTATAGGCTCAATCATCTCAGGAAGAGACTCGTCCTCCGATGATGATAAAACCAGCTCGGGAAACTGCGGACCAGGCGAGGGGCGGCGATCTGATTGTTGCTGAGACGCGTCCGGCATGTCAACATCCGAGTCTTCCGAGTCACCAACGATCGGCACACTGTACGATGACGCTGTCCTTCGCATGCGCTTGCGCGACTCGCCGGGACGCAACGGACCCTCGGCCACTTCGCCTTCCACATTTTCGCGTTCGTTGAACGCAGCTGTGCGGGCAGCGGCTCGTTTCTTCTCCACTTCCTCCAACCGTATGGCCATAGAGCGTGGCATCATACGGCTCAAGGCCTTCGCATAGCGCTTGGCCTTGACCTGGTCGGCAGCTCTGCCAGAGCTTGACTGACTAGAGCCTGCATCGCTGTCTTCGTCTTCGCCGGGCTCGGAGCTGAGCTCGATAGTGTCGTTGGCATCGGAAGAGGTCGGGGGAGGGCCGCCGGGAGAACCCTGAGTGGGCACTGGGCTGAGGGAAACACGGAAAACGTTCTCTTCTTCAGCGCGATAGTCCTGATATGCGCTGAGATCGTTCATCCAGTCTAAAAAGGCATCCTCTGCATCTGGTGGGCGATGCGGTTGAGAAGGAGCAGAATTGATGCTGAAGCTTCGACGTTGGTCAGAATGCCGTCTTGTCGGAGACATGATACGAGTCCTAGAGGCAGATCCCTGTGAGGATAATATCAATGAGCGAAGCCCAGATATTTGTGGCATCAATACGTACTTCTGGATATGCTTGCATATCTTTCCTGCTGAGAGGGAAAGGTTTGGGTTTCTTCTGCCGTCGCTCCTTCTCTTTACGTGGCTTCTTCTGAGTGGCCAACTTGAGCAAAGAGACGTCGTCATCGTCTTCACTGCTACTCAACGGCTCTAATAGCGCTTCTGGGAGCCATCCTGAATTCGCAGCACCATCTTCGCCCGTAGAGTCATTGGTGGCCTTGTGTCTCCCCTTCCTGTGCCTCTGCGACTGTGACTCCTCCGCATCCTCGTCGTCCTCAACGCGATAATTATCCTCCGCGTCAGAGGACCCATCTTGAGCACCTGGGCTAGCAGACAGATGCCTACGGGGAGCGCGGGGACTGGGCATCTTTACAATGGCGTCCGGGTTCGACCGCATCTGTAACTTGTACATGCGTTTGTCATACTCGTAAGGATGCTTCTGCCTCGCCTTACGCTCTCTTAAAGCGTACCGTGTCGGCCCGGCAGCCTCCTCTTCGGCTATTGCTTGTAGTACTTCCGCAGGAATGGCGGGTGACTGCTGACGGGACAAGCTCGGAAGGGACGGTGAACCGAGGGGGATAGGAGAACTACGGGACACATCATGCTTGGACGAAGAAAATGATGCAGGAAGGGAAGATATCGGAGAAGATATGTTGGCACTTGACAGCGAGATAGGGCCTCGGTCGCGGATGGGAGTGAAGAGCTGGAGAGGATCCGGGGAGGACAAGGGTGACCTGGTACTCGCCTGGCTTTGCGAATGCCGCCGTTCTGAGCTCCGCGGGCTTCCAAACAACATCTGCGCCGGGCTCACAAAATGGTCATCTGGCTCCAGAAGCTGATCCCTGGAACTTGGAGATGGAGTTTGATCCACATTTCCCAGAGGCGACCGAGAGGGGGACGGTATGACAAACGAAGGGGATGACTTCGCAGAAGAAGGTGAGGATGTGCGAGCTGTGTCGCGTGCCGGAGATGGAAATGGCGTGGAAATGGCTTCAGGGAGATTTGTGCGTGACTGCAGCGGACTGGTAGGGGATCCAGGAACGTGGTCAGAAACACTGTTAAGCTAAGTATACGTCAGCAGACGTGGCAAGCAACTAAGTAGCGCTCCGTACCCTTCTGCGCTTCGTCGGAGGTTCATTACGAGGTTGTGGATTTAGCAATGAACGCAAGGCGGCGCGTCTCTGCTCCTGCATTCGCGCGACTAGTGGCCAGTAATCGGGCTGCATTGCAGCAAGCTCCTCCATATCGGCCGGGTCTGAAGTGGAGATGGAGTCTTGAGAAGAATTGCGGTTCGCCCATGATGCTCCGTCAGTATCCATGACCGCCAAGGGATAACTGGGAGGGACCAGAGACGATTGTGGCTGGAAGCGGTGGTATGATGACAACATTCCCACGAGTACTTGTCGCGTACAGAGGATGTGACCCATATCACGTGCACCCGTCACGCCCGCGTTTTAGGTAACTTCGAACGCTGGAGCGCCTGGCACAGCGCGCGCTCTTTCAAAGGACTCAGCCATCTCGTTCACTCCATCATCAAGAAGTTCGCGGCGTTCGCAAGTCAATGACTACGCTCTTCAGGGTTCCGTCCTACCACTCCATGGGCCGTTAGATCTACCGCACACGACTTTTATTATGCTCATGCTGTACGAATTCTCCTCTTTGATCGTCTCAAAGACCCTGTAGTATCCAAGAACCGCGGGGTTCTTTCTCGACTTGGCTTGCTTCGGTATTTAGTTCCGCTTGCCCACCCTTCTGGCTGCCGAGGCTGGGTGCGTCCCTCGATGTCAAACTTCTCACTTCTGATTTCAGATAATTCCACCCCGTCGGCCTTGTTGAAGTCATTGAGCGCAACCATCTAGCACACGATTTCCGGCGTCTGACTTAGTGACGGCACATACTGGTCATTCGACTGCGCCCCTGCCCGGTCTTTCCGGACATTTGAATGGAGCATGTGAGCTGCCAACTTCTTGAATGACTCCTTGGCCTACGCAAGCGGCGCCTTGGGCGAGTTCAAAAGACCGCTTGCCTGTCCTTCGACCTCGCGTCTCTGGTAGCTCCTCTTGAGCTCCTCCCTCTGCGCAACTATTGCAGCAAACATGCTTGGCCCGAGTTCAGGTGTCTTGGTTGCTCTGGTCGTTTGGCTCACTATATCCTCGTCTTGTCTCACCATACAAGGTCGGTTGCTACAACTCCCATTGATTCCTGGGTACTCGACCTCGGGGACCTCGGGAGATGCCGCGACGACTGTCCGTGATGACGCAACGTCTAACTTCAACCCAACCGGTCTCGGTACCATCGTATGGACAAAATGCACTGTACCGAACAGTCTCTCCGATGCGGAATGCGGTTATGCGATGTAAGCGTTTGTACTATCTCACAAGAATCACACCTCTAAGCCCCGCTGTGTATCAGAGTTCCCTTAGACTACCATAACCCTAGTGCAAGGGTCGTGCAAGTCGCGCTAGGGCGAACGAAGGCTTTGGGACACAAGAAGGGAACTGTTTGGCTCAACCCAGGAGGGCCGGGGGCATCAGGTCTATGGCTTGCAGTAGATAGCAATGTAGGACCGCGTATCCGTAGCATGGTACGTCCAGCTGCTATGCACATCGCAGATCACCTCTCAATGCTGTGCCATGTAGGTTGGCGATGACTACGATATTGTCGCGTTCGATCCCCGTGGGATCGGCCAGACGACGTGAGTTCTCTTGTGTGGTCGCTCTCGATGTGGACAGTACTGAATGCGGGTCGTGCTTCTACAGGCCATCTATGAGTTGCTTCTCAAGCCCACAAGACGCCATACATTTCTCAACCAACACTGCTCTTGATCGTGGCTACGATGTTGGCTCGAATCTCACTGACCCTTCAAACCGCGACCGGCTCATCACGACACAGAAGGAGATCCATGCTCTCTACAGTACCGCGCAAGACATTTGTATCCGCAACATGGAAGATATTCCACAATACATGGGTACTGCAGACGTCGTGAGAGACATAGACTATATGACTACCCTTCTCGATGGGGAAGACGCATTGATGTAGGCTAAGCCATTTTTATCCATTCGGAGTGTGTTCAAGTTGACGCGTTCGATACTTCAGAAACTTCTGGGGATTCTCGTACGGAAGCATTATGGGACAATACATTGCAGCCATGTATGGTCATGAGTTTTCTTCAGTTCGTGCCGTTTGACTGAGGGCGATACGACGCAGGTTTCCTGATCGGGTCGGGAGACTCATCATAGACGGGAACGCGGACGCATTAAATTGGGTCGGTAAGTGTTATTCCAGTCTCTCTAAAACGGCTGATGTTGAATCGGCTGTCTTCAGACGCTCGCACACATACATGGACCACCAACTGGTTGGCAGATAGCGACAAGACTTACGAGCAATTCTGCGATTTCTGCGCAAAGGTAGAAGAATCGCAACAACTACATTTCGATTCGCTGAATGGACTCCTAACCTCTGCTTCATGCTCGCAGGCGGGACCTGAGAAGTGTGCTCTCGCGAAAGAGAATGATACAGGTAGCGACGTCATGAACCACATCGAGAGTTTCATCGAGGGACTCTACGATAAACCTCTCCCTGGTCCAAACTCAACGGTGCCTGGTATCCTCACCAGTGGCCGCGCTCGCCGTATGTTCACCCCGCGTTCACTCTCCTAGTTTCCCAAGCTGACCTCAACAACGTCCAAAGTCTACCTATACTACGCGATCTCGTACACAATGCGCTGGCCCACCTTCGCCTCCGACCTCGCCACCGCCATTGCCGGCGACCCGGGCACCCTCCTCTCCTTCCTCGCGACGCAAGTCTCCGGCGCGAACCACGACTTCCAGGCCAACGCCGTTCTCTGCGCGGACAACCGCGCGCGCCTCGCGCACAACAGGACGCTCCCCGCGCCCGCAGACGTCGTCGATGGGGCGCTCGCTGCAGCGCGGGACGTCTCCCGTTTCGCGTTCGCGCAGCTCGGCTGGGGCCCGTTCGGGTGGCAGGCATGTGAGACGTGGCCGTGGGTGCCGCCGCAGCCGTTCTATGGCCCGTTCAACGTGACGACGAGGACCCCGATTCTGGTCATTGGGAACACAGTGGGTCACCTTCACTTCTGGAGATTAGGGTACTTACTCGAACGATCTGCGCAGGCTGATCCTCAAACGCCACTCGCGAATGCACGTGCCGTGCACGCTCGCATGGCTAACTCCTCTGCGCTGTTGATCGTTGACAGCCCTGGGGTGAGTATACTGCTGCTCCATCATAAGCGAGAAATTGTACTTATCCATGCTTATCATTCATTCTATGTAGCACTGTTCGCCGTTTGTCCCATCGCGCTGCGCGGGCGACGCGATCCGTGCCTACTTCGCGGATGGCACGCTCCCTGAGTCCGGCACTGTGTGCGGCACGGACATCGATCCGTTCCAATACGACGCTACAGATATCTTCAACCTTGTCGGGTCTACAGGGTAACCTGATGGGGAACTGTACGGGAACGACGCTCAATCCGTTCTAGCCCCGTGAGGAGCCGAATATAGATGCAGGTCGCTCTCTGCAATTGCGAATATGGAAGCTGGTGTATGCGACGCGCATAGACTTGTTGGGCGGTTTAGGTCGTAGCGAGCTAGCGCTAGAAAGCGTGGTGTATTGTACGTTATATACGACGTGACGTGCGTAATAAGTTACCGACTAATGCCAGAGATGTGCCGGAGAGACTGTAACATGAGCGACGTCGAAAGCGCGGGGAACGCAAGACATAAAAGGGAGAGGAGGGGCGGAGACCATGACGAAAACTACCGAAGCGCGCATGCGCGCCATAAACCCGAAGCCTAGGCGTACGGTATCCCAGTTAGCACACACGGTAGGAGTGCTAGTACGCCGAAAGGTCGTCATCGAAGTCGTGAAGAAATAAGCAGTCGTCGATGTCATGATCACATCGCCATCGCATACGCGGACGAGTTCGTCGACATCGCGTCGTCGTCCTTCGCTCGCGCCGCGCCCGCGGGCGCTTGCTCCAAACCCGCGGCGGCGAGCACGTCGTCGAGCTCCTTTGAGGACTTGCGCTCCTCAATCGGCTCCTCCGCCTTCTCCTCTTTAGAGAACTCGGCCGTCTTCGGCGCCTCGAAAACGATCTCCTTCGGGGACTCAACCTCGACCCGCGTCTCCTTCGGCGACGGCAACGACGGAACCGGCGGGACCTCCTTCGGGATCGGGGGCATCTCCTTCGGCACCGCCGGCACCTCCTTCTCTCTCTGCTCCACCGTCCCGCCCACCCCAATCATCCCCATCCCCGCCGGCAACGGCGGTACAGGCGGGGCCGGGCTCGGCCCGCGCGACACGCTCGCCACGCTCGCCACGCTAGGCGGCCGTGACCCGCCCGCGCTCGTCACCGACGACACGCTCTGCCTCGCCGCGGCCCCCCCGCGCCCCCCAAAGAACGAGCCGATGCTCGCGCCCCACCCGCCCAAGCTCGCCCGCGGCGCGGGCGGCTCCGGCTGCGCGAGCGCCTGGGCGCCGACGATGCTCAGCGGGCGCAGGCCCTTGCGCGTCGTAGGTGTGTCTGGGGTCCGGAGGGAGTTCGCGCCGAGAGAGGAGAGGGAGGACATGGATGCGCTCGTGTCGACGCGCGCGAGCGTCGGCGGGGACTGGCTTTGTGGGCGGGACGACGGAGGGGAGGCCGAGGTGGAGCTTGATGAGGAGGCGCCCGCGCCCGCGGGGACGGGTGCTGAGGCGGACATGGAGGGCTGGCGGGACTGCGCCCAGCGCTCGCGGACGCCGGCGACGGCGTTGAAGAAGTTGGTGGAGCCGGCGGCGAAGGTGCGGGAGATAGCCTCGCGGGTGGGCGCGAGTTGTTGCTCGAGTTTGAGATCCTGGATGCCCTCGGAAAGGCGCAGGCCGATGTCGGACACGACGGAGGGCTTCTCGCTGCACGGGTGCCTAGAAGGACACATAGAGTCAGCACTGGTCCTACAAACACAATTGCATGGAAAGTAACACACCTCGCCTCGACGATGTCAAACAAGAGCGGGTCCGTGACGCGCTCCCAGACCTCATACGCGTGCGACTTCTTGAACTCCTGGATCCACGCCATGTTGAAGTCCTGCATCGAGTTCGGGTCTCCGCCCGTGCCGTCCGTAATGACGACGCCATGGTTCTGACCCTTGGAGAGGAAAGAGGTGTACTTGACCGACGCGAGCGCGCCCATGATGTACTCCTCGAATTTCTGACGAAGATAGTCGTCGCTGCCCTTGAAGCTACAGAGCCGGTCAGACGAATGTCTTACGTGGCGGTGGAAGGAAGGAACGTACTGCATGCCCGTCATTTCGGGGTCTTCGCTGTACCCGTCGTTGACGTCTTTGACGATATCGTCCATCCACTTGCGGTCTGCGGCCGTCAACGCAACCACCCGCTCCACGTTCGGATTCCTGAACTCGATGGCGCCAGTCTCGATCTACCCGGAACGCGATCAATGCACCATACTTCTAGAAGAGCTGAGTAAACCTACGTTGACGAGCAGGTCTATCTCCTTCTGCTGCGTCACGATCGAGTTGGTGCTACCACAGAGCCAGCAAGAGGTGTCCTTGAGCATATCTAGCTGTTGCAGTGGGAGGTATGGCTGGAAGAACGAATCCTACGAACAAAAACGTTTAAGGTCCGCCATCGTACCTGAAGCAGGTTCTACATACCTTGCCAAACAAGTCGAGAGGCAGACCCATGTACGCCATCATGCTCTTCGGATCGGATGTCTTTAGCGAATTTGGCCGAGACAGCGTCGATGCGCGGTTAGCGAGCGGCGGAGAGCCGCAATCGTCCAGATGTTGGAGAAGACCTAAGAGAGGTCCGTTAGAATCAGTTGGAGGATAACGAGTTGTAAACGTACCTGGAACAAGTGTTACCAGAGAATACTGGTAAGTGCATAACCGCTCCACCGGATGACCAAAGAACATGATCTGCTCAAGAGAGTTAGAAGACAAATCCAAGGAGCAAGGTTCACCGGACTTGCCTTCTTTTGCAACATGAGCGCCTTCACAAGGATAAGCGTCCTTTGCCGGAAGTTGTGGACAAGTTCGCGGAGACTGGTGCCTGGATGTGCCCATGAGCACCTGGGAGTGGAAGCGACACCTAAGAAACGCACCCATGTACAACCCGCTTTCTGTCAGCTGACCACGGAGCGAATGCTCCAGTGATGAGTGGAAGTCATCCAGGATGCTCGTGTCGGTAAAGTCCCTTTGCGAGAAGAGAGTACGGGTGATTACACCTAGGCGATCGCTATTGCACAAGTCATCAGGGATATATACGGCGCCCAAGAGGAGAGCAAGACGCACCGAATGGGCCCAAATACAGGTTTCGACGCGAGCACAACAACTGCCTTCTGCACGGTTGACCGAGTGACGTCTGGTGCCTTGACCAAGAGATCAGCAGAGCTAATTTGGCGATTACATCTGTGGCAGGTAGTATTTCATATGGCGTGTTGCTCTATTAGATGACCACACTCACGATATACCAAAGATGGTAGAGGGTGTCGGCGATGACGGAACAAGGTGGAAGTAGGAGTAGTCCTCGGTTGTCTATCACATGCCAGTTGAAGTGGACGTCGGCTAAGAGGATAAGGCACCACTCACCAAGTGGGCTCCATCAGGAAGAGCAAGGAAGGGAAGAATTTTGGCAATTTCTTCGTCGTCAAAGATCTCTCCCCGCGAAAACTCAATCTTTGGGCCGACCTGCGGGCAGCGGAAAGCTGCGCTTGAGAAATAGAACGCACGAAAGAAAGGTGACGGCATACCAGGTGGTTGAAGTCCACCAGCGCAATACCAAGTACCAAGGGATTGTTCGTCGGCTGAACGATGAGGGATTCCGGACGAGCCTTCTTGGAGTACGAGGTAGACGCGGAACCGAAGGACGCGATGCTGTCCGTGTCGCTCTTGAGGCGTGCGAGACCGCCAGAGGACGACCTCGAGGACAGCGTGGCGGAGGGTGGTAGTGAGGGGGGCAACGACGGAGGTAACGGAGTAGACAGTGGCTTCTCTACCTCGTGCATGGACGGTGCGACGCTGGAGAGCGGCGAATCGCCTTCGTCGTACTTGCGCGCGAAGAAGCTTCTGTCATCTCCGTCCGCGTCCATCTCCGAGCTGGGGGAACTCTCCGTGTCGGTATTCCGCTTTGTCAGACCGGCAAGAGAGAGGCTCTGGCGGACGAGGGAGACGGGGGTCAAGGCCGACTCGTGGGACTGAGGGACGCCGAGGGCGGCAGAGTCGCGTGGGGAGCGGGGCGGGGAGGAGAGGGCAATGGAGCGTGCGGACGCGGTGTCGCCGTCGGAGAAGTGAGGCTCGGAGTTGTCATCCTCGTGCTCGGGGTCGGCGAGGAAGCGGGAGTGAAGGGGTGACGGCTCCGGGGAGGGGTCGAACGGAGAGGACATGGCGGGACGTGAAGTGATCCTGTTCCGGCGGGGGCGGCTACGTGCGGCGGTCGATCCGTTGGGTGCAGGATATGTACTGGGTGCGAACAAACGGAATTAGGGCGTTTGGTCGTAAGGCGGGACAATTAACGGTGGCAGCGGTGGCCGAGGCGAGGGGGCGTAAAGAGAGACTGAGAGAGCGGATGGTCGCTGTAAGGCTTTGGGTAGACCCAACTGGAGGCTGTTGCGCAACCGCGCCCCGACCCATCTCGACCGCCATCCAATATCCTTTCCACAAGCGCCCACTCAATCGAGGTGCTGCATTTCCCCTTGAGCTCCACGTGGCTGTGATCGTTGTCGAGGTCGCTTCTTGTTCCTCTCTCCTACCTGGCTTCAACGCCCTGTACAGTAGCGTTGAAGGTCCTCAAGCCACTCCCATTCACATTCATGTATATTCCTTGCTCGGCGCTCTCAACGGCGCTGTTCATCTCTTCCGTTTCAGCCACCAGCGTTGAGATAGGCATCCGTTGATCTCGTGGAATGCATCAACGCCTGCATGAGCGTCCTCGAGTATGAAGGCGTGATGCGCTCTTCTTTGTGATGGTTGCGTACTGTGTCTGTTACAACCCCTGCAGTTCCAGAAACGCCCGGGGAACGTTTTCATTTTGTTAGGGATAGCCCGACGATCAACGGGCATGGGCTTGCGCTCGTCATTTAATGACCGAGGTAGTCGTTATAAGCCTACGCGATTAATCTCGTAATAGCGTTCCCAGTGGAGAAATGTTCTTCTGTTCTATTCGCCTAGCATTGAGCGCGAGCCGACAAGCTCAACTCTACAGGCGCATTTCCGTGCATAAGTACATTCACGGACCGACGAGCTCTCTTCCCGCGTGCTTTCGAAGCTTCTTGCCGAGCGCTCACAATCCACGCAGCGCTGGTTCCAACTTCCATGTGTTCCGCCCAGGCCATGCCTCTCCGGCGTATTCATATCTCCTGTCTCGAGCTGCCTGCATCTCGTGAAGCTCGACCTTCATACCCCTCACGCCTCGCACGAGGGTGCCTTCTCAAGGTCCGAATCTCTCGCTCGTGACGTCATCCGATGAGTGGGGACCTTCATGATGAGTGGGGTTCAGGAACATTGCACGGCGGAGGTCGACGAGATTGGAGCGCGATTCAAGTCTGTCTATAGAATGAGGCGTATGATGCATTGGTATGTGGAGCTGGGTCGAAGTCTCACTCATGGATGTGGACTCTTGCACTTCCTTCCGCAGGGCTCAACACACGGATTACACTTGATTGAGGAGCATTCCCCGCTACTATCGTCGAAGTATCTCCCCTTGAGCACACACGCACCTTCCTCCCGTTTCCTCTGTGCACATTTGTCGAGAACACACGTTGCTTGAAGTCTCCAAGACGTCCCTGGCCGCCGGCGTGCCGCTCATTCTTGCACTTTCCCGACAGTCCGGATAGCACTCAGCGATGGTCTAGTGCCCCAAGCCAGCCCCCCTTGTCCCCACACGTGTACTGCCATCCTGCGCAATCTGATCATCGTCACCGCTCAATGTATAGAACCTGCCGTCTTGGGTGCTGCGCGGCCGTTGCCCTGGATAGGAGTTTCGAGCGTCATTCCAGTGGACAGTGGTATATATAAACCGTCTGGGTACCCCTTGATCCCCAGGACATTCCTCACCATCTCTTCTAACTCGACTTTCGCCTTTCCGTACACGTTATAGCCATGGTTTACGAGTGGGAGCCCGGAACCCAGTATGACATGGGATCTGTCGTTGAATATGAGGGTACGCTCGCGCGCCACTTCATCCTGCTCGTTCGCAATGCTAACACCTTCTGGTGTCGCAGGTCATAGATATAAGATCATTCAACCCCACATGTCTCAGGTTATTGTTATGCCACCTGCAGTCGAAATACCCGCTGACAGCATCTCACTCCTATAGGCCGACTGGACGCCTCCCGCCACCCCGGCGCTCTGGGGGCGTCTCCCGGAGGAATACCACGACCGCCCGCACGAATACGAGCCTCCCCGGCATGAAGACGGCGAAGGCTGCCCACCCAGCTATGGCGGCGGTGAGCAGAAGCCCTGGGACCAGCACACCGAGCAGCAGGTGCCCATCCACGAGGAGGAGCGCAAGACGGGCTGGGACGGGCTCAGCGACGAGCGCAAGAAGCAGATCGAGGTCGGTCCTGATGTTGACACGCCACGCCGCTCGGCGCATCTGCCCATGACGGCGTTCGTGCTCATCACTCTGTTCCAGATCGGAGGCGGCCTCGTTGCGGGGCTCGCCGCGCTCGGCGCGGGCTACTTCGCTTACAAGCACCACGAGAAGAGCGAGGAAGAGGTACGTGCCGTTGCTCCGCTGCTGCTTCGCTCGTGGCTTGGCGGCTTGGCTGACGCTCTTTCTGTGCTTCTCTCTCGCAGCAAAAGGCGCACGTCTGGGCCCTCCAGAACTGGATGCACGAGGCCGAGGTGCGGACGCGCGAGTTTTACGAAGGTCGTGCGCGCGCGCCCGTCACTTGGATTCTTGTCGACGGCAAGAACATCCCGACGAACGTCGCCATCGTCGGTGGCGAGGAACACGGCACCCCGCACTACATCTGCCGTGGATACCACGAGGTGCGCTGACACGCTGTAAATATGCGTCGGCATGGACGCTGACCATCTGCCCGCTCCTGCGGCGTGTCCGTGGTTCAGGGTAGCTTCCGTGAGTGATGTTCTCCATCTGACATTCACCAGAGGGAGGGGTCTTCACTATCTGATCACATCTAACGCGCCTATAGAGATTGGAAAGGCCTCGCCCATTTTTGAGAAGGGCGGCGTCATCGGGTACGCGCACAAGGAGATCCATGTGAGTGCTCTACTCCGT
Organism: Grammothele lineata; assembly: GCA_002150815.3. Classification (NCBI taxonomy): domain Eukaryota; kingdom Fungi; phylum Basidiomycota; class Agaricomycetes; order Polyporales; family Polyporaceae; genus Grammothele; species Grammothele lineata. The sequence continues at coordinate 391,271 of NDFF03000026.1, forward strand.
GCATCTGTCACCGGAACACCCCCCATTCACGCGTGCCGCAACAGCTGCCGAAGTTCGAGGTACTCGTTGGGGACCAGCGCGCAGTGCGCTGGGTCGACTGCGAGGGCCACTTTGACCCCGACAAGTGCCCCGCGCGCCCGGTCGAGGGCGGCAAGGAGGCGGACGGCACCCCGCTGTTCATCGCGCAAGGCCACTACAACAACGCGATCGTGCCTGGGAAGTGCAGCACGCACCTCAAGGCTGCGTTCGTACCCTACGCGCAGAGCGAGAAGGAAGTGAAGGTGCGTTCCGCGCTTTTTGTGACGTTGTCTGTGCGGTGATTGATTCGGGGATTATAGTCGTACCGTGTCCTGTGCTGGGCTTGAATCTGCTGTCGTTGTGCTTTGTACGATTGCGTGCTGTCGTCGTTGTCGAAAATGTTGTGTATGAAAGCCAAGCAATCAATTGTATATCACGTTGAACCCTTCTATGGCCATCTCCGTCTATGTGCTTCATTTCTTCAACAGCCCACTCTGTATCACCGACAACCCCGCATACACCAGGTCTAGCCTCGGCGTCTGCACTCCATGCGCCCTCGCGCGCCTCAGCACCCCACCAACGATCGCCTCGACCTCCATTGGCCTCCCACAGTCCAAGTCCACCAGCATGGACGGGCGGAATGTCGACTGCTTGTCCTCCTCTTCCACAATTTCGCTCGCGACAGCATGCGTGAGCACCTCGGTGACGGCCGGGGAAGGGGCAAGCGACGCGCGCGCAACGGCGAGCACCTCAGACATGATGTCGCGCAATGCGGCGCGCGAGGCTTCGGAAGCGAGGACGGCACCCACGTGCGCGCGTGCGAGGGTGCAGAGCGTCGAGAAGGACGCGTTCCTGCGCGGCGCCATGATCAGGCTGTTCACACCCAATCGATTGAAGCGGAGCTCACCAGAGCACTTTACGCCAGCGCGCGACGTCCATGTCGGCTGCGACCTCGACGTGCGCGCCTGCCTCTTGGAAAAGGGCGCTGAGCTCGGCGAGGGACGAGCGGGATGTCTCCTCGGAGAACCATGTCGCGTTGATCTGTTTGGAGGGCGGCCGGTGGAAGCCTAGAACGAGCCGCTCGCTGCCGTGTTGCACGACCCGGCGCCCGCCGTCGACCATTGTGGTGTCGACCCAGCAGCAGCCCGAGATCACCGCCGCCCCAGAGGCGGGGACCGACGATTTGGAGAGCGCGGTGATGAGGTCGTCTTCGATCCCGATGCCGTTTTGGAGCAGGACGAAGGCGGTGGGGCGATCGCTTGAGGTGTTCGAGGGGAGCGCGGCGAGCAGGGGCGCGAGCAGCGCGGGCGTCGTGGTGACTTCGGGGACGCTTTTGAATGCGCAGATCACGTAGGCGTATGCGCGGTCTGCAGCTTCTGCCACCGTACGAACAACTAAGAGCGAGGGGTTAAGGAGGAGGGATCAGGTAAAGGGTGATCTTAGAGTCAAAGGCTGCCCACCTCGGTACGGTTTCCAGGACGCCTTGTTGCCGAGCCGTCTAGATTCAAAGTCAATGCCCTGCTCTGTATGGGAGGCAGAGAGCCGCGCATGAGGATCGAAGATTCAAGTCCTAGAAAGACTCATTGAGGGCTTGCCTGTAAGGACATCATAGTTGGATCTGCGAGAAATAGAGTACCTCAGTCACATATCGAGAGGCACGGCCGTGGTCCCCGCTTATGACGTACCTGCATACTGCAGTAATCCTAATTTTGTCCGTCTTGTCTAGGCCGTACGCATATAGAGCGCCGATCGCTTCAGGAATATTCGTCAGGATCGTCGTGCTTTACAATGCCAGAGATGGACTCTGCCTGATCATAGCTAGATTTGACGTACCTCCAAGACCGATTACACAAACGTCAAGCTTCTCAGAGACCATGTTGATTGATGAGAGAAGCCTGAAGGCGCGTTGAATGGGATATGGTCAGATAATCGCGGCTCCTCGGATGACTCGGACGAGGTGATCCGGTAAGCCGGGCGGCCCGGGCAGCCGGAAGGGCGTTCAGTATGTCAGAATGCCTTTTTGGGGAGTTTCGCATAGAGCAGATTTTCCTCGAGTCGGGCGCCTGAGTTTTTCGTCTTCGTCTCGCGCGCGGTCTCCTCCTCGCCTCTCTTCGCTGCGGCTTTGTCGCAAAAGACCTCCGTCATGGCGGCATCCGATGATGCATGGCATGACCCGCTCACTCTGAACCTCACGAGGCAAACACGAAAGCTCATCGACCAGCTCCCGACGGATAGCCCCTATGCTGCCGCCCTCCAAAACGCCTCGTCTCGACGGGCCCTACTCGACACGCTCTCCACACTTCTCCATGTCCCCCAGCTTACTGCTGCTGTCTCCACCCTCTTCCGACCCATTCTCCTCGATCTATGCGCGCGCTGGCTGGAGCAGGACGCGGACACGTTTGAGAAGTTAGAAGCGATATGTTCGCTCCTGGAAGTGCACCAAGAGCTGTACCCGTACGTTCTCTAGTTCTGTTCTACGCACTTTAGACGGCTTACCTTGTCACGGAAGGGTTCTTGCTACTCTGTTGCGCACACCGGCTTTCGCACACGGTCCCCTTTCCTTCCTTCCCTCTACGCCCTCCCATGATCAAATTCACGCGCTGCACCGCGTACTACTCGCGTACTATCGCCTCCTTCAAGCCAACCGTTCTCTCCCTCGCACCCTCGGTTGGTCTCTCACACCGCTCGCCCAGCTCATTTGGGCACCTCATCCTGACGACGGCGTTCGCTTTCTGGCTACGAGATGCTACGCGCTACAAGCTGGTATGGCGGAAGTAGAACGCGTGAAGATCGAGAAGGAAGTCCTTGGCGAAGTGTCGCAAGTCAGTTGTTCGATGACCTATGGATTCAACGTTGATGGGACGGTCCGCGAAGTTGACGGTTGGGTGCTTCCTGTGCTAGAACAAGAGAGGATAGCGAGGAGCAGGAGTGGGTTGATGGAACCCCAGGAGTACTACGATAGTGGAGAAACGGACTTCAGCGAGCCTATTCATCCGGCAGATCTAAGGTGAGTACGCTATACCATGGTCTGTCTTATGCATACTTACATGCGTGAAGTCCTCTCATAGTGAACGTGCATGGCGTTTTAATGCTTCGAAGTTCTGCAACTCCTCAGCATACATCCACACTAATCGAAACCACTACGACAATACGGTCCCTCCGCCAAATAGCTCTTCACCTTTCGATGCAAGTCCCACTTTTGTTGACTTCCTCTCCGTCGTCGGGCAAAAGCTTGCTCATCTCGCACATGGCGCAAGTACTCCATCCGTCCGCGCGTAATCACATCGTGACCATCCACCTCGCGGATACGTCTCTGGATCCTCGGTCTTTGCTGGGTTCCTACATCTCCTCGCCCACGCGCCCGGGAACGTTTGAGTGGAAGGAAGGCGTTCTCGTGCGTGCTATGCGAGAGGGGAAGTGGGTCGTCCTGGAAGACATCGACCGCGCGACTTTGGAGGTCCTTGGCATCCTCAAACCCCTGGTCGAATCTCTGGGACCAGACAAGTGGATCGGTGGTCGTGCTCGCCTCAATGTCCCCAGCCGCGGAATTGTAGAAGCCGAGGAGTCTTTCGCGCTCTTTGCGACACGGTCCGTGCAGCCATCCCGCAAGGGGTTGTTCCCTACTCCCACCTTCTTCGGCGCGCACAAGTTTTACGAGGTTGTGGTCGAGTCGCCTTCTTCGGATGACCTCCGTATCATTGTGAACACCAAGTTCCCCCGCATGGCTGGTACGGTCTCTGAAGGCTTGATCAATCTCTGGGAGAACGTACGTGCTCTTGGTACACCTGCGTCAACGCGCGACGTCGGCCTCCGCGAATTGGACAGGTTCTGCACGCGCGTCAGCGGACTGCTCCCGCCGAATATACATACCATGGACGTTGATGGGGATCCAAAACAACCTATTGTGCTCTCGCAGTTGTTCACAAACCCAACGCTCTGTGAGGACATCTTTCTTGAAGCGCGCGACGTCTTCTTCGGCGCCGGCGCTACCACCGCCTCCGGTCGTACGCACCTCGACGTGGTAGCAAGGGTCATAGCGGAGCACCTTGGCATCTCAGAGGAACGCATGCAATGGATCTTGAACAGCCGTACGCCGGAGTTCGACCTGGAGAAGGACATCAACGGAAGAGTCGTCGCCGTCCGCGCAGGACGCACTCGCCTCTCCGCGCGTGCTATGAACGCCAGCGCCGCGCCTCCTACACGGCCGTTCGCCATGCATCGACCTGCTACGTCACTGATCGCACGTCTCGCGGCTGCCATCTCCCTTGCGGAACCGATCCTGCTCACGGGAGAGACGGGAACGGGAAAGACGAGCGTTGTCACACATCTCGCCTCGCTGCTGCGCCGGCCGCTCATCTCGCTGAACTTGTCGAACCAGACGGAGTCCTCGGACATTCTTGGCGGGTTCAAGCCGGTCGACGCGCGCGTGCCCGGAGGGGAGCTACAAGAGCGGTTCCTCGAGCTCTTTGGCGGCACGTTCAGCCGGAAGAAGAACGCGCACTTCGAAGAGTCGGTCAGGAAGGCGGTGCAGGAGCGGAAGTGGAAGCGTGCGGCGGGCTTGTGGTTGGAGGCGGTTCGGTTGGCGAAGGCTAGGATCAAGGCGAAACAGGCAGAAGAAGACGCGTAAGTTTGCTAGCACTTGATTCTTAAGCGACACGCTGAGGATTCGTACAGGAAGGAATTGCAAGGCGGAACCTCACGCAAGAGGAGAAAGATGGAAGGTTCTGGGTTGAACGTCCCCATGGGGGCTTGGCAAGCCTTCGAGGATGACGTCAAAACGTTCGAGGTGCAGCACGTACAGGGGAAGGGCAAGTTCGCATTCGCGTTCGTGGAGGGTCCTTTGGTGAAGGCTTTGAGGAACGGCGATTGGTTAGTGTTTCCGGAACATCATCGGACAGCCAGAGTGCTAATGGCATTCGTTTCTCCAGGATACTGCTGGATGAGGTCAACCTCGCGACACCTGAGACGCTTGAGTCCATCTCTGGTCTGCTTCATGGACCGACGGCGTCGATCACCTTGACCGAGCAAGGCTCCCTGGAGCCCATCCCTCGCCATCCCGACTTCCGTCTCTTCGCATGCATGAATCCTGCCACCGACGTCGGCAAGAAAGACTTACCTCCCAACATCCGTTCTCGCTTCACCGAGATCGACGTTCCCCCGCCCGACGCTGATAGGGAGACGCTTCTGACCATCGTCGCGCAATACATCGGCGCATGTGCAGTGGGAGACAGAGGTGCTATCATGGATGTCGCGGAGTTCTACACTGCCGTGAAGCGTCTGGCAGAGGATCGTCAGATCGCAGATGGCGCTAACCATCGGCCGCACTTCAGCATGCGTACTCTGGCTCGCGCGCTCACGTTCACTTCGGACATGGCGAGTTCTTACTCGCTCAGGAGAGCGTTGTGGGAAGGTTGTCTCATGGCGTTCACCATGGCGCTAGACGGAACCAGCGCGGCAGCCGTGACAGCATTGGCCCAAAAGCATATTCTTGCTGGAGTCAGGAATCCTCGTTCTCTCCTTACCAAGGAGCCCCTTCCACCTGGCGACCCATCGGCTTTCCTGAAGTTCGGACCGTTCTACCTCGAGAGGGGGCCTCATCCGGAAGACCCCGCCGAGGAGTATATTATGACACCGTCTGTCGAGGCCAAACTCATCGACCTCGCGCGCATCATCGCGGCAAAGCGCTTCCCCGTGCTTATCGAGGGACCGACGTCGAGCGGCAAGACCAGCTCCATCGAATACCTCGCAAAGCGCACTGGTCATCGGTTTGTGCGTATCAACAATCACGAACATACGGATATCCAGGAGTACATCGGGACATACATGTCGGACCCTATCACTGGCAAGCTCGTCTTTAAGGAGGGTCTTTTGGTCCGCGCTCTTCGGCAAGGCGACTGGATTGTCCTCGATGAACTCAACCTCGCCCCAACCGACGTGCTCGAAGCGCTCAACCGGCTTCTCGACGATAACCGCGAGCTCGTGATCCCGGAGACGCAAGAGGTAGTCCGGCCCCATCCCCACTTCATGCTCTTCGCTACGCAGAACCCTCCGGGTTTGTATGCGGGTCGGAAGGTTCTGTCACGCGCCTTCCGAAACCGATTCCTCGAAGTCCATTTTGAGGACGTGCCACAGGCGGAGCTGGAGACCATCTTATGTCAGCGTTGCCGCATCGCGCCGTCGTACGGACAGAAGATCGTCAGCGTCTTCCGCGAGCTGCAGAAGCGTCGTCAGACCGGCAGAGTGTTCGAGAGCAAACAGGGGTTTGCGACTCTTCGCGACCTCTTCCGCTGGGCTGGACGCGACGCGGTTGGATACGAAGAACTTGCGGCCAACGGGTACATGCTGCTCGCAGAACGCGCGCGGAGGGATGATGACAAGGTCGTGGTCAAGGAAGTCATCGAGTCCGTCATGAAGGTCCGCATCGACGAGGCATCCCTGTATGACCTCCAGAGCCCCAAGTTTGATCCGGCTGCCTTCCTCGGTTGCCCCATCCCGTCGTCCTCTCAAGTTGTGTGGACCGCCGCGATGCAACGTCTTTTCACACTCATGGCCCGGGCGCTCCGCTTCAACGAGCCGGTCCTGCTCGTAGGCGAGACCGGATGCGGCAAGACCTCCGTGTGTCAACTGTATGCGGAAGTTCTGAGCCGCGCCTTGCGCGCGGTCAACTGCCATCAGAATACGGAGACGGCGGACCTCATCGGCGGCCTGAGGCCCATACGGAACAAGGCGGCTGTGGAAGCCGAGACCCTGCGCGAGGTCGCTGCTTACCTGACCGAGCTCGGCGTTCTGGACGTCGTCGAAGATGCCACCGCTCTCACTTCAAAGATTGACCATGTCGTCAAGTCGGGCTCCCTCACCCTCGAGCAGGCAGCTTCTGTCCAGGCTCTGCGAGCTCGCCTACAGCGGCTCTCCGCCCTCTTTGAGTGGCGGGATGGTCCCCTCGTGGAGGCGATGCGTAACGGCGATGTCTTTCTCCTAGACGAGATATCCCTGGCCGACGACTCGGTTCTCGAGCGCCTCAACAGCGTTCTGGAGACCGGTCGTACCATAGTCCTTGCCGAACGTGGAGGAGATGACGCGGACGTGCCGTCTATCCGAGCCGCGGACAACTTCAAGCTGGTCGCGACAATGAATCCCGGAGGTGATTACGGCAAGAAGGAACTATCGCCTGCCCTGCGCAATCGGTTCACGGAAATCTGGGTGCCTGCAATCACCGACCGACGGGATCTTGAGTGTATCGTTCAGACCCTTTGGCACCATGATGTATTGAGAACCTTCACGAAGCCGTTGCTGGATTTTGTCGAGTGGTTATGCACCACGGTTGGAGACCATTCATTTGCCAACCTGCGAGACATTCTGGTACGTCCGTTCACTGTCAATGTTCGGTTCGCTGTTTGACGAGGTTCTCGAGGCGTGGGTTTCCTTCTCTAATGCTACACTACGCGATGCTTCGGCGTCCTCGATCGCGCCAAGTGAGATCTTCGTGAGTTACATATTTGTTGATCTTCGGACCTGGCTTACCAATCATCCAATAGCACCACGCCGCGCAGATGACGTTCCTGGACGGGCTTGGTTCCATGCCCCAGCTCTCCGCGTACTCTAAGGAAGCGTTGGAACGATTGAAGGCTAGCGCGGCGACGGAGCTGCACAACCTCGTGCCTATTTCCCTCGCGCTCCGCGAAGATTGGATTCCATCTTACGATAGCGACCGGGTTTCCTTCGGTCTCTTCTCCCTCCCGCGTGGCCCACAACAGGTATCATCACAAGGGTTCAGTCTGGAGGCCCCAACGACTCGGGATAACGTCCTACGTGTAGTCAGGGCGTGTCAGCTCTCCAAACCTATCATGCTTGAAGGCAGCCCCGGTGTCGGAAAGACAAGTTTAGTCGCAGCGCTTGCGAGCATGTGTGGACACAACCTCTGCCGCATCAATCTATCCGATCAGACGGACCTTGTCGATCTCTTTGGCTCCGACCTCCCCGTCGAGGGTGGTGAACCTGGTCAGTTCGCGTGGAAGGATGCGGAATTTCTTCGAGCCCTACAGGAAGGCCATTGGGTTCTACTCGACGAGATGAACCTCGCTCCGCAGTCCGTTCTCGAAGGCTTGAACGCAGTACTCGATCATCGAGGAACCGTCTACATCCCTGAGCTCGGTCGATCATTTACGCGACATCCCTCCTTCCGCATCTTCGCCGCGCAGAATCCTCTTCATCAAGGTGGCGGACGGAAGGGCCTTCCTAAGTCTTTTCTCAACCGTTTCACCAAAGTCTACGTTCAGGAGATGTCGCCTCACGATTTGCTCCTGATCTGTCGTAATCTCTACCCTCATTATCCGTCCGACCTCCTCCAGAAGATGATCTCGTACATGGCCGTCCTGAATGAAGAGACAATGGTCAAACGTATATTCGCTCGAGAAGGCGCCCCTTGGGAGTTCAACCTCCGCGACGTCATCAGATGGACCACACTGTTGCAAGATCCTATCACTCCGGCTCTCCCCTCCCAGTTCCTCTCAGCCGTCATCCTTCAACGCTTCAGGACTCCAGCAGACCGGCATCGTGCGTATCAGCTGTTTGCCACCTTGTTCCCTGGGGACCACTCTGCAGACCTCCCGTCAATCCTTGTCTCCCCGTCGTCCGTTGAAATCGGTCTCTACCGTGGACCGCGCGGTGTTCGTCTTTCTTCTGCCCGCAGTGCGAATGTGCTCCAGGCAACACTCCCAGCGCTGGAATCTCTAGGACTATGCATCGAGAACGGGTGGCTCGCTATACTAACCGGCCCGCGGAACAGTGGCAAGACGACGCTGGTCAGGACGTTCGCGGATCTCATGGGTAAGACTCTGCGAGAGGTCTCTATTAACAATGCGACAGATGCCACGGACATACTCGGAAGCTTTGAAGAGATCGACATCGGCTACTGCGTTGGCGACGTCGTCCAGCAGGTTCTTGACCTCCTTGACGACATCTCGTGTTCCACGGCCGGTTCGAGACGACAGGCGACTATCGACTATATCGCGAAGTTGAGAACTCTTCCGACTGCTTCATTGGCATCCGATCTACCTGCCATCGCGCGAAGCCTGTCACAAATACTCGATAGTTTGGAAGATGTCGTTGAACCCCTCCAGTCTCGTTACGCTCATGTGCTCGCGCAACTTCAGCAGCTCTCAACGAGGCGTCCCCATGCGGCTCAGTTAGAGTGGGTCGACGGTCCCCTGGTCCGCGCCTTGAAAGAAGGGCACTGGTTGCTACTCGACGGCGCAAATCTGTGCAACCCCTCGGTTCTTGATCGGCTCAATTCTTTGTGCGAACTAGGCGGCTCCCTCACCCTCAACGAGCGCGGTGCGGTCAACGGAGAAGTGCAAGTTCTCCGACCCCATCCCGACTTCAGACTCTTCATGTGTGCTGACGGCCACTATGGCGAGCTTTCCCGTGCGATGCGAAACCGAGGAGTTGAGATAGCACTGACGACTTCTTGGAATGACGAGGACAGAATGAGGATGCTGGACCATATACGTTGTCCTACGGAATTAGTTGACGTCGACCTTAATGTGCAACGACTCACCATTTCGCATGCCCTTCTACGTCGCGGACTGAATGCGAACCCGCCGGAACACTCTCCCTCTGCCTTCCTCCCACAAGGACATATCCTGCTCGACGATTCGCCCAACACCGCCGTCGCCAACCTGGTCCCGGTCATCCGTTCAACACACATGGGCTTACCAATGCACGGGCGCGCCTCCCAGTACTTCCTTGCAAATCAACTTGTCCCCTTATCCCTCGCCCATCTATCCCGCTTCTTTTCCCTCCCCTCTTCTCACACATCACTCGATCTCGCCCGTGCACTCGGAGTCCTAGAATGTAGTCACCTATACCGTACTATAATTCAGATGCGGGTGAATATCAATCAATCATTAAACATCCCGTCTGATGTACTGCTTGCGCAGGTGAGTTGCGCGTATCGAGGTAAGTGAAATGTGAAACGCTCATTTTGTGCTGCAAGCCTCTATACACAACTGTTCAACGAATGAATTGCGAACCGGATTCTATGGGGACCGCGCTGTTGAGCTACCTGCGCCTTCAAGTCGCTGCGACCATTGATTACGGGGAGCCATTAGAAGACGACGCAGGATTCCTAGAAGACACTCGGAGTAATGACCGTGCACACGTCCAGAATCGGGCCGTCGCTCGGGCAAAATCGCTTGTGGAAGCGATCAGAGACACTGCAGTAACGTTCCTCGGCGTGGTCGATATCGGGAACCTCCACCATCAAGTACGTTGTTTGAGTCAGATTCTAGCATATGCTTACCGTCCATCTAGGATGTCGACAAGCTCTTACAATTCGTCACCTTTGGGCGTTTCCTACGACAGTCTGTTCAAACGTCTTCAACATTCGATTTCTCCATGGCGTTCGCAATCGTAGAGTGGATCCGTCAAGCATTACAAGATGCAGCAAATTCTGCGCTGTCATTCCGCGACGTCGTCAAGAGCTTCAGCGCGTTAGAAGAGATTGTATCGCTGACGTCCGGGTCGGCGTTGACAGCGTTGTGGCAATTATTCTCGCCCGCGATGTCTCTGTTCGTCATGTCAGAAGACAATATCACGTCGCTGGAGAACGCCAGTCGTCGTCTGATGCCTTCCTCCGAGAATATGAGTGAGATGGATTGTCTCTGTTACCTCTATTTTATACTCATCTCACCCTCAGAGCTTCGCATGCAAATCTCTGACGTCGTGTCTATGTGGATGCTCGAGGCGCGAAAGGATGAAGCGATAAAAGACCTCGCCGCACTGACGGCTCGGTTGGAGAACGTATGCTATTCTGCTCCTCTCCGCTGCTCCTCTAATACCTCCTTTAGTGTATCGGCAACAGTCATAGAAGGGGTGAAGACGTGTCCTCAGAGACTAGCTTGACCTTCATCGAAGCCCAGTTGTGCGCACTCAGTGCCCTTGCTGTGTCCTCGCCCCAGTCACAAGCTGTAAGTGTAATTTCATGATATCGAGCTGGATCTTCAACTTTCCCGCAGATTCTGCATGAGCTGATCGAATACGGGCATTCGGACTTCACTCTGCCTCTGAGCGATCTGGCCATCTATCGGAGAATGCTGTGGACCATAGATGCGAACCAATGTAAGCTGTCGTCGATAATCCCTGTGAGACTACTCCCTAAACATACCGGCAGCGCTCGTACATATCTCGCTGAAGGCACAGGGTAGATGGCTCGCTCAGCTCTGGGAAGCAACATCTATCGACGAGGCAAGTGGATCTGAACTGTTTATGTGAACGCGTTATTCAACCCAGATTCAGCTCAATGGGCCGTCAGCTCTTTGCCATCCCATGGAGCTCGCTAGCACCGTTCTCGCTTGGTAAGTGCCAAGCTCTCAACGTTTTAAGACCCTTGTTGACACGCGTTCAGCAATGATACCAGACGTCCCATGGCCAACCTGGATCACTACAAACTATCATTGAAGCAACGACTCAATTTCTTGTCGTCCAGTCTGGCGGATCCTACCGGTCGCTTATCGCAATTGAACCAGATTTTGGTGGGGTCGACACTTACGGTACGGGCCTTAACGTTACGTGGATTAGTCATCGGCTCACTCTCTGCTTAGATTGCGTCTTGTCTTGGGCCTGATTCCGCACCTGCGTTCTCGTCTCCAGAAGCATTAGATGAAGTCGGCAGCAGCGCGTTCAGAGATATTTATCGGAAGACCCTTCGACGTTCCCTTCAAGTTTTCAGTGATACTCCATCGTACGCGACAATGGGCCGTTGCTGGATCGAATCCGCCAGACTCATTTTCCAACTCTACGTCCCCAACATACCTATCGACCCTGCTATAGTACAGAAATGTGCTCAGCGATTTGTGTCGGAGCAGCGAACACTACTCGAAAACCAACTGTCGTTGGAGCAGGAGTACGAAAGTCGAACAGTAGGAAGGCCTGACAACGCTGCGATTCGATACCTAATCCAGGCATTGGACTCGATGAACCAACGCTCTCCGGGCCAGCTCGACGATGCTGTGACCCGCACGGATGTCGTTCAACTTCACGCTTACTGGACGGAGGTATCACAGTTCCTAGACCACGTCGTCTCAACGGAGAAGATCGAAGCCATCTTGTCTGCTCTGGAACATAGAGAACCATCGGCACGTATGCGCGAACAAGTCGTACAGGAGTCCGTAGCCGCTTTCGCTAGGCGTCTCGATAATGTCTACAGGAACTACGGAGACATCAGTGAACCAATCCAACTCGCCCTCCTCCACATGAGGCTGGGGCTCCGTCTCTGCACCGAAGCGGCTTCGTCAGAAATTCTAGACGATGCAACAGACACTATCACGACTCTTGTCTCCTTCCCATCATCGACGGTATCGCAGCCAGTCCAAGAGATTAGCACACAACAGTCCAGCGACACAGCCTTCCCTATCGTATTATGGCGCTTATCCTCTATCGCCACAGAAGCCGCGTCAGGCGTAGACATTATGTCGTACATGCCGCTCGTGGCCTCAATCTACGAGCAATCTCTTGGCCTGTGGTTAGTAGACAAGGCGAGGAAAGAAGAAGCCGAACGCCAGGCGCAATCTCTCTATCGGCACAAGGTGGAGTCGAACACGCTCGCGACCGATGCGGAGCTGGAGGAGGAAGATTTCCTGTCTCTCTTCCCGGAATATGAGGACCTGCTGGACTCAGAGGTTTCCACCACGGCAGACGTGTCCTCTCAGAAGCCGAGAGACCTGATCGATTTTGTCGACACCCGAACGCTTTCTTCTCTTCACCAGCAACTGTTTGGGACGGACACAGCGCCCATAGATACGAGTCGCACTAATCTTCGTCGGCGCATCGTATATGGCATCCTGAGTACTCACGCAACACGTCTACCGGAGAATCTCGACCAGCTCAGCCGACCTTATCAAATCACCTCCATCCTCGACCGCTTGTCAGTTCTCCACGCCAGCGGAAACGGCACGAACAGACCATACAACTTCTACCTCGACTCCAATGTTCCGGAGCTCCACAAATCCTCCGAAGTCTTAGGACGTATGACGGCTCGACTAGACGTTCTCATCAAGGAATGGCCTGATCAAATGGTCCTACAACATCTGAAGGCTCGCTGTGATGCCGTCCTGAAACTCGACGTCCTCAGTTCCGTTGCGAAGGTTCTGTCCGCTATCGAGCAGCTCTTGCTCCAGATGGAAGATTGGGAAATGTATGCCAACAAGGAAAATACGCTCAGGGCTTACCAGCAAGACCTCGTCACGTTGGTCGTTGCCTGGCGCCGCTTGGAACTCGCTTCATGGCAGGGTCTCCTTTGCACGCAGGCACAGGAATTTGCGGATGGCGCGTCCGAGTGGTGGTTCCGGCTATACGAGGCGACGGTCCGAGGAGTCGCAGTTGCTGCGCGCGAAGAGCAGTCGGGACAAGTAGGAGCGCTCGCAGCATACCTGGAAGGTCTTGTTCCCCTGTTGGATTCGTTTGTCACATCGAGTCCGTTGGGCCAGTTCGCTGTCCGCCTACGTCAACTTCAGGCCTTCGAGGGATATCTGGCACGTGTCTGCACTACCCAGGACAGCATTCAGGCAAACGCCGCTCGTCGCGGTCAACGCCTTCTCTACTTTACCCGGGCTTACTACTCTCAGTTCATCCCACGAGTCTCTTCATCGCTTTCGTCTCAACAGCAGGGGCTGGAGAAGGAGATCCGTAACTTTATCAAGCTCGCCAGCTGGAGAGACATCAATGTACACGCGCTCAAGCAGAGCGCCCAGAAGACCCATCGCCAACTTTACAAATGCATTCGGAAGTTCAAGGAGATCCTACGACAACCAGTTACGCCCCACCTCGCCCCTGCAGCTGCCGGATCGGATGAGTCCACACCCACCACCGATGTTCCAGTAGTCCGCCTCCCGTCAGATTTCGCCTCACTCCCGTCGTTCTCTGTTTCCCAGCCCCTTGCCGATCACCTCGTGCACCTCGAGAGGACCTTCAAGAACTTCCTATTGATTGCAGAAAACCGTATTTCTTCCGTAATTGTGTCTCTCGCCCCAACCGACGTTGAGGAGCTCTCTGCGGATATCCTAACGGCCATGCAGGCGCTCGCTGCTGCGTCTCCTCCCCCGGCTGCGACGCAGGAGCAGAAGGAGAAGTTCCATAAATCCCTACTCGTCCGCAAGCGGAAAGCCTGGAGCGACTTGCTCAAGGAGCTCAAGCGTATCGGTCTCGCCGTCAACATGAAGCCGGAAATACTTGACCAGCAGAGCAATCCACGTTGGCTAAGGGATCAACCAGTCGTAGAGGATGAAGAGAAAGTCCAGGGCCCCTTTAGGAAGAGCGAGCAGTACCTCCTCCGTCTAACGAGGCTGCTTCCTGATCTCCGTGCCGCGATTTCGCACCACCATGATGACGTCGGTTTGCGCGATCTTCAGAGAGGTGCCAACCTGGTAGAGTCGGCATTTTCACTCGCGATTGAGTCTAGGGCGTCGTAAGTGAATCATTTTTGTTCACTGGAAAACGTCGTTAATGATACGCCATAGACATGTTGAGGCGGAGGTCAAATGCCAAGAATTAGAGGTCATTGTGAAGCGCATGCAACAGATCTATCAATGTCCGCGGATTATCGCGTCGGGACCTCGTGTACGCCAAAGGGTACGCTCAATGAGGGACGATCTTGGTCGTCTTATCCGGGCGCTCCAGGAGATGGTGACTGCATGGAAGCAATACCTCGAAGAGTTCCCAGAAGTCAGCCTTCTTCCTTTATCCCTTCAGGAAGTGGAATCGACGCTTTCGTCATCACAAATGGTAGCAAACGATCTCGCGAAGGTTGTCCTGAGCGTAAACGCGTTGAAGACACCTGTTATCCTTGAAGGCGAGCCTCATTTCTTAGAATTATGTACTTCTCATTCTAACCCACCTTTGTTCCAAAGACGAGGCAGAAGTCATTCAGCGCACTCTGGACCATGTCCATACCGTAGAACAGCTTCTGTTGCGCTGGGCCGACGGACCAAACGTCGTTGCTCACTTTGTGCGCCCAGTCATCGAGTGGCTCAGGCAGCATGACTCTTTCGCAATCTCCCAGTTCGAGCACTTGTCAACCGAAGCTTGTCACGATTACAGTCCTCAACTCATCGATCGCATCCTCCGTAGCGCTCAAGGCGTACTTTCGCTCTCACCTTCATCCACAAACGCGGACGCGGAGGCCTCTGAGACGCCCGACCGCTTCCTCCGCGACAACACTCGCCTCACTTTACAAGTTACCAGCGCCTTCAAGATCCCCGAAGTCTGCGCACTTCTGGCGGTTGTTGCCGATGAGGGCGTTCGCGCGCCCTCGGTGGAGCTCAAGCAGCGCCTCGCGCGTGTGCTTCCCTTCGTCGAGACGTACTTAGCAGTTGTGCGCGCCCAGCTCGCGGGCCACTGCGCGTGGACCAAGGCGCTCTTCAAGCTCGATTACGTCGTGTGCTCAGTCGTACGTTCCGTCGCGCAAAACGGGTTCTGCAAGCCGCCGGAGGTGGGTGACGCTGAGGAAGGCGGGGAGGGAACGCAGGATGCGGGGGGCATGGGCCTTGGTGAGGGTGCCACTGCAGGCGCGGAGAACGTGAGCAAGGAGATCGAGGAGGAAGGCCAGGTGGAGGGGCTGCAGGGAGAGGCAGACGCAAACGAGGACGTAGAGCGCGCGGAAGAGGGCGACGCTCTGGAAATGAGCGAGGACTTTGGAGGGAAGATGCAAGACGTGCCGGACAAGGAGGACGGAGAGGGTGAGGGGGACGATGAAGACAGTGACGAGGAGGCGCCAGAGGAGCAGGTGGGAGACCTCGATGCCATGGATCCTTCGGCTGTAGATGAGAAACTCTGGGGAGACGAGAGCGGGCCAGAAGACACGAAGCAGGGCGACGCGCAGACGGAAGATCATTCGACGAAGCAACAGGAGAAGGAGTCCGAAATGGCGGCGAAGGAGGATGACACGGGGAAACCGCCGAAGAGCAAGCATCAACAGCAGAAGCGGGATAGTGGAACGCAGGACAAGCAAGTGGAAGAGGGAGAAGAGATCACCGAGGAAACGGCAGACGAGGAGCCAGCCGATGAAGGAGAACAAGAGCAAGGGGGCGCCCCTCTCGACGACTTCGTCCCGGAAGCGAACACGCTAGACCTCCCAGATGACATGGATTTCGGGAAAGAAGATGGCAAAGACGCTCAGATAGACGACGACATCGAGATGGACGAGGAGGAGGAGGGCGACGGCGATGAGGCGCACGAGGAAGAGGGACCTCCAGATGGGCCCGCAGAAGATGTGGAAGACAGTATGGATGTTGATTCCGAGAACCCTCAAGTCACTCAAGACGATGCGCCGCCACCTGAAGGCACGAACGAAGAGACCATCGAGGGAGCCACCGCCCAGCCCGACCTGCACGCTGGCGCTGGTCAAGATAGCGGCGAAGCCGGAGAACAGGCCAAGACAGACATGGCAGATGTCGACCGGGGCGAAAGAGGTCTAGGCGAAAAGTCTGGAGAGGTCGGAGGCTTCGAGGAGACTGCCGAGCGTGAGGAGGGTAAACAGAACGAGTCCGTCAGGGAAGAAACGTCTGGAGAGCAGTAAGTTAAACCGGTATGAAGCTGGTTAAGTTTGACTTAGCGTTCGTCTATAGATCAATGGAGGCACAACCAAGCGCTAACGATACCTCGGAAGGTCAAGAGGGGGCCGGCGCTGCGCGTGCTCAACAGGGCGCAGCGCCTTCTCAACCGAGAACACAGCCTCTCCAGAGCAATCCATTGCGGAGTCTTGGAGACGCCCTCCGCGAGATTAGCCAGCGTATGGATGACATCCTAGAGAGCGAGGGATCTCAATCTCGTCAAGAGCAGCAGGTATCGACGACCGCGGCATCCCAGATGGAGTATCTCCGCCCAGAAGAGGATTTTGGCATGGAAGAGATGCAGGCACTCGGTCCCGCTCAACACGAGGATATTGCCAAGTTGAACGACTTGAAGTACCTCGATGACACCATGGAGGACCCCGACGCCATGCCGCCCGTCGACGATCACACAGAGCCTCGCCGGGACGAATCATCTCAGCCGTTCCCGCAATCAGCACTTCAAAGCGAGCCTACAGCCCCATCGTTCGGCGACGACATCAAGAGTGCCCTCACCCAGACAGAAATTCGCTCCCAGAAGCCCGGACCTTCTCCCGACGATACCTCCAGCGCGCTTCCCTCAGACGTGCCCATGAACTCCGACGAACTCGATGAGGAGGCCCAACGAGCGGTGGAGCTCGCGTTACGTCACTGGCAAGCAGATGACCAGCCCGAAGCCGGCGCAGAGGACATATGGCGCAAGTACGAGATGCTCACGCACGATCTCTCATACGCGCTCTGTGAACAACTCCGTCTCATTCTCGAGCCTACCTTGGCAACACGTTTGCGGGGCGACTACCGGACGGGGAAGCGACTCAACATGAAGAAGATCATTCCCTACATCGCGTCCGAGTTCACAAAGGACAAGATCTGGCTTCGCCGCACTCGCCCGAGCCAGCGCGAGTACCAAGTCTTGCTCGCAATCGACGACTCGCGCTCAATGGCGGAGTCGCGCTCAGTGCACCTCGCCTTCCAGACGCTCGCGCTCGTTTCACGCGCGCTCTCCGCACTCGAAGTGGGCGACATCGCTATCGCGCGCTTCGGAGAAGCCGTTGACGTCCTGCACGGCTTCGACGGCGGTCCATTTACCCCCCAGGCTGGCGCGCAGGTCATGCGCGCGTTCCGCTTCGACCAGCGCGCGACGCACGTACTCTCGCTCGTTGAGACCAGCCTCAAGATGCTCGCGGAGGCGCGCGAGCGCCGTGCAACGGGCGCGGGCTCCGCCTCAGAGTTGTGGCAGCTCGAGATCATCATCTCAGATGGGATTTGCCAAGACCACGAGGCACTCCGCGCTGCGCTGCGTCGGGCGGAGGAGCAGCGGGTCATGGTCGTGTTCGTCATCCTAGACTCACTGCACTCCAAAGGAGCCATGGGCGTAGGTGGACGAAACGAGAGCTCGATCTTGTCGATGTCCAAACCAACGATCCGGATGGTCGACGGACGAGCGGAGGTGGAGATGGCACGCTACTTGGACACGTTCCCCTTCGAGTACTACGTAGTCCTAAGGGATGTCGATGCGCTTCCTGACGTTCTCGCAGGTACTTTGAAACAATTCTTCGAAAGGATTGCAGAGGCATGATGTTTGAGTTCTTCGGTATTCAAAAGTATCGTAGTCACGCCTGTACTGTACTATTATTCGTCTATTCGTATATCAATGGATCAAGTCCGAGTCTCCTCAAGCCTGAGACCCCAATTGACGGTTGAACATCATTGGAGGCTGTATCTCACCCTAGGCAGTTTCCGTAGGCAGACCTATACCGCACGCTGCTAAAAGGGACGATGACGTAGGCTATATGCACCCTAGGCGATTATAGATCAACCTATACAAAAGGCGTCGAGGAACGTTATTATCGGGTTATTGGAAGGCTTCAGGGCAGGACTTACAACATCAAGAGTCCGACACAGCCACAGTATTAGGTTGTAACTTCGACATCACTGGCATTCCCGTTTCAATATAGCCCACTACCACTGGTTGTCTCCAGACGTTTCTATCTATCAACGTCGACACGTCTACCCACCTGCTTATCTTCTGTCATATCTCTAGTCCCCGGTAGTGATCGTCGAACTGGCTTTGTTTGTCGATATACCTCTCACGAACTGCATCCCGCTGCAAGTATCCGAAAGCTTGAAAACTCCATAGTTGAAGGTGGCATTGGATGCTCCTGATAGACATGCGAATAGGCGGAACTTGACTGAGGTGAATTGTTCTGTATGCGCTCCTCAACTGTCCCCTAGGTTTTCCCAACATAGCATTCAAGCTTTATGTACACTTCTATCTTACACTCGAGCTCCAGACGTCGTGGCCCTGTGTCATGACCCAGCGCTGTCGCTGCGTAGGAGCGTGTTCTTCTTCGCCTCCAGCGTCAGTCGCCTTAGGAAGCTCGATACAACGAGTCTGAAGCACTTTGACCCGCGCTCCTGGCACACTTGTGCTGCTTTTGCGGCGCGTGGCTCGTTCCGCTGTCGAACATCCCCTTCCCCATCCCACCTTGTCCCTCTATGAATGTCGAATTGTATGGAGTATCATCTGAGAATGAAATGCAATGAAATTGTCCACTATCATAATGTGCTATGTTGGTAGATAGTAGAGACATGCTCAAGGCGCGACGAACGTTAGACTGGCCAGGTTTCGAGGTCGCTCTCCCACCCTTGTTCACCTTGTATGTACCTTTCCGCCATGTTGACCACTTACATACTTGCCTTGACCACACAATGAACTACTTGCATCTCTTCTGCATGCACATTCCTGCTACACGGTATGTGTACATACCGCAGTTTTCGACAAACGAAACATCTAGAAAAGCCGGGACCAGAAGGTGTGATCGTCGTTCACCGCCTTCAGGCCGCCGCCTGCTGTGCCTTGGCATCTTCAAGCGCACTCTGCTTCTTTTATAAACTCGAGCGGTTCTCTTATTCCCTCATACTGCTAACCCCGCATCCGCGTGTCTGCCTTGGTGTCATGACGATTGAGTCGAAGCACCCCGAGCTAACCCCCGAGACTGTTCCGTTGGGTACAGGGCCACCGACGCGTGAAGAGCTTCTAGTCCATTACCCGGCCAAGTTCACCTGGCAGCAGCTTAAAGTCTTCGTCAATTCTGGGTATGTCGTCTTCACATGGTCAACATGCTACGGCTATTGGATGGGAATGGGTCATACATACAGGGATCTCGGGCTGCTGAAACGGGATAAGACGCTACAGCTTCGTTACAACGAATGGGCTAAAGGGATCAAGAAGGAGCATGGGTCTATCGGTGCGTTTGATGTACACGCTCACTATATCCATACCTCAACGCTAGGGTATTTCCAGTTAGCTATTTGCTGAACTATAGGCTGCTATGGGGCCAACCAGACACGATCGCTATACTACGCTCATCCCTCGACCTCGACTCCAAGGATGCCCCTCCCAAGCCCAAGATATCTGGGGTAAACGGCGAGCTCCCACCCATACCTGCCGACGCCCCGACGCACTTCATTGCTGATATACCCCCGGAACTCTACTTTATTGCTATGAACGACTGGCCCTACTCCGGTGCGTCTCCCGATCATCCAGCCGTCTAATCTACATCCGTTTGACCCACGGTGTACGACAGTACCCCCGGAGATTGAGCATAGCTTGGTCTGGACACGCCTTCCTATATTCCCGCCATCTCTACCTTCGCCCTCAGAGTCCGCGCTCTCCGCGCGCTTGCATCAAGACGGCCTATGGGGCTTCACCGGCAATGACTCCCCTCCGCCTTCGCCGAGGCTCCTACCAGAGTGTCTTCCCGCGCTCGCGGAGTGGGGGATCACGATGGATAAGCTTATCACGTCGCCGCGGGGCACTGACGAGGAGGAGGCGGAAGTGAAGAAGTATGGGGAGGAAATTGCGACCTTCATTAAACGGAGGTGGGTCGAGAGCGAGTGGGAGACGGCATGGTTCGTCAATCCACCGGTAAGTGTCTTTCTGGACTCGAGCTCTATTTTGGTACGGCGAATGGAAGGCCCTAGTTCGTGGTTGATTGTGTGCTGTTCCAGTCTGGCTGGACGGCGTATTGATGTCATTTACAGAGGCTGCAGAGCGTGCCTGGGTTGGCGCATATCCACGTTTTCGCGCGACGCAAGACACCAGAAGAAGTCACTGAGTCATCTTAAGGCTATAGATGGTACTACGAGCCGTTCACGACAGCACAAGCTAGATACAATGGACTAGAACCCCCTAGAGCATAATTGCGTTGATATACATGTTGTAGGTGTATGTATGTGAATGCGTGGAGAATACAACAAATCGGACAGTGCGCGCAAAAGACGGATATGAGGTGGTATATTGGGATCGTACAAAACTCAAAAACTTCTCGAAATCACCCTTCTAAGCCCAAGAAATACTTCTATCACCGGATTGTGACCTTCTCCAACATGTCTGCTAGAGCATCCGCGTCCTTGTCCGTTGCACTCTTCCCGGGTGCGGCTGGAGCGGGTTCAGGAACTGCCTCTTCTTCCTCCTTCTCTTCCTCTTCTTCCTCCTCTTCGTCGTCGTTCATGACAAGCTTGCCACCCTGCTTCTTTAGCGCAGCGAGGAGCGCTACCACGCTCTCATCATCTTCCTCGACCTCGTTCCACTGCGCCTCGACGAGCTTGAGCTTGGGCAGCTTCTCGACAACATTTGCGAGGAGGGAGAACGCCTCCGTCTCGAGGTTATCGTTCTGGAGCTGAAGCACCTCGAGCTTGCTCTGCAAGCCCTTGGCGAGCGCAGCAACGACGGGCGAGACCTCGCCCTCCTCGCCGAGCACGCAGTCGGACAAATTAAGTACGCGCAAGAGCGGCCACGCGCCCTTCTCGAGTTCTTCCGCCATCACGCCCGCGCCCTCGGCCGCGAAGGTGTTGTCCTGCAGGTCGAGGTGCGCGAGGCCCGCGTTCGCGGACAGCCCGCGGACGAGCGCGGAGATGCCCGCCATGCGGATCCCGTTCTGCGGCATGCGCACCTCCTCGAGCGTGCCGTGCGCGCGGAGCGCGGCCGCCCACGCGGGCGCCGAGCCGTCTTCGAGGCGGTTACGGCCGCAGATCACGGTGCGGAGCTCGGAGCGTGTGCCGGCGGGGAGGGAGGACGCGAGGGTGGAGAGCGCGTCGGCGATGACTGCGCCGCCTGCGGGACCGAGGCCGTTGTTGTTGAGCTTGAGGACGCGGAGGGAGCGCGCGGAGGAAAGGAAGGGGACGAGCGGGTCGACGGAGCGTCCGCCGAAGGCGTTGTCGGAGAGGTCGATCTCGACGAGCGTAGGCTTGCCAATGAGCGCGTCACAGATCGCTGAGAGCGCGAGAGGAATTTCTGTGATCAAGCGGCCGGTGAAAATGTCGGCAAAGTTCGCGACCTGGAGATATGAGGAATAGGGAAAGTTTGGAAGTGGTCGTGTGGCGAGGTGGTTGCGGAGCAATTCATGGGATTGTAAGTATCACGTCGCACAATTGAAGTATATGCACACACCCTGAGCTTGGTTGTCTTTGCCAAGAACTCCGCGAGAGCCTGCGCGGCCTCGACACCGACAGTGTTTCCCCCAAAGTGGATCTCCTCGATCACGGTCGGGTCAAACTTTGCAAGATGGGGCTCGATATCCGCGCGCGAGTTAAGCTTGAGTCCTTGACCCAGAAGAGAGAATACGGTAGTCATATTGGTCGTAGATCGTGTAAGGGCGTGAGTGGCAATAAAGTGGAAGGCGAGGAAGAGAGCGTACTGAGCCGACGCGTACTCGATCGCCCGAGGAAATCAGCCTGCACGTGCAGAAAGATTAGCACTGCCACTATAGAGGCGTCTATAAAGGAGACCCTAACCACAATCTCTGGTCTTGTCCTTACCTCATCCACTCGGGGGAATGACGACCACTGGCCCAAATTCCGAGAGGGTGCTATTGTACACATCCACAACGTGAAATATTACAGCCACGTAGATGCCCTGGAAGATGCAACGGAGATTCGTTGCACAGGACGAGCGGACGGAAGGATACACACACGTCCTCCTCATAACCACAGGGAGCGTTGCATCGATCAAGGCGCCACTCATCGTTGCTAAACTTCTATCGGTGAGTATGTATAGATATATACTCTAAGCGCTGCTAATGGGTGTACATATTAGCATGAGAAGGTTAAGGTGGAAGTGGTATCCACGGAAGCATCGCTATCTTTCTTTGACCACGAAGAACTTGACCGAAATGGAACGAGAGTCTGGCGAGACAAGGACGAATGGGGGCCGCACGTTAGTGGAATATTTCACGTAACCAACGAAATTATTAATGTTTCTGTTATAGGGTGAATACAAGATAGGCGACCCAATCCTGCACATAGAACTTCGCCGGTGGGCGGACGTCGTGCTTATCGCCCCGTGCTCGGCGAACACCCTCGCAAAGATCGCGAATGGACTCTGTGACAACCTTGCGGTGAGAATCGCATGATCTATTGGCAGTAGACAGAAGCTGACACGGGAACGCTATGTATACTAGACATCGCTTCTCCGGGCACTTTCACCAACAACGCCCACCTACGTCTTCCCCGCGATGAACACGTTGATGTTCGAGCACCCGCTTACAGAGCAACACCTGCGCACTATCCGCGAAGTGATTAAGTACGACGTTGTCGGACCGATAGGTAAGACACTGGCCTGTGGTGACGTCGGTGCGTTCCCCTTCCTTCATCTCCGGCCGGAGAACTATACCTTAATCCTTACACATTGCCAGGTCTTGGGGCTATGACCGAGTGGCAGGACATCGTCCAGATCGTGGTCGACCGCTTCCATCTCACCCCGCGGCCCGCGGCTCGAACAGACTGAGGGCCGGCCGGTCATGAGCCGGCGCACAAGCTACGCACAGGACAATCATGTGCTTCCGCGTCGTACACCTTCTCTCCATAATCGATAGGAACAATACAATACACTCTCGCGCGTGCTTCTCTCTCCTATTTTTTCTTGTCTTGCGGGGGGCGCACATGCAGCGCACGCCTTCCCATGACTCCCCGCACGCCCGCGCCAATCAGGCCTTCACCAAGATCCACCGGCCCTCCATCCCCTCGCCCTCCTTCCTCCGCGCCTCGCCCTTCCCAAGCCTAGCCTCAAGCCACGCCTCGACGTCCCTGTACCATCTTACACCTCCCTCCCCGTCATGCTTCCTAGCGGCTCGCGGGCCCAATACGAGCGATCGTGCGAGCCACTGGCCCGTCGTGCCCGTCATGTCCGCAGGAGCGCACGGTACGGCACGTAGGTTGACCTCCCGGTACGCTGTGCGGAGCACGTCCCATGCCGCGCTGCGCGCCCTGTCGAGCAGCGCATCCACGAGCACAACGAGTGCCTCCTCTGCCAAGTTCCGATCCTGGTTATGTTTCTCGTCCGGGTATGCTAGCGCAGCCCAACTCTGAGGCTCGTCCGCCTGTGTATCACTCGGCGCCAGCGCAGCGTAGCACGCGAACGCTTCGCGGCGCGTCAGGCCCTCGAGCCGCGCGTAGTTGCGCGCCCGGAGGCACCGCGCGAGCGCGAGAAGCCACCCGTACGCCGGCAGCGTCTGTGCTTGCGGTGCCTCCGAGGACGCTGGCGGCGGGAATGGAGTTCCCTGCGCCGCGCTTTCTGCGCGAGGGGTTCCTTTGACGTAAAGAGCGGAGGCATCTCGGTCTTGAGAGCTCGATGAGAGCTGTGGCTTTGTGGCGTTTGGTGGAGGGGCGCGCAGGACGGCTTGGAGGGCGGGGTGTAAGTCATGCAGTTGTGTATAGAACGAGGATTGGGATGGGTACGAGGTGAGAAGGCGGTGTAGGAGCAAGATCACTGTCGACGTGAGCGCCCCAGGGCGCACTAGAGCCGATGGTGCCGGTGGTTTGGTGAGGGGAGCCTGAGTCTCACGCGGTTTGGTCGGTGCGGCTGCTGTCGCAGATGTGGACGTCCGTGCTAACCGCGGTCCAGATATTCCGGGTGGCAGGGATGTGAGGAGGTAGAAGTTGGGAAAGAAGTGAGACAGTGTTGACGTCGTCTGTACGGGCGATCTGAAGAGCACTGAAAGATGCAGCGATGTTTCGTAGACTAGTCATGCGATTGTTTCAGTGTCTCAGGCGTTTTGGCAAGTAAACTCGACTGAACAGCTCACCTTCGAGTGCGAAGGCATCTTGTCGTTTCGTTGAAAGAAGGCCTTCCCTCAGTTTACCTAGAATCATACGTCGATGTACCGTTAATGACGGCACGACGAAGCCGGGAGACGGGCTTACGCAAAAGGATCAAGAGGTTTTCCTCCATCTCCTTTCTATTCCTGACGCTGTTTACGTCGAGGTCGCCGTCCGCCCCGCGATTGGACCCCAGAGGATATCTCTTCCAGTAATCATCGACCTTAAAGATTCACTTAAGCTCCGGCAGCATCTCTGCGGGCAGACGTGCCAGCTCCGCGCACCTTGCCCTGAATGAACGCCCGATACTCTTCTTGGACCTTCGGATCCCGCAATCTGCAGACCTAAGCCGCGTCAGTCCTGCGCCGCGCAAAATTAATGTAGCAGCCCCCGAGAAGAAGCGACGCCGTCGTATGGCGAGCACACCTCTCAGCGCGAAGCATCGCGGACCCAGCACCGCACTAAAGATAGGTTGGGGGACGAAGTACTTACGCATCGCCGTCCTTGTCGAGGCCGCTGCTCCGACTGACTGACGCAATCAGTTCCATGTGCCGCTTCCCGGGCTGGTACACGCGGTGCTGCGGTGCACCGCCCCTTGTGCCCCTCCTAGGCGGCATGGCGGGCTTTGAGCGGGGCGGCGGGACGTTAGTGCGTTGTGGTTAGAAACAAACGCGACCGTGACTGCGCGGCTGGGCCTCGGACATTGTGTGCCAACTGATCCCGGTCGCTCGGAAAGAAGCGCGCGCCAATTATACGGGCGCCAAACCTACCCCGCCACAGCATGGAGAGTGCATCGTGTCATTCGATGTTCGTTGAACTCTCTTCTGCCTCTGTCTGAACAATCGCAAGCTGCCACATGCACAACCGACACACCCTTGGCCGACAACGCCCTCCAAGACTACACCCGGCTCACCGCCCACCCGTCCTTTTCGCTACCCCAGCACATGGCCCGCGCGGAATTGCGAGCGCGGACCGCGCTCCTTCACTCGCGATCGCTTCCTTCGAACGAGCTCGCAGCGCCGTCCTCCCACCCCGGCCCTCCTCCGCGATTCACCGCGATTCACCGTCTCTTTCCCGTTCGCGGTATGCTGCCGCATGCACGCGACGTGCGGCGTCTCCGGAGGTCGCCAGCATCGTGCGTCGTGCGTCGTGCGGGCTCTTGTCGGTAGTAGCGACGCGTCATGCCACCTCTCTCGTCCGGATCCTCCTAGCCGGGCATCCCGACATCCCAAATCTATATGCTGATGGCGGCTCTTCTCCATCCCAGCCGTACATGGAAGTCATGACATGCCAGGGAGGCGGCCCAACGCGCAGACAAACGTTAACGGACCAGCGGCGCGGCGGGCTCGAGCGCTGACGTGCCGATACTCATGTCCTACCAGGGTGGCGATCCCGGGACCGCCGCTGCCAGCAGAGCACGCGCCGTAAACTCGAAGAACCGCGCCGCGCGACGTGCCCCGGCCGAGGATAGCTTCGCCCGCGGGCGCGCCGTGCGCCGCCGCGGCGTCCCCACCGATTTCCTGAAAGCGCTCCGCCGCGGCCGAGCCGTGCGTCATCGTTTCTACTTCTGTCGTCTGTGCGTGCGCACGCGGACGTCGAGATCAGGCAGGCAGGCCGGACGTGGCGGGCGCGATGGGCCGCGATAGGCAGCGATGTACACACATCGCTGCATATATTCTTTACTTGCAGATATCCTTAGCGGGCGTGGGGACTCGGAGGCGTGCATGCGCTGACATACAGTACACATCAACGCGTCCCTCCGCATAAGCCTCGGCCTATCGTCGACGGCTCGAGCCCGCCGCCGCCGCACGCGTGCGAACCCGGGCCCGGACGCACGACGAATTCGAATGGCGCGATCCGCAATTGTGCGTGCAGCTGCCAGCTACGTCATCGGTGCCGCGGGGCGGTCGACCCTTCCACCTGGCCAGCTCTTTGCTTCTTCTCCCCTGCGCCTGCTTCCTCCTCGATTCGCCCGCCCGGATCCCGGGCTTCGGACACGCGCAATATCTCCCTTCCTCGCGCACTCCCGTTCTCACCCATCCGCGCCGCTCCGGAGGCGCAGGCGGGCAATTCATGTTCAAGTTGGGTGGGAGGCGCACGGACGCCCGTGCGTGCGCCACAACGCCTTTGGACTTTCAGACGAAGAAGGGTGGCGTCAGCGCCGAGCTCCCGGTAGCGGACTGATACCGGATCTGGGCCGCGCCTTCCCTTCCCGTCCGCGCTTCGTGATGGCAGTCCGCGACGGACGCGCCCCCTCTGCGTGTGGGCCACGGGCGAGAGATCACCGCGTTCGAAAAAGGAGGCCCGGCCTGAGTGAGGCTCTCACCGGACACGGCGGCAGGGCGGGTGCAGTCCGTGCGCATGATCCGCGGTCTGAAAGTCAATGTCGCGGTCCCTACAGCGGCGCCGTGCGGAGGGAGAGAGAGCAGCGAGCGTGCTATTCCAGGCTGACGTCAAGGTTGGTGTCGCCAGCAATATTGCGCCGTGCACCTGCAGGTGCAGGATGCGGTCGGGCGATCAATACAGGCACGCACGTATAATTAACGGTTTCAAGGCTTTTCCCGGGAGGTTCGCTGAGGTTCGTTGAGCGTGAAGGATTAAGCAAGCAGCACATCCGTCGATCGGGTCACGCAAGCTGTGCGAGCAGCGTCCCCAGCGCGCCTCGCGAGATGGGTCCTGATGGGTCGCGGACGGACGGACGGACGGCGGGGGGCGTTGCTGCGCAGCTTGGCGGAGAGCTCACGGACAGCTGCGCCTGGGCGGAAACTTGCCACGGGGGTCCACGCCGAGAGTTTTATATTTGACGAGGTCCGCGCACGTCTGCGCGAACGACAGCTTGGTCCGGCGTCTTCTCGCATCTCCGAGGCTCGGGAGGCGTTAACGTTGTCCATCTCCTCTGGAGGATGCGTGCGCGGAGGCGCCCGGTGGACGAGGCGTCGAGAGTCGAGAGCAGGTGGTACCTGTTTGGTGTGGTCGCCACTGACGACTGGCGAGGTCCGCGTGCGTGTGGGGCTGAGCGAGGCGTCGGTGGCGGATGATGTTGGGGGAAGCCAACGATCAGGAACAGGGGTCGTGGACGATTGAGCCGACAATTTACAGAGCCTGTTCAATCCGGAGCGTCGCTGCCTATACCGATGCCGCACGTCGGGCGGCCGGACGGCGGGAGCGCCGTGTCCTTCCTAGTCGGGCAGCTTCCTGGCAGAGGCGCCGGGCCAGTTCCCCGCATGCGACGGAGGGTGCTCCGGCCGTGGGTGCTGGGAGAGGCCGGCCGTCGAGTCGAAGAAGGTCGCACGGTCGCGCAGCTGGCCCCGATCTCTGGCCAGGCACGCGCAGACCGGCATGGGATTGGGAGGAAGGGGCGTTGGCGGTCGCCGGGAGCCCAGCGGATCGGCTTCGCGGAGGCCTCCAGGCTCTGGCTCCTCTGGCTCTGCCCGATCTGCCTGGCCAATGCCCGTGCCCACCGTGCCCCGCTCCCAGGGCCGCGCTTCCTCGTCCCTCTCCCACCTATACTTAAACCAAGCCACGGGGCCCGCCCTTTATCTCGCCCGCCGAGCAAGCCCCCTCCGCTCCCTGCCCGCTCCTTCCCTCTCGCGCTCCCCCGCCCGCCCCACACTCTCAGCTCTCTCCGCCGCGAAAACTCGAAGCAGCCATGCAGACCTCCTTCCGCTACGTCCTCGCCCTCGTCGCCCTCGCCGCGACCGCCTTCACTGCCGTCCTGGCGACCCCCGTTCCCGTGAGTACACGCCCTTCCTTCCTCCCGCTCCACCACTAGCTTTCTTCTTCTCTGGCCGAGCGAGCGAGCGACTCCACACCACGTTCGCGAAGCGCGTGCGCTTGTGCGCGCCCATACCCTCTCTCCCGACGCCACAAGCGCCGCGCTAGCAGCCGCCGTTGGCGACGTGGTGGTTTAAAGCAGTTTGAATACGAAAGAGCTCACCGCCACCCGTTCTTGCTCCATCCACAGGCCCAGCAAGCTGAGCGCCGGGAAGCCTGGGTGACCGTCGCCGATTGGTAGACGCGGGCCCGCCCCGCGCGCCGCCGCCGGGGGATAGTGGGCGCAGGTGTGTTGCGCGCACGCCCACTCGCTCACGCCCCCCGCGGCCGGCACCCTCCGTTCTTGTTGTCCCGTTTGGCCCGCGGTGAGTACTACATGCGTGCATCCAGCCGCTCTCTCTCCACTCCCGCCCCTCGTCCCTTCCTCTCCCATTCAAACCCGCCGTCGCTGGCTGCATTCTCGTCCGCCCCCTCCCCTTCCTTCCCCGCCGCCGCCACCGCCGAATCGGGGAAGCCTAATGCTGATCTTCGTCTGTTCCGTCCCAGACCCCACTTGACCATTAATCCGCAAGCCACCCCACCCCCACACTTACCCGTCGTCCGACCTTGAACATTCCCGCCGCTGCTGGCCCGCCGCCGACACCGATTCCGCTCGCCGGCGGGCGCGCACGGCCAGGCGGCGCCCCCCGCCGTGCTCTCCCCCCCAGGACCCGACCCCGGTCTCCCATATTGTAATCTCTGCGGGAGCCGGCATGCGTGCCTGCGGGAGCGCGAGCACGGCGCGCGCCGCCTTGACAGTGTGTGTGTGCTCTTGTCCTCGTTATCCGTTATAACCCTGTCCGTCCCTACCACCTACCCATTTTACTATACGACCCGCCGACGTCCACGACACACTCTCCTTGCGCACTGCTGCTGTTTGCTCCGTGTTTTCTCTCCGTCTATCCATCCGTCCATCCATCCAGATTTGGTCGTCGTCGTCCCGCTCTGTATCCCTCTCTCTCTCTGTCTGCCACACAATCAAGTGTACGATCTCTCTTGGCGCGCATTATCTTCCCTTCTCTGCGGACGGTCCTTATCGACATCGACATCGACATCAGTACCTTCACAGTCACCTGAGGACATCCCGCGAAGAACGCGAAGGCAGAGGGGAAGCCGCGGAAGACGTCGACATGCGCACAAGGTCGGCTCGGGACCTTCTCCTGAGCAGTCGCTAGATGCGAAAAGAAGTGCGGAAGCGGCGGCGCGACCACGCGGGCGCGCGTGACAGCGGCCATTGCAATCACAGAGCTCAAATCATGAACGCATGGCATGATTCATGACAATCAGTAGACCCCCCTCACTAGCCCTCACTCCAGTGGCACTGTCGGGCTCGACGTCCCGTCTGATTTGTGATTCTGACCGACGGGCTGACGAAGGCTGACATACTTAAGGACCGCAGGTGCTCTCGCTGTGCGCGCAGGTTGAGAAGTGAGAAGTATTTGAGGATCGCGACGCCATCGGGTGAGAAGCCGCGATAAGTTCCCTCACTGCCTACAGGAGAACGAGAGTTGCGGTGATTGCTTGATCTGCTGCTGCAATAAGCTTACCGTCAAGCAAATATTGAATCCGCGCGAGCCTCTATCGGCGATCACGGCGACGGGAATGTTGACGGTGATAAGTAACTGCAGTCGCGAGTTGCGAATTGCGACGACGATGATGACGATGGCGACGAGTACGACAGCATCTCGACACTGACACTGCTTGAAGTTGATTAGTGCTCCTCCCCGGGCTCCCCTGGCCTCCTCTCCACCAGTCCATCGTGACTCTGAGCGCACTTATCGCCATCGCATGTGCACAATAAGTACACCTCGCGAGTCGCGATCATCCGCGGCGAAATGACGAGATCCAGGCGGACAGATCCCAGCCTCCATGTTCCAGCTTGCTCCAGATGCCCCCGCGGGCAGGAAAAGCACATCGGCTGCGAGCGTGCGAGCGCGCGGGGGGTCACGCGCCCCCCTCCCCTTCAGAAGCCCGGCCGGGGGGTCGCCGGGCCCGGAGGAGGGCGATCGGCCAGGTGGGGGGTTCTCGCAGCACGACACAACACAACACAAGGTTCGAAGCTTGGAGAGAGGGTTGGCGATGGAAGTGGGGGGCTTCGGGGCTTCTGCGTGCCTGCATTTACCTAACGGCGGGTGGGAGCAAATAGGAGGGGGGCGACTCCGAGATGAGCTCGCGCCGCATGCACACGGGGAGGGCGCTCTGGTTTGACGACCTCGCGAGGCTGAGGTTGAGGTTGAGGTTGTTGGAGACGAGGTAGG
This sequence comes from Grammothele lineata, assembly GCA_002150815.3. Classification (NCBI taxonomy): domain Eukaryota; kingdom Fungi; phylum Basidiomycota; class Agaricomycetes; order Polyporales; family Polyporaceae; genus Grammothele; species Grammothele lineata. Next base: position 422,061 of record NDFF03000026.1, read on the forward strand.
CATGTCACTGCGGGCCTGAGAGCCTGTCGGGGAGGGCGACGTCATCGTGGCCCACGTCCTGCGCTGGCGCTGAGAGCGCATAACTGTGTACACGACGGAGCGACAGGCGTCACGAGTGGCGGACGCGAGCACGCGGCGCGGGGTTGATATCATCGCGCGCGCGGACGGAGATGTATGTACGTACGGCACAAAGGGATGGGCGATAACGGAAACGGTCTCTCCCCCTGGCACTGGGCAGGTTGCTCCCCCTCCCCCTCGCTCAACCTGAGCGGTCCACGGACTCGGACTCGGACGCGGAGGTGAGAAATCGCGCGCCCGAGAGCTTGGTGTTCGGGAGCAGACAGCTGAGGTTGAGGGATGCACGTGCGTTCGTTCGGCCGTGCCTGCTCGTCTCTGCCGGTGCCAGTGCCCGGACATTGCAAGACGCACGTACGGCCAGCGTCTGCAGGAGGTGCGACTAAGTATAAGTAGCCGCACGATCATTGAGGCCGCTGCGCAAAGATACCTGCGCATTCAGTCTATAGTTGAACGTTGAGCGCGCTGCCACTGCCGGAATGAAGGAAGGCGGATCGCGAACGGCGGCGAACGGTCTTCGAAGTTCGAGCGCATACATACGATGCAATGCAAATGGGAGAGCGCATAAGGCTTCCGCCCGGTGTGTACGTTGAACGTTCATCTCTATCTGGATCCATCTGGGCCGAGACCGCGCTTCGAAGGACAAGGGCGCGTGCGACCGTCAATTCTTCCCTTGTGTGTGTGCTCCTGGAGACGATGGGAGATTGACCGCGGGGAGGCGAAGGCAAACTGCCATAACGTCGGGGACCCCGCGCGACGCGCAGCTGTGCGGCCCCGTGCGGGAGCGACTCGTGCCGGCAGGTCTTCGACTGCTGACTGACTGACTGACAGCTTGACGCCGTTAACATCGAACGTCGATGTCGATGTCGCGATGTCAGCGGACTCGAACGAGCGCACTGCCAAAATTTCGTTCGTCAACCAGTCATCGCGCAGCGTATATATAAATGTCGGCGCACAAAGATAGACCACACTCACACTCGCGCACTTACTCACAGCGTGTCGAGGTCGGCCGGGAAGCGCGCGCCGCGGCGGGCGGGGAGGCTGCGATGATTCGATGAACGTTGCACTTTGAATCAGGCTGCGCCTGGGAAGCTCGCCCGGGCGGACATATGGGGCGGCGGCGTACGCACGTTATGTAACGTTCGACGTTCGAGTTCTCTCGTGCGCTGCTGCTGATTGAATTGGGACAGAGTTGGACGCGGCTGAGCCACCCATCTGTCAGCGAGTCGGTCTCGGCCTGGGGCGCAGCCGGAGGACCGTCCGTGGAGATAGCGGCGGATGGGCCGCGCACCAACGTTCGGACGATGGATGTGCGTACGTCTGGGCTCCGGATGCCCGCTGGTGCAGACGGAGTGAAAAACCTTGGTCCTGGCGTCGGAAGCAGAACGTAGACAGGATCTTCCGTTGGTTGACAAACATAGCGCGTCGTTCAGATGTTCAAAAACCGGCAGAAGAGGTGGAAGAAGCCCCAGCGTCGAGCTGCGAACATGCCTGTTTTGATCCTACGGGACGCCTTGTCCTCCTGCAATGCCTAGGATGTACAAAGCCCGCTCCTCGGCGGCCCCACGTTACTCAGCGCAGGCGCGTCTCGCAGCTCGAGTCGACCAATGTGCGAGCCTCCAAGCCCGCCATAGAGCGCCTTCACGCGCTAAGTCTGGTCCGCCCGCGTCCGCGTCTGAATGCTCCTAGGACAATATGCCACTTAAGCTTCTCGGCCTCTGGCTGACAGGCGTGTTCCCCAACGGAGCGCTGCCGACCGTATCTCAATCGCCGCGTGCCGCGCCGTAATCTCGAAGGGTGCCGTCCCGGCACCGACGCCACGAAGGCGACCGAACAGGCACGTCCAGCGCCGCATCGATCGAGACGTCGACCGCAGGCCCAGGCCGCCGAGATTCAAGAGCTGAGGACGTCCGTCCGACGTCGAGGTTGGCATAGCGGCAGCAGTAGCAGCTCTCCAAAGGAAGTTCGAAACCTTGGGCCCACGGTGTGCCGGTCCTGCTGCTTCTTCTGTGTGCGCGGCACGCCTTCGAATTCGGCGCGGTGCCTGCGCGGCTGGGCTCTGTCCGAGTCAGTACGCGCTCTGCGCATCGATGGCGATGGGCTGCACTTACGGGCCTTACGTTGCGGCATAGCACGCGAACCCGGAGGGAGCGGGCACGGTACCGCTGGATGGGGACGCACGGTGCTGCGCGGCCGCGGCCGCTGAAAAACGAGGATATTTGAGCGACATGGGGGCGCGCGGGGTCGCGGGGCTGGCCAATCATTTGCCTAGGGATGTGCGCTACCAGCGCGAGTGCCTGTTGCGTGAGGGAGCAATTCCCGTCAGCCACGGAACGCGTAGTACGCACACTTCCGAGTGGTGGCCGCGATTCCTGTCAGTGATAGCGTTCGTCGAGGAAAGCTTGATCAATGCAGCTAGAGCCTTTCGCATAAGTACTAGATAGTGAGGGAAGAGGCTCATTGACGAACAGACTTGTGTGGCTTGGCAAAGCCGTCCATTCCCGCTCGGACGTCCGTCGACGATCGTGCGAGGCAGCGTCGGAATTAACGGGGCCTGGAGAGCAGCCGGACGTGGAGTGGGTGTAAAAGCGCAAGATAAGAATGTGCTGGTCTCACGATCTTCTTCTGGGAGCGGTTGTGGAGCGAGAAGGAGAAGACGCGCTTGCGGCGCAGCAGGCCAAGGCTCGAGGACTCCCACCGGAAATGCTGTGAGGGGCAGCTCGGCAAGAACGTGGGTGGTTTGTGCGGCGCGGGTGTCCGACGGTGTGCGATGGATGCGTGGTGCAAAGTTGTCTGACGATTCCGAGTCAGAGAGGTTCATACGTGTGCAGCATCGCATTTCGTGGTCGTTCAGACACATTTCTATTATGGCGTGAGAAGTTTCGTCCACGTTTCAGCAGTGCTGGTATAAATTCAACTCACCTTTCCGCACGCTTGGCTCGGTGGTCTGAGCAACATTGGGTAGTACTTTCTGGCCTTGAAGCGGTTCGTGGACAGTGGCACAGCTGGCCAGGGTAGCCTAGTCTTAGAGGGGCATACTTTTAGACTTTTCTGGCCCTAGCCTACACCTAGCCCATATCTGTGTCAGAGAGTTATAGTTTTGTGCACGGATACGTAGATCCTGAGACGCTTAGTTGTCAAACTCACCTTCACTCTTCCAGCCGAGTCCTGACGACAGTTGAACGAAATGCCAATGACGAAGCTTTCAGGTTAATTCTTGGATAGCCAGCTTGGACACGAGCGAGGCGGCAAAACACATAACTTGAAGTGGACATGGTACGAGAAATACGAACGGAGTGGTGTCGTTCAGTGTGTAGACGTCGGGAAACTATGCTCTCGTCAGAGCTGCCGCTCGTCTACCGGAGGGTTAATAATGTGATTGCCGGGCCGAGGCGCCGGTAATCACGAATTCGGACTTCTCGTTCAACTCCACACGATCGATTTCTGGTAGAGACGACACGAATATATACAAACACATTGGGCGAATATATTGTGCGTAATATGTGGCTACTTGACACTCTTCAGCCCGGGACCTCAGCAGACGAAAACAAACGTAGACGAGCTCGGGATGACAGTTCCACCATGTGTACATAACGTAGGCTGGTCGATTATCAGAGCATAGAGTGAGATGTGGATATCGGACCCCTGTAAAACAAGCAATGTGTACTCCTGTGTACGAGCCAACAAAGCAAACAGAGCGTGCACAGCGCGGAAAGAAACGGAGCAACGAAAGCAACGCAAGGCCAGAAGACTAGAAGGAAAACCAAAACCGATCACAAATCAACGACCTCGACCATGTCCCCATCTTCGAGGTCCGCATCGCCAATGGGCGTCTCCGCACCCATCTTGTCCCCATCGACACTGAGCGCGGGCACCTTCTTCGTAGGAGCCGCCCTGCCCCGCCTGGCGCCTTTGACCGGCGAGCCGCCACCAGGAGGGTATTCGGCCTCGAGTCCGGCCTTCTTGAGGAACGCGCGCACGATCGCACCGCACTTGGTTGTCGGCCGGACGAGGAGGGAGACCTCCTTCGGCGTTCGCGCAGAGCGGACAAGCAGGTGGAAGGCTTCGGCTTGCGGGCCGGCGCCAGCGCCAGCGTCGTCGTCGGAATCCTGGGACGTTGTAGGATGTTGTGGACCTGCGTCGTCTTCGTCCGAGAGTTCTTGCACTGAAGGCGAGCGGTCGCGTGCGGGAGAATGGGACGTGGCGGCAGTGGTAAGGGGTGCTGGGGTGGCCTTGCGCTTATTCTCTTGTAGGTACTGGTACGTGGCCTTGTCGTAAGCGTCTAGACATTACACTGGTGAGTGCCGACGGAAGAGACTTTCGAGCATTGAGAGGGCATACCTAATTCCGCCTCAGCCCAGACACCAATGCCATGGGGGTTTGAGGGAGCAAAGATCCGCTTGCCATCATAGCATACAACGAGGTTTTCTGATGTGATACTGGCTAGATCCGCTATCTCGTCATACATCCTGTAGAAGTTCTCGTGCTGCGGAGCCATTGTGTCAACATTATGTTTACGAACAGTTGCGACCAACGGGCACATACGCGTTTCTGCTTGAATCCCCAAATCTGCGACTTGCCCTGGGGATTCAGGGGATGAGGTTTCCAGAAGACTTTGAGCTGGACTTCCGGAGGCCCGCCGACATCTGCGTGAGGTGTTTGTCCGCGCAGGTTCGCATTGGTGTGTACCCGTTGCGCGATTGAGGCAAGCTCCGGGTCAAGGGTGGTGTCGTCCACGGAATCGTCGAAGTGGTCAGTCGGCGAAGGCGCGCGTGGTCGCCCCCCGAGCGATTCTCTGTATAACTGTAAGTACACCCGGAGGGTAACATTGTGGAATGAGACTTACTGTACCGCTTCTCGCACCCGCTGAAGTGCGAATTCACTCAACGCGGGCGGGGGTGTGAGTGAACGGCTACGACTTCTCTGCTGCCTCTTGCGAGGAGACGTCCGTCGGTCGTCGTCATCATCGGTGCGTCGTAACCTCTTTTCAAATACGATGTCGTCGTCGGAATCTGAAGAGAGGCTGCAAAACTTGTCAGAACATATGGAACGCGCCTAGAATTCGAATACAAGGAAGCGATTTCGCGCGAAGGCGCTCTGACCACTACTGTCGAGACCATCGACAGCAGTGGTCAAGAGCGGACGTAGACGCGGTAAAGGCGAGAACAAACTGAGAAACACTCACTCAATTGCGTCTGGTTTCTTAGTCCACTCTGGTAGACCATCACCCTTTGCCCCCTTCGACTTCTTTACGGGCCGCCGCTTCGCTTTGCGGGCTCTAGGCGTATTCTCATCGTCCGAACTATCAGAACTTGATTTGCGCTTCAAGGTTTCTTGTTCTATATACAACGGTCGCGTCGGCGAACGCGGTTCAGAAGAGGCTAAGTTGACGCACCAGCTGTAGCCTTGCTCAGTTGCCGCCAAGCTTCCGCGCTTCGCTTGCGAAGGAACAGGGCGTCTTCGTCTTCGATCGTCTGGGTCGCGACAGGCGGCGGTTGCGTCGTAGTCTCAGGCAATGGACCAGGTGACGAGGAGGGGGGAACGGTCGTGTTGGTCTGAGACGCGCCTGGCGCGCGTGCACGAGGCCGGGGTCGTGGCTTGGGTCGGGTAGAGGACATCGCGGTTAATAGTCAAAGGCTAACCGTGGGAATGAACTGACTTTCGCGGAGTTTTGTTTCACAGTCACGTGATGTAGAGCGCCAAACGCATGTCTCGCATGTCGAGGGCAACTCTACCTTGCATTGGGCCACAACGACCACATCTATCCTTCTTCACGCTCGCCTTCTCGTCGCATCTCTGCCTGTTACACTGCATTCAAATAACCGCATCCATTCATTCCATGTCAGATTCTCCTGTTGTCTTCAAACGCAAGTCTAAACCCACTCAGCGTGCACGAGTCTCCACACCGGATGAAGATGCTGCACCCACTCCCGAAGATGGAGGCGAGGTTGCAGAGTCACCTAGTGCGCTTGCGGCGAAGGTGAAGAAGAAGACGCGTACAAAGATGAAGTCAACTCTCAGTTTCGGGGCAGAGGAAGAGGTAAGACGTCGGTATATATCTCTACAATAACTTCTGACGGTGTCTACACGCAGGAGGGCGGAGGCGAGACCTTGAAGCTTAAGAAGGGTGTGTTGAGCAGCAATTTGTCGCGGGCACGCGCTGCATCAGGGTACGCGATATGTTTGTGCGGATGTGGGAGGCGGTTGTGCTCGAGCCCCCATGTACAGTATATGTGTTCACATTTTAGCAATGCAACAATATCCAACATGTTTTCCTCAGTAATCTCTCGTGCATGGAGGCTCGAGCATGACGGTTTGCCGGTGTTATGTTCCTGACTAACCAGTGTGCGGCGTGCAGAGTGGTTGCATCGGCGTTCGAGCCAGCTATCCCACAGCGAGCCACTGGGCCAACATACGATGCTGCATACCTCTCCGAGCTCAAGGCTAATACTCCTTCTACGCGTCCCCCGCTCCCAACGGACTCTCAAGATGCAGCTATGGATGTCGATGTCGGTGAACCTTCTCAGCTCTCTGCGCTTGCAGGTGTGTAGCACTGCTAGAAGTATTTCTCGGCCGCTCACCCCTTCGAAGGTGAGCCCGAAGATGAGACGGCAATTCCGTCTGCGTCGTCCATCCTAGCCGCTAAACAGAAGCGCGAACGAATTCGAGCCACAAAGGGTGGCGAAGATTACATATCTCTTTCCCTCACAAAACGTGAAGACTACTCCCAGGGACCACATCCCGAGAGCCGGCTTGTGAGAGAAGAGGATGAGCTAGGCGATGCCGATGACGGTAAGAATCTGTGGCGTCAGTTCAGAGACTGTATGCTCACATCCTCAATAGAGTTCGCCGAATACACGAGCGCTCAAGAGAGGATACCTCTTGGCAAGAAGTCCAAAAAGAAAGAGGCCCAGAAGCGTCGGGCAGAGATGAGTGAGATGATCGTCGATGCGTGAGTTTCATGAACGCTTGTTCTCGTCGTTCGCAACTTACACTACATATCAGAGAGGAGGAAGACGAGGAAACAAAAGAATGGGAGCAAGAGCAGCTTCGTCGCGGCGGTCTACGTGCAGAATCGGTCGAACCCGCTGCAAAACCCGTATACAAGCCCGCTCCTATACCCCCAGTCACGCCCATACCCACCATGTCCGCGGCCGTCGCCCGCCTTACTCAATCCATGAGCGAACTCACGACGTCCCACGCTCAGCACTCAGCGGCAATGACCAAACTCGGGGAGGAGCAGCGCCTCCTGGACGCTCGCGAGAAGGAGATGCGCGAGATGATTGCGAAAGCGGAAGAGAAGCGCAGCTGGTTCGCCGCCTTCCGCGAGTTTGTAGAGAGCGTCGCGACCTTCCTGGACGAGAAGGTGAGCTACCCCTTCCCTTACGCTCCCTCTCCAACTCCTGCGATCGATGCTCATGCTTTCTGGTGTCTAGTTCCCTCCGCTCGAAAAGCTCGAGGACGAGCACATCTCCATCCTCAAGGAACGCGCCAACATGATCGCCGAGCGACGCAAGGCCGAAGACGAGGACGACCTCTCCATCTTCCTCGGCACCCCACCCTCGCTCGCGGCCGCCGCAGATGCCGTCGACGAGCTCGGGCGCGCCCTCCCCTCCGCCTCCTCCCCCGCCGCGCGCCAATCCCGCCTCCTCGCCCGACAAAACCGCCGCGCCCTCCGCAAGGCGCACAAGCCCCCGGTCCCCGCATCCTCGGCGCCCGGGGAAGACGACGAGGAGGGGTTCTCGACGGACGCGACGCTGCCCCCAGGAGACGCGGACGACTTCCGGGCGGCGATGGGCCGGCTGCTCGCGGATGGCAAGGCGCTCATGGAGGACGTGCGCGCGGACGAGTTCCGCGACCCCGCGAAGGGCGCTGGGCTCGCACGGTGGTTCGGGGAGTGGCGAACGCGGTTCGGGGATATATATACGGGTGCGTGGGGCGGGCTGGGCATGGTTGGTGCGTGGGAGTTCTGGGTGAGGTTGGAGATGCTGGGCTGGGACCCGCTTGAGGTGAGTGGCCACACTTGTTTTTTGGACGGGAGGCGCCGGACGTCTATGAGGGCTAACGTGGTCACACAGCGGCCAAGGAGCCTCGACTCGTTCGCCTGGTACAGCGCGCTCTATCAGTACTCTCGTCCTCCGAAGCCACCAGCCGACGACGAAGATGACGACGAAGAAGAATACGAGCCCGCCCTCGGCCCCGACGGCGACCTCGTGGCCTCCATGCTCTCCACCGCCGTCCTCCCGCGCCTCGCGCGCGTGCTCGAAGCCGGCGCGTTCGACCCCTACTCCTCCGCGTGCGTCCGGCGGCTCGTCGACCTCGCCGAGGAGCTCGAGCTCTCCCTCGGGTCCGCGCTCGCCAGCAACAACAAGATGGAGCTCCTCCTGCGTGCGGCGCACGCAGCGTTCGCCCGCGCGGTTGCCGCCGCGGAGACGGCGCAAGGGCCGTTTCTGGAGCTCAACCAACCCCCGCGGTTCGACCCCGGGGCGGTGCCTGCACGCCGGAGGGTGCTGGCGAGGAGGGAGAAGCTGTTGAGGAACTTGCTGCGGTGGCGGAAGTACGCGGGGGATAAGTTTGGGCTAGGGCAGCTTGCCCCGAGGCTCGTCGAGGCGATGATGCCCGTTGCGGAGACCGGGTGGGAGGTTGGGGGAGAGGAAATGATGCGCAAGGTGCGTTGGTATCGTACGCGTTAGTGGGCCTTTTTGTGACGAACATCACATCCGTAGGTTGTAAAGGCACTCCCTGCCGAACTGGTCCCTCCGTCACTCCAGTCTCTTCGTTCTGGATAGCCGGGGACACAGCAGCTAGTGATGAAGTTCCGGCACGATGTTTGAAATTTTTTTCGAGACGCCTTTCGCCCCTCGATTATATTACGTCATAATGTAGAGACATCCGGACTTGTTCTGAGCAGCCATTACCACTTGACCCATTCCGGCCCTCATGCTACCACCTCCACCTCAGTCATGTCATCGCCGCGGTTCTTGCCTGTCAGCATTGCGATCGTCGGATGGGCTAGAGGTGCCAGGTTGAACTCGGTCTCCTCGCCCGGGGTGACGACTTCCTCTTCCTCCTCAGTCTCTTCACCCGAATGCGCCTCCCCGGGAGAGCCTTGGTCCTGGTGCGCCGTGAATTCCCGTAGTGCACTAGCGAGGTCGTCGGCGAGGGGGTCGTCTTGGACCAGCGGCGTGCCTTCTTTCCGTTCTGTTGGCGTCATTCGTTAGCCGCATGAAGGTTATAAGGTCGGCAAGGGGATCCTACCAGTCTCCGTCGTAACCTCTTCCGTAACACTTGCGATCTGTGGCGATACGGAGGCCTCGCCAGCGGCTGCACTGTCGTCGCTGTTGCCCGAACTTTGAGTCCGGACCGCTTTAGTCCACGCAAAAAGGTCAGAAACGCGCATCTGGTAGGCCACAGGGGTCGCCTGAGGAACAAAGCTAGAAGCCCCGGCAGACAGCTGGTACGCAGTTTGAGACCAGTCGGGGTTGTAGCCCGCAGGTATTCCAGTTGGGATAGCGGCGGCAGCAGGGGCGATGGGCTCGTAGAGAACGTGGTAGAGATACGCAGTGCTTTCAGAGGAGAGTGCCTGCGGGGAGACGGTGCTAGCCGCAGTGGAGAACTCAGAGGGAGGCCAGGCAGTGTGAGACGGGGCCGCAGGGTCGAACGAATATCTGGCGAGAAGATCAAGCATGCGAGGATCTTGGGAAGCAGGTTGACTTTGAGCAGCTAGAGATTGGAACTCCGGGAAGGCGTCCGTAGCGAAGACCAGAGGCTGGTCCTCTTGGATAAGCACGTTAAAGGGGCATCCATGAGGAGAGACCGCGCCTTGAGCTGCCTGGGTGACGGGTATCGAGTGATGGGGAACCCTCGCAGACGAGATGTATGCGGCGAGGTCGGGTTCGTCTGTGATGCTGTAGCTAGCTGTCGACACAGAAAGATCTTCAGGGGCTTTTACGGAATCAAGATGTCCAGCATCAGGAGTCTGCGAAGAGCTTGAACTCGAGGCCGAAGCGGGGGAACTGTCCAGGGGCGGCGATCCTAGCAGCGTCGAAATCACGTTGCCCTTGCTGGACACCTCTGGGCATGCTTGCCTCGTTTTGCGTTTGCCGCCCTTGCGCTGCCTTCTGACCCACTTGCGGATCCACGTCGCCTTTCTGTGAACGTCCGACCTTGGTGAGCGGCTCGCCTTCCAGGAGGAGAGAGAGAAAAGAAGGCGCAGGGGGAATAACTTGAAGTACACGTACAGACCCGTCTCCTGTGCAGCACTCTCGATCTCAGCCTTGGTCGCATCGTCGCCCGCACTGTCGTACAATCTGCGTAAGACAGCAAGTTGCGTTGGATCCGCAATGGTGCGTAGGCGTGGCGGCTTGTCTTGGAGTCCCGGCGTGGTTGTTAGCCAGCCAACTAGCAGCGGGGGGTTGACGAGCAGGGTCGCCGGCAGGCCTCGGGTCGCTGAGCGGGCGCGGGTGTTCATTCCCGAGTTGGGTGATTGCATGGGAAACAGTTTGAAGGCGTTGGGGACGCTGTTGGAAGCAACAAGCACTGGCAGGAAATGAGAAGAGAGACTGGGGAGGGAGCTCGACGGGGAGAAGTCTCGCCAAGCAACTGCAACGAGCAAGGAGCCGTTGTCGCTGTTTGCCTCAGTCGAGCCGAATATCTTGAGCGAAGAATCGATCAGCACATTAATTGCGGCGTTCTCTGTACTTTTCTTCTCCGCCCTTCTGCTCGCATGTGATGTTGTGAAGCTAACTCCAAGGGGTGTGGACAGCCACCGCACCCCGCTTCGTGTGGCGGTGACAGGCATAAGTACCCGACTTCATTTCACTGTGGGAATCAAGCCAAAGGAAAGAAGCTGTTCTGAACGGAGAGGTGGAGAGCCTAAGCACATCACGCCCGCGCTGTGGAACAGGCATTTTTAGGGATGTCGGCCTAAGGCACCTCTAGTACAAATACAAAAGAACGGATACAAAGCGCAGAAACCAACAGCCCACGCAACTACACAACCACGGGAAGGAGAGAAGAGTAACTTGTGTCAATCAGTGTCCAAATCACAGCCGTCCTCCAATCGAGCCCAGCGTCGGAGGATCCTCGAACGACTCTAGTACTGATATTGTCCTTCAACCGAAACGCAGCGTCCGAAATCGGCCTCGCGAACGGGCACCGCGGCGCGCATCACCATCTCCCCACCATCCTCCCGACAGCCCAGACAGTCCCGCCCCCACCGACGGGCACGAGCAGGAACCACACGCCGAGGTCCCACACGAGCCGGCGCCACAACCGCCGGCGCTGAAGCGTGCGCTCCTTCGCCTGCAGGAGCTCGTCATGCGCGGACTCACTCGCGGCCAGCCCCCCCGGACGTCCTTGCGAAGACGACGACGCGGACGCGGTGGGCGGGACGACGATCGAGAGCGGGGAGCGCAGGTGGTGGATGACGATGTGCACGAAGGCGGGCGTGACGTACGTGCTCAGGAAGGCGAGGAGGAGGACGAGGTCCGACCCGGTGCGCGCGGCGCGGGTGGGGAGGAGCGCGAGCGCGATGGCGAGGAGGTATGTGAGCACTTTGCTGAGGGGGAAAGAGGTAGCGCGGCGGAGGGCGTGCGGGAGGGGGAGCGCGGGGGATGTGATGAGGATTGGGGGGATGGAAAAGACGAGAGTGGCCGCGCCGAAGACGGCGATGACCCCTTGGAGATCGACGGAGGGGAGGCGCAGGTCCTGTGGTCTTCGGTGTCAGGAAGGAACACGGGCGTTTAAGAGAGTGGCTTACTCGAGGCGCCAGAGACGTTCCGAAGAATGCCAAGGGCAAGATGACTGATACAGCCATGACTACAGACAATACAGACAACATCTTGAAAGACTGCAACCGCGCCGATTTGTTGTTGAGCGGGTCAATAGAGCCCCTCATAGAGGCATACAGTGGTACAGTGGACGTTGTGGTGAAGGCGAATGCGAGGGCAGCTTTAGGAGGTTGTCAATAGGGCGGAAAGTACGGGTATTTCCAGATGACACTTACGGACGCCGTGCCAGAGTTCGCCTAGTGAAGTATTTGCAGGGGCGGGCACCATAATATGCTTGGCGTGCATATAGATAGTACACGAGAACCAGGCGGCATAGGCGACGATGGATATCCAGGAAGTGTAGATGACGCTACGGGAGGCCAGAGAGCGAGCGTTATACACCGGGGCAATGAAGGCGGCGAGGATGAGGGTGCTGATGATTCTCGACGAGATCGCCAGCTCGTCCGGAAAGTATGGCAGCAGCAGATCGACGGAGACTATGCGTAGCGGGTGCTATAGGTCAGAACATCGAACGGGCAATCAAGAGAAAACCGGACGCACATCTGAGGTACAGCGCGGCAACTAGCACCCTGAATGCGCCCACCGAGAACCGCACGAGCTGCCTCAGCGCTATCCTCCTGCCTTCCCTGCCCCTTCCTCTCGCGAACGTCTCAAGCACAATCTCCTCCATATCCGCGCGGCGCACGTACCGTGCGAGCATGTACCAGATCTGCCGCGCGAACGCCGATAGCGCCGCGAAGAGCACAACGCCGGGCACCGCGAGCCGCGCAGGGAGGCCCGCGGTGGGCACGAGGAGCGCGCCGAGCTTGAGGAACGGCGCGAGGAGGTAGAGGAACGCTGTGACGGAGGAGAGCGGGGGAATGGACGAGCCGCGCACGCGCGCGAGCTCGAAGTCCGCCTGATCCTCGTAGTCAGAGTCGTCGGAGCCGGAGAGGGCGAAGCCGGCGTGCGCGGCCGCGGCAGAAGAGGCGTCCGAGTCGCCGTCGGGGACGAGGATGAGCGCGGCAGAAGAGTCGAAGCCGTTCAAGGGCGAGCTGCGGCCCGAGACGAAGGAGTCGGCGTCCGAGTCTGTCGACGGGCGCGGGCTTATTATTGTGTCCATGGCTGGGGGTGCGAGGTGCAAGCCGGGGTGGAGGGACGATGGGACGAAGGGCGAGCCAGAGCTGCAGCCTGCGTCGTGCGAGGGTAATGAGATTGGGGAGCGAGACGTCCAAGAGGCTCGGGACAATTATTTAAGGTGTGGATAAGGAGCGTCGGAGTTTGTGGAGTTTGGACAGGCGGAGAGCAGCTGCAGTGCCAGCCTGCGAGTAGTACACAGAGCTGAGAGCGAGCCGGAGAGAGGGGGGAGAGGAGGAAGAGGAGGAGGGGTGGGCGGAGGAGGAGGAAGAGGGGCCTGGGCGAGGACGAGGCTTTTCGTCTCGAGGTCCACCGTGTACCCGACTGCGCATCCGCCGTCCTGCGAAGGGGCCCCTTCCCCCGATGCGATCTTAACCCGGCCTTAGCGGCCCTTTCCGGGGACGGTGCATTTCGCTCCCTGCCACTGCGCCGTAAGCGTTCTGACAATCTCTGACGGTCAATCTCATCTCTGATGCGCTCGACATTGCAGCTCTACTGCTGGCTCTCACATATGTTTCAAGACTGCAGCGTATCTCAAGACATGACAAAAAGGAACCCTGACTGCGGGAGTGGAAACCTTCATGGGCGCCAACCCGATATGTTTAGCGCACTCAGCGACACCTCGGATCCTTCTTCCGACACTCATCTCCTGACCTCTCCTGACCCCCACTTCATTTAGCACGCTGATAAACTCAGCTACAACCATGCCTAGAGATCTCCCAGGGCTATACTGGGACGAAGAAAAGAAGAGATATTTTCCGGTCGCCTCCAGACCAGCGGGCGTAGGCCCCGCAAAATCCGCGCCGTCGGTCCCGTTGGTTCCCGCGGCCGATGAAAGCCAGAGAGGGTCTGGTCGGAAATCCAAGCAACGACACCTCAGGGGGAGGGGTTCCGACTCTGGCAGCCCGCCTCCTAAACGGCATCATGCCGGGGCCTCCTCTCGGCCCAACAACACTTGGAATATGCTGGATTCCCTTCATCACTCTACGCTAGGCTTGCAGCGAAGACGATGCATACAGTAAGCTCATCTGTATGCGGGTTAAGCGGACGTGCCCTGATCCCATTTATGTAGTCAGATGCAAATACAGCATCTACTGGTCCATGTCCTCGACAAATCTACTATTCCGATCCAGCTGGACGGGCCGGTGATGTCATTATGCGTGAAGGTCTGTACCTACGGATTCTCCTCGCAGAACCCCAAGCGTAGACTGACGATATTCTTCTTGTTAGGGTAGCGGTAACGAGAAGAAACTCCTCGCTGGTGACAGTACTGGCTGGCTGTACTCGGTCGAAACGCAAGACCCCACTGTCGGGATGCGCGAGTTCGGCCTTCGAACGCAGGTGTGCGAACAGCTGCTTGGGGGTGGCTTGATGTATGTTCGCAGCGCTGACGGATAGCATCTGCGCACTGGTAGATAACTTCTATCACTCGGTCCGGCCCGGTGTGCATGTCAGTATGCTTGACAGTTGTCGGATGTCCTGCATCGCCAACTGATGTTATGCTTGCACTAGGGTGACATCGCTGGGCTCACCTGCGCGCCTATTAATAACACGAGAAGACAGCGCCGGGTACGTTCGAATGTTGACTGCACCACCCGTTCAAGCTGGGACTAACAGTGGATCTAGCCTGTGGGTCCTTCGTGAACTACCTCCTCATGTGTGTAGGGATGTCTGGTGCGGTCAGGTGTGGGCTCGAAAAGCGACTGTTGGTAAGTTGTAATGGACGTTCATTCTTGATTCCGTGCCCTGATTCCGCGAGTGTCTTAGGTGGCAATAAAGGTGCGGTATGCTTCCCGGACGTAGAGAGGGACGAGTATGTTCGAATGAGCAAAAACAGCGACGTACTCTCCCTGTGTCAGCAAGACGAGGTGGGCCTCTGATCGCACGCCTCTTCTTGGCACTCTGACTAATGGCGAATGATGGTCATCCTCAGAACATCATCTACACAGGAATGCGCAACGGAGTGGTTGACCGTTGGGACTCGCGCCAGCCCGATGGGAAGACAGATATCCTCGTCAACATGTCCTCGCGCCCGCCTCCATCGGGTGGTGAGGGCAGTAACTGGGGCATCGCGTCCGCGGCGGTCGACCACGTCCGCGTCGTGCATGGGCACGCGCTGCTCATCCGGACTATGCGCGGAGACGTAAGTGGTCTGTTCTATCAGATTCTTCTTAAGGCTGATATTCATATCGCTCATCTCGCCACCATGGCGGACATCTGGGTATCGACAGTTGGAGACGCACGACCTACGCTTCCTGCGTCATAGTGCGCCGTTGTTTCAACTCGCCGGACACGTGCCCAACTTTAAGCAGCTGGTAAGTCGTTCTAGTTTCCTGTCAGTAATAGCAGCCATAGCGTGTGTTCGGGTTGTAGGGCATCGCGGTAGACCCCGGAGAAGACTTCCTGTTCTCGGGAGGGCGGGATCCGCTTCTCCACGTGTGGTCACTACGTACAGGGGAGACCCTCCCACCCCTCGAGATCGACGGTATCGGTTTGAACGTGAATGACGTGCCTCATCCGTACCCCATCCTTGCGATGGAAATTGTGGAAGAGGATACCGGCGTCTTCCTTTGGGTAGGACGTGAGAACCGGGTTAACAGAGTCGAGCTCGGTCCTAGAGGTCTCTTTCGACAGTGACGAAGGATCGGTACCCGGAAATTTGTATCCTTTTACTAAAGCCGATAGATCGCGATAATGTATGTTACAGGCCCAGGTGCGCCCCGAAGACGCCACAGTGCATTGAGTGCTGGTGCGTGGTATGGTATCCCGACGAACCGGCCGTCTCCAGACCCAGCTCAACCGGTCTTATCCACCCGTCTATCCGTGTTACCCGACAAGTTTCCCTCCCTGCAAGACACGCCCACGAAAGGGCGCCTTACGAGGACTCGAGGATGCCCATCTCCTTCCACTTCTCCCAGAGCGCCCCGACGCCGACGGCTGCGCCCGACTGGCCTTTGATGTCTTTGACCTCGAGGAGCTCGTATTCCTTACCAAAGGCGAGGAAGTGCGCGAAGAGGGAGTTAAAGTGGCCCTCGGAGCGGAGATGGAGGATCTGCTCGTAGTGCGCGTGGTAGAGGTGCGCAAAGACACGGAGTAGCTGCCGGTAGACGTGCTTCACCGTCGAGGGGAAGTTTTGCGAGAAATCGCGGCCTGCTCGTGGGGCGCGCGTGGGGGCGAGCATGATACGCCGGACGGCGCGAGGCGCGGGATGGGCGCGGGGGTGAGCGAGTCTGCGGAGAAGATTTACGCGGGCGAGGCGCGGGACGCGTGCACGCACCGGACTTGGTGGGGAACACGGTCTCGTCGTCGAGCATATTCTGCACCCATGTCATGACATAGTCGATGTACGTCGGCGCAGGGAGCTGTACGCTCTTGCGGTCCTGGTTGATCCAGGTGTAGTTCAGGCTGGCGGGACGCGGGAGCGTGCGATCAGCGACAGCACGTCGCGATGTCACGATGTGTCCTTACCCGGGCCCTGCGGACATGGAAGGGCATGTGCTGGCCGTACAGCACTCCGCGAGCACGCCGTAGAACTGATTCAGGTTTGTGTAGAAGTCAAAGACTATGGAATAGCGTAAAGCACGATTGTGAGGCATCTGAAGTCAGCGACGGGGTCGGGTTTGTGCGAAGGGAGGATGGTGGTAGAAAATCGTATACGCACCGTTGACCGCGACCCACTCCATCACATCTGCGTACTTTGGCAGCATGACAATGGTCTTGAAGTTCCCCTTGACGAGCGCGGCCTCAACGAAGGGGCTGCATAGGTAAAGAGGTTTGGGCGCCGATGGACTCGTGGGTGTAGGCGGGGGCAGCGAGTCTGTGGAAGGGAAATTGGCGGAGGTGGGTGTCGTAGAGCGTCTAGGAGGGCGCTGGTTGCGCTGCATAGAACGGCTAGCGTTGGCCGCGATGAGCATCGATGGACCGCTGTGCCCGTGCGCGAGACGCACCCAATGGAGTTGAAGAACGACATCGCGCCCAAGCACTAGCTCGACGGGTAAGCAGAAGGAGCGGTGGTGAACGGGAGTCGGTGGAGCGTGTTGACGAGGCGGACTGCAACGCCCTCGCGACGCGAGGACGAGTTATGCGAGCGCACGTGACGGGTGTAAGTGGCGGGCGGTGTTTGCGGCTGTTTGAATCCAAAGCTCTTGCCAAACAAGGGCAAGTAATGCGTTCTAACGCGGACCAAATACGGACAAACACGCGCGCGCCGCCCTCCGCGTATTGCGCGCCACAGCCGTCGTGTCCCGCACACTCCCCTCCTCCTCCTCCGGGTCCGCGACCCACCATGATGAAGACCCGCCGAAAAAGCAAGGCGGCGGCCGCGGCAGCCGCACAAGGCGCCGCCACACGCGAAAACTCTCCCGCCGTCTTCGCGGTGGAGATCCCTGAGGACGTCGACGTCGACGCTCTGAACACCCTCCTCCCCGACATCAATCTCGCGAACCCCACCCCCGATGCCATTCTGGCTGTATACCGGATACTCTTGGGGCAGTCTGAAGAGACCGAATCGACTCAACGCGCGTTGGAAACCACGCGCGCAGCCCTCCAACGCAAGGAGGTCGAGCTGGAGCAGTCCATCCAGGACCGCGAGCTCGCGGTGTCAGAGATGGATTTGACTTTGAGCAATGCGCAGAAGGAGTTGGCGCAAATTCGTCGGGAACGAGATGAGCTCGGTGTGTTGTCTCGCTACGCGCCGCATTCAGTGACTCCTGACTCTCTTGACTGCTTCGCCTTGTATTCAGCCACCGACCGCGCAAAGCTCCAAGCGTCTCTCAACACTCTATCGACAACACAAACGTCGTCATCTGGGGAAGCGCAGACGCTGCGTCAGCGCGTGGAGGAGACAGAACGCGAGAAGAGAGACCTCATGGGTGTGGTTAGCAGGCTTCAGGAGGATGCTGCGCAACGCGACACCGAGATTCAGACGCTCCGTGTGGACCTCAAGCAGGCTCGCCAGGAGCACCAGGGTCTTGAACGTCAAGTACGGGAACTGAGTTCTGCGGAAACTTCGACGAAGGTTTGTTTCACTTTGCGCGGCGTTGTGCTTCCGGGGCGACAACGGTCTAATACGCGTTTAGTTCAAGGTCGATTCGCTCACGCAGCAGCTCGAACTCGCCAAGGCGGAAGCGGAGCGAAGTACTGCTGAACTTGCTGCCAGGTCGGAAGAATTCGCCAAGTACCGCCGTGCTAAGCACGCCGAACTGGCTCAGATTCAAGCATCACACGACGCCCTTTCGCAAACCCACGGCACGACGGAAAGCACTCTAAAGGCTCTTCAATCGGCACATGCCTCGCAGACCCACCAGCTCACTCAGGCCCTGACGCGCATCCAAGACCTCAAGGGCCGTCTCGCCGAGCAAGAGGCTACCTATTCGAGCGAGGCCGCTAACCTCCGTCGTTTAGTTGCCATGATGGAGGACCGTGAAGCGCAGACCAAGGCGATGGTTGACACGTTCGAGAAGGACATTGCGGACGTACACCAGCGCGCGGACAGGAGAGAGGCCGTGTTGCTTGAGGAGATTGAAGCTCAGAAGCAGCGTGCGGAGGATGCGGAGAAACGGGTGGGCGAGCTACAGGCTGTCTTGGACCGCATGGACCGCGGTGAGTTCCCGCTTCCTGCGTACGCTGGCTCTGTCAGCCAGCCGGGTACGCCTGCTCGCGGTATGTCGACGCCCATGCGTGGAGGCGATTCGTCAGACATCCTCTCGTCCGGCATGATTGGCCTTAGTCCTACCGTGGCTATGGCGAGTCGCGCACAGAGGGGCGGCAAGTCATTCACGGAAGTTTACTCGGATTACGTCAAACTGCAAGACGAGTATGCTCGCAAGTGTGCGGAGTACGACCACATGGACCGCACTCTCCAGTCTGTGCTTGCTCAAATTGAGGAGAGGGTACGTCTAGCCATCTAGGCACATTAGCGTTTGTATTGACGTACCCCTGTCTAGGCACCCGTCTTGTCCCAGCAGCGCGCAGAGTACGAGCGCCTGCAGTCTGAGGCCTCTCAACTCTCGTCGCAGCTGTCGCAGGCACTCAGCGAACGCGATGCGGCTGCTCATGCTGCCCAGGAGAACGGCCAGAAATTGCAGAAGAGTATGCGCGAGACCGAGGTCCTAAACAAGCAGCTCGAGGATATGGGCCGCCAAATCCGTACGCTCCTCAAGGAGCTTGGCAGGCAGCAAGACGCGTCGATCCCCTCAGACGAGGTCTTGGAGCAGGACGAGACCGCTGAGCCCGCCGTCGATATCGAGAGCGTCATCACGAACAACCTGGTCCTCTTCCGCTCAATTCCTCAACTCCAGGAGCAAAACCAAAAGCTTCTCAAGATCGTCAGGGAGCTTGGTTCCAAGCTT
This sequence comes from Grammothele lineata, assembly GCA_002150815.3. NCBI lineage: Eukaryota > Fungi > Basidiomycota > Agaricomycetes > Polyporales > Polyporaceae > Grammothele > Grammothele lineata. The sequence continues at coordinate 441,394 of NDFF03000026.1, forward strand.
GAAATGGAAGAGCGGGACTACAAGGAGGTGTTGGAGCGCGAGCAGCGCGAAGCGGTTCAGGAGGCTCACGAGGCGATCAAACAACTCCAGGAGCAGCTCGAAAACCATAAGCGCAATAGCGAAGTCACCATTGAAACGTACAAGAAGGAGCGCGACACCCTCCGCATCATGCTTAACCGGCAGCAGAATTCGGGCGCTGCCCCACAGGTCAATGGTGTCAACGGTCAAGCCTCTTCTGAGCCTTCGGAGGTCATGAGGGAGCTCGAGGAGGTGCAGAAGCAGTTCGAGACATACCGTACGGAGATGGGTGTCGACAGTTCGCGTCTGCGCGAGGAGTCGCTCTCTGCGCAGCGGGAAGTCAGCAAACTCAACGCGGCCTTGGCAAAGGCGAATGCTCAGGTTGAAGTCCTTACTGGTTGGTTCTTTACTACTACTCTCGAGATGTTGAGCTCAACCAGTGTGTGCAGAGCGTCATCGCATGGTCCAGGAGCAGATCGTCATTCAGAGACGCGAGAACGATGACCTGATCAAGCGTAATCAGACCCTTTACGACCAGTACACTCGCTTTGATATCGAGTGCAACCGCATGACCGAGGATCTCCTCGCGAGCAACGGCCTACTCGAACAGCTTCGGAATGAGTGCGCCAACCTTCGTGCTGAGAAGAAGATTTGGGAGGTACGCACCTCGGCCCAAATTTTGATAGGACAGCCCACGAACCATCACTGTAGAGCATCCAAAGCCGCCTCGTGGAAGAGAACAAGATCCTCGCGGTTGAACGTTCACACCTGTCCGACTTGATGTCTAACGTCCAAAAGATGCACAACGATCTGGAGCGTTCCGGAGAGAACGACCGTAAACGCATGGAGAGCCAACTTCAGCTCCTTGAAAACCAATGGTACGTACTCACATTGGTCTGTCTTGGCTTTACTTAACTTCGGCAACAGCCACGACCTCCGCACTCAGCTCTCGCAGGAGCGCGAATCGGTTAGGCGCGTGACGCTGCAGAAGGAAATTGAGGTCAAGGAGGTGCAGAACAAGATTGAGAAGGCGGTAAGTTGTACGAGTGTTTGTTTTGTTGACCCATCTGACTGGCCATCCAGACCCATGAGCTCGGCAAAACGCGCGAATCGCTCGTTGCTGCTGAGACCAGCAAGAAACACCTCGAGGAGCGTGTCGAACAGCTCTCAAGACAGCTCCAAGGAAACGAGGAGAAGTTGGCTGTTTACGAGCGCAGGGCTTCAGGTGGTGAGACCATCTCACCGCGCATCGATGAGGGTATGTCTCGTGAACAACAGCTGGAAGCTGAAGTTGCTGAGCTCCGGTGAGTTTATGTCGTGGTGCTATGACGAGTATGTGGAAGCTTATCGCCATGATAGTGCCGCACTGAAGGTGGCTGAGGTTGATCTGGCCGCTGCGCGCAACCACGTGGAGCAGTTCAAGGAAATCAGCCAGGCTAGCGAGGCTGCTCTTGCTACCTTGAATGCCACGCACGACGAGTATCAGGCTTCTACCGAGGCCGAGCTCACCAGGCGCCAGGTACGTTACCCATCCCTAACTTTACAACGTCGTTACTTACGTTTTCTGCCGCCAGTCTGAGATAGAGTCCCTTCAGGAGAAGATCGGTTTGGCTGAAGCGCGTCTGGCCGAACTCACACAGTCGAATACCGACCTCCAACGCCAGTTCGATCAGGAGCGTACAGCGTGGGTCAATGACAAGAAGACTCTTGAAGACACCATCGTCGACATGAGCACCTCAGCACAGCACTCACAATCCAACCAGAGCACATGGGAGGCTGAGATCCACCGCCAAGAAGAGCGCGCAAAGGCTGCCGAAGAACGTTATTCGAAGGAAGTCGTCGCCCATGCCGAGGCTCTCAAGAGCGTCGAGGACCTTAAGACCCGCCTTAAAGAGTCTCAGACCGCTGCCCGGGAGGGTCGGGCTGCAGCGGAAACCGCGCAGGCCAAGCTTACGAGTTCGGAGGGGAGCTGGCAGCAACAGCGCTCGGCTCTCGAGAAGGAGATCACCGACCTTCAGACTCGATGCAAGGATCTCGGCGAACAAAACAAGCTCCTTCATCAGCATCTCGAGTCGGTCAGCACGCACGCTGCGCGCATCAAGCAGGCGGCAAGCTCTACCGGCACGGAGTCTGGAGAGGGCGACCTCACGGACGACGCCGACAACAAGCTTACGGAGCTTCGTTCCCTTGTCACTTACCTCCGCAAGGAGAAGGAGATCATTGAGCTCCAGCTTGACCTCAGTAAGCAGGAGAACACGCGACTCAAGACGCAGATCGACCACCTTTCGCAAACCCTGGAGGAGACTCGCAAGTCTCTATCGGAGGAACGCGAACGTGCTGTCCAGGCTGCCCTTTCTGAGGCCCAACACAGCCAGCTGGCAGAGAAGATCAACCAGGTTGCCATCCTCCGCGAGAGCAACGCTACCCTCCGTGCCGATTGCGAGACGTACTCGAAACGCGCACGTCAGCTCGAGGCAGACTTGCGCAAAGTCAACGAGGAGCTCGAACCCGTCAAGGAGCAGCTCCGCGTCTCTCAGGCCGAGATTGAGGCGAAGGACCAGCAGATCAAAGCGCTCGAGAGCGAGAGCCAGAGATGGCAAGAGCGTAACACGCAGCTTCTGACTAAGGTTCGTCGCTCACTTGTAACGTTGGGGTTCTTGCTCATCCTTGTCGTCGCAGTACGACCGCATCGATCCCGCGGAGGTGCAGTCGTTGAAGGACGAGATTGCCAAGCTCGAGGCGGAGATCACTGAGCTCAAGGCCACCAACGAAGCTCACACGCAGCGTATTACGCAACTTGTCGAGCGGGTAGGTCACGTTGATCGCCGGAGCACCGTTCGCGTCTGATGCCGTAAACAGAACAAGCAGATGGCCGCTACCGGCAACGAGAACAACACCAGGACGAGGAAGTGGCTGGCCGAGAAGAGCGCAGAGATCACGAGGCTGCAGGAGGCGAACACACAGCTCACCCAGGAGCTCGAGCAGGCCAAGGCCAACGCGCAGGCTGCCGCGGCTGCTGCTGCGCCCGTCGATCCAGCGCTGGCAGAAGAGCTGGAGTCGATCAAGAAGAAGAAGGCTGCGCTTGAGCAGACTCTTGCTCAAGAGCGAGCCTCGCATCTTATTGCGTCCGCTCAAACATCCGACCACACTTCTGAGCTCGTAAGTCTCCGTATTCATACACCTGGACTCGAGATATAACGATCGTCTACAGGAGAAGCTCCGTGCAGAACGCGACGCTCTCCTCCAGGAGAAAGCAGAATTGACAGCGGCGGTGGCGGCGGCTGGTAGCGCAGCGCCCGATGCTGCTCTGACGGCGGAGTGGCAGACGGAGCGGGCCGCTCTGACTAAGGCTCGCGACGAGGCTGTTGCTCGTGCTGAGGTATGTGCCCCTAGTTCTCACACTCAGGATCATGAATGACGTTCGTTCCAGACGATGGCGGCTGAAGTTAACAAGGCCAACGAGGAGACGCAGAGCGCTAAGCAGGCTTCGGTCAGTACTCTATGTCTCCCACACTGATCGACGAGTCACTAACTTCGCGCATGCAGAGCAAGTACACGGCGCGCATCGCCGAGCTGACTAAATCGCGTATGGCCCAAGCCGAGGAGATCAAAGAACTCCGCGCTCAGCTCGAAGCGGCCGCCTCGTCCACTGGCAATGTTGACCTCAGCAAGCAAGCAGAAGAGCTGCGCGCGTTGCAAGAAAGGCTCACGAAGCAGCACGAAGAGGAGCTAAAGGCCGCTGTCGACGCCGCCAAGGCGGAGGCCGCGACCGCTGCGGTTCCCGCAGACGCTCAGGCAGCCGTCGACGCCGCGTTGGCACAGTACAAAGAGCAGATAGCGGAAGAGCATGCGAAAGCTATCGATGATGCCGTCGAGCGGGGACGGAGGGAAGCCGGTGCGCGGGCGAAGCTCAAGGACCAACAGCTCGTCAAAGCCCAGGCGAAGGTCAAGGAGCTCGAGGCTAAACTTCTTGAGATCGAGGGTGGGGCCAGTACTTCCGCCTCCACTGCTGCGCCTGCCACCACGCCCACCGCTCCTGCTCCGGTCGCAAGCACTTCCGCGTCTGCTGCACCCGCCGCCTCCCCTGTCACTGCGACCCCCGCGTCAGGCAAGGCTGGTCTTCCTACGTCGCTTCCCCCGAAGCCCACGCCCGCACCCCGACCTCCAGTAGCCGCTGCCGGTCGCGGACGAGGTGCGGGCGCACCACCTGCCCGGGGTTTGTCTATCCGGGGTGCCGCACCTGGAGCCGCCGGGCGGGGTGGCCCCGCCGCCGCCGCTGTTGCGGACGCTGCCGCCGCCAACGCTGCTGGGGGAGCAAAGCGCACGCGTGAGGGCGACGCCGCAGCGGACGATGCGGCGGCGAAGCGCCAGAAACAGGGCGGCGGCCCCGTCTCACTGCGCCGGCCGCGCCCCACTGAACCGCCTGCACCCCAGTAGAAGCTGGCTCGTCGTGCGTTTGTGCTTGAGACAGTTTTCTCTCTTTTTACGTACCATCATCTCCCTTGAGTCCATCTGTATTTTTATGTCTTGCGCATCGTTTGTAGTTTACGTTACACATCCTCTTGCTATCTAGCTGCCGTAATTGGCTGTATAGCCTTTCTTGTGTGCTTGCAAACTACGGAAATCTTGACCGGCTCGTCCCACGACAAAGTGACCGGGAG
>NDFF03000027.1:0-62304 GCA_002150815.3 Grammothele lineata
CACAGTACTTCTCGGCGTACATGAGCCCCGCGTCGCCCGCGGCGGACAGCTCCGCGGCGGGCACGGGCGCGACGTGGTTCAAGATCTGGGAGGACGCGCCCGTGTACGAGAACGGCGCGCTCACGTTCCCCTCGACGAGTGCGTCTGCGCTTCCCCTTGTACCTTCTAGACTACAGGCCTGGCGCGGGGCTGACTGACGAGTGAACCTTCTACGATCATAGCGATGGACCAAATCACGTTCACGATCCCCAAGAACACCCCCAGCGGGCAGTACCTCCTGCGCGCGGAGCAGGTTTGTCCCCCAACTTCCTCTTCCCCTCACGCTTACATAATCGCAAATAGTTGCTAACCTCCTCCACAGATCGCGCTGCACTCCGCCTCCTCCTTCGGCGGCGCACAATTCTACATCGGCTGCGCGCAGCTCAACGTCGTCGACGGCGGGAGCGGCTCCCCGGGCCCGCTCGTCTCCTTCCCTGGCGCTTACACCGGGGTGAGTTCCCCATTCATTTTAGCGAGGGTTCTCCTCGGGAGCGCGCGCACACGAAGTCCCGTCCCTGTCACGACGCGAGCGGCTGCGCCGTCGACCGTCGTGCAGATCTCGGGCCTAGAAGCTGCCCCCTGATATTCGGATGCGGCGGGCGGCGGTACCAGTAGCCTACGACGGCGCCGTAGGGGGCGCTCGCCGTGACACTCCGGACGGCGGCTCACGTTGACGGACGGGACGGGACGTGACGTCGGGCGGCTGGCTGACGGCAATTTTTTTTACTGTGGTAGCACGAACCGGGCATCGAGCTCAACATCTACAGCCTCCCGGCGGATTACCCTGGATACCAGTCGCGTGAGTGCCGAGTGCTGTCGTCTTATTGCGCTTCTAGCGCGAACTCGTTGTTGACGGTGTTTCGCGCGATTGGCAGCGGGCCCGGCCGTTTGGAGCGGGTGAAGGTGAAGCGAGGGATGCGGTTGGGAGGCGGGGACGGACGGTACGGCATGGGGCGTGTAAAGGTGCGGGTAGCAGAACAAATTGCGACGTAGATTGCAAGCGGCGCGAGGGAGCGTGCAGTACATCTGTCAGAGAAGCTGCGTCTAGCAGGGGTCACACGGTGTGGCCAAGTTGGGCGCAAAATGGCAGGGGCTGTTCTAGAGCCTCTCGTTCGTCCTGAGCAACATGCGAGGGGGGCTAGGAGAAAGCGTGCTGCGTTGATGCTTAGCGGCGAAGCAGAGGGGGAATCTGATGACGTTGTCGGCGTAAGACCAGAAGGCGTCGGGTCGCGGGAGTGCGATGATCGAGGGCAGAGAGGAGGATCGGGTGCAGACAGCACCGTCAGATGGGGCAGGCGGTTGTGCTCACTCGGGCCCGGAAGAACGGGCCGGGGAGACCGGAGGTGTCGAAGAGAGCTGGACGTCGTCGGACGTGCAGACGTCGATGTGTGGACAGATGTCGGCGGGAGATGGCCCAGGGCCGCGAGCCGGCCGCCCTGCTCGAGCCTCGAGTCGTACATCCCCTCCCTCGCCAGCCACCCCCTGCCACTCAAGCCCTCCGCCTGCCCCTCTCGCCGGTGACCCCTCGTCAGCTCCATCCGCCGGAGATCTTCTACTCGCCCCTCGGAGTGCCCCCTGCCAGCCTCCCCGCCCGCCCCCAGGCCGCCCCGCTGCCCCCCGCCCCGTCCGCACGCATGAGGCGTTGCCTGTTCGACGTCCGCACCGCCCTCCTCGCGCCGCCGACACGCCTCGGACAGCCCGGCGCACGTCGCCCCCATTGGCATGAGCGCCCTCGACGCTCTCGCGGACGTCGTCCTCCTGTCCGCCCGCAGGCAGATCACTCACGCAGGTGCGTCTCTTCTTCCTCGAGTCCGCACCCCTGGGATCTGGGACGCGGGACGTGTGTGCGCAGTGAGCTGACCGGGACTCGCGCGGCGCGCGTATGGGCTATGCAGCTGCCTCGGCCGCGTTCCTTGTGTATGACCTCCTTACGACGCTGGAGGACGAGGTGAGTGTGCCCGTTCTTGCCGCGCTCCTTTACGACCAACCACGATAACATGTACTACCTCGCGTAGATCGAGTATGTCTGGAGGTGAGTGCGTCTGCTGCGCGTAGCGCGTCTCGTCCCATTGAATAGTCCCTGCGCGCTCAGGTCGAGTAATGCGCTCCCCAAGTACCTCTATTTCGTCTCGAGGTATCTGGGCCTCTTCAGTCAGCTGTGAGTGCTCTCTTCCCCCATCCCCCGCGTCTCCAACCATCCGTTCCCCATCAACATTCGATATTGAAAGGCTGTATATCCAGCTTCATGGCCGCCAACCCCCTCCCGATCTTGTACGTGCTCCCCGACCGCCGCGCAATGCCCTTCCACTAACTCTCATCTCAGCTGCCAGGCAGAAATTGCCCTCTCCTCCATGTGAGCCTCATAAAATACCCCTGTACCTCCACGGTACCGACGCCTTCCCCGCAGTATCCTCTTCCTTCTCGTCAACACCGTCGAGATCGGCTTCGTGCTTCGGATAGACGCCCTATACGGTCGCTCTCGCCCAGGTACGTACGCACGCTTACACGCTCGTTTGCTTCGCGCAATATATAGCGACTCTATTCCGGCGCTGACATCACGCAGTGCGAATTTTGGTTGGGCTGGCGTTTGCCGGTGAGTGCTTGCTAGTCTTGGACTCTTGGCTCGAACACCGAGTGCCGGTGCCGAATGCTAACGGCATCCGACTTTTTTCCCAGCGGAACTCTTGGTGCGAATTCAACGCGTGCGGATCTGGGCTTCGTGCGCCTGCTGATGCTGGAATCTGCAGGCTACCGTGCTCACGGCCGCCTTCTCGTGGCCGACCGTGCTCGAGACTATGGTGCCGTACCCTCCGTACTGGCCCATGACGGGATGCCTCTTGTTCGAAACCACGCTCTATAAGCTCTCTTGGTACGTGCAGGCGCCGGATGGACCTACAGTCACGGCTGACGCTCTCGAGCAGGGTCCCGATCCTATGTTTCGATAGTAAGTCGCCCGTATTCAGGCCTTTCGTGACGGGTTTTGCTGAACGATTGTGCCAGCTCTCATGTTCGGTCTCAACCTGTACAAATGTGTCTCTTTCGCGCCCCTGGACAACACGCCGATACTCTACAGCTTATTCCGCGACTCTAGTTTATACTACGCAGTGTAAGCCTCGCTATCGCTATCGCCCCCGCTCGTCTGGCTGATAAGTTGCGATCGTCAGGACCGTCTGTCAGTTCATAGTACCACGCTCTCATCGTGCGCGCCGGACTCACGATTCGCTTCTAGCTGTAACTCTCTTGTGCACTATCACACAATTCTCCGGTCCGACCGACTTGTCCATAATCACCTCCACGTACGTCCCTCCAATCGTACCCCCGTTCGATGATTCACTCAACCCACCCACACCTCGTCATACCCACAGCTGGCTCGGCGCCATCTTCTCATACTCGGTCAGCCGCTATCCTACTTTCCCGTACCGTACCCAGCGATCGCTGACCCCACTTCCGGCGTCGGACAGGGCTGCCACCTCCTCCTGGGCGTACGCAAAGCCGCCGCGCGCAAGCAGCGGCTCGCGACGCCGACGTTCATGTACGACTTTGACTTCGACGCCCTCGCCCCGCCCCACCCACCCAACGGCGTTGGGGGGACCTCCGCGCTCCCCCCGCCCCTCGCCCTTTCCTCCTCGCTCTCCCTTTCGCTCTCCCATCACCCCAAGTCGAAGTCGCGGTCGAGAAGCAGAGACCCCCCCAGAGCAAGAGCAAGAGCCCACGGGAGCCTCCCCGTGCCGACGCTGCCGCCGACCCCAGCCCCGCTCCTGAACCGGATCCTGAGCTCGGGCTCGCGGCCCTCGGCGCAGTTGAGGATGGACGCGATCGAGCTCGTCGCCCGGCGCGGGCCGTCTTCCTCTTTGGGTGCTGGGCTGTCCTTACCCGTGCCACCGCAATTTGGAGGAGCAGGACAGGGCGGGTCGAGGGCGCACGTGTGTGGGGACTGGGACTTCCCGGAGGTGCCTGTCGGCCCGCTGGGGTGGGGGGAGAGGAGTGAGGAGAGCGGGAGCGGGGATGGGGATATGGATGGGACGAGCGAGGAAGGGCGCGGGGCGTGGGGGTGAGATCTGGGCTGGGGTTCGGATGGTGGGTTAGATCTGTTGTATATTGTCGGGGGCGTGCATATATGTACGATACTTCGTGGTGCGGGTACAGAGCGACTATATGAAGCAACGGGGATACTTTGGAGGTCTCTGCCACCCACATTATCCGCCGGCCACGTCCCTCACAGGCCCCCTTTCTCCAACTCCAAAACGTACCCTGTCCCCCCTCCCCGGCCCACCGACTCTGAACATCCTCTCACCGGCCCAAGGCCAGTTCGTCGTCTTGGCTTCATCGATCCTATTCTCCATCCCTATCCGATGATACAGGTCAAAGCCGTCGGAGTCGCGCCCGTGCTTCTCGATGAACATCAACGTTAGCTCTTTTACGGGTGGGAAAGGCCTTTCGGGATCGTAAGCCGTAATCAGGCCTGTTTCAGGATCGCGGTTGAATTCCGTCCTCCACGAGATTAAGACTCCCCACATCTCCTCGGAGGCTACGGACACACGGGCCCTACGTTCAGCGTGTCCCTGTCTGGCGCACGGGGTGGGCTAGAAACATTCCGCTCACCTGACGGCTGGTCGAGAGGCACTAAGACACCTTTGGCAGTGAAAGTAAAATAGCCGTCGTCGGACAAGTGTCCTACTGGGACGTCGTTGCCGACCGTCCACGTCTCTCGCATGCCGATCTCTTCGAACGCGAGCTTTAATCCTTGCGGCATCCGCAGCATCGCCCGGCCGCTGACTGAAGTCTCCGGAAAAAGAGGGAGGAGCGAGAGCTCGGGGGAGGGCGGCAGCTCCGGGGCGATAAACAGCCACTCTGCGGTGCCCCCTCGTTCGAGCAGCACTTGCATGAGCCTGATGGTCGCTCTGAGGCGGTCGTTCTCCTCAAAGTCTCCAACGGGGAGTTGCACGTAGGCAAGGCCCATGATGCTGAAGATCATGTCTACGGGCCGCGACGAGGTCCGCACGAACGCGGAGACCCAGAGGTATTGGTAGTTCATCGCGCCGTTCTCCACCAACATGTGGTTCAAAAGCCGCCCCGAGGGCGCTGAGATGATCCGCAGAGGGAGGTCATTGTAGTTCTGCGCGCGTTCGGGGTCGTGCGCATCCGTCATATGCTCCAGATCGTTGAGCAGATCCAAAAGATCGCAAGCCGCGGAGTGGCGGGGCTCGATTACAAACTTTGCAAGCCTCGAATGATCCCAATTGAGGAGGTAGTCGCGGAATTCGTCCGAGTACGCATCGAGATCCGGAATCGTCCTGGCGAAATTGGCGAATGAGTCGTGCTCGAAGCCGAACAACACTTTGACTGAGTCGCGGGTGATGTTAGCCGCGGCCTCTTGGAGCGTCCACGCCCTGTCGATCCAGGTCGTCGGCTCGTCGAGGCGCGCGAGGCGGACGAGCCCCCCAGGGAGGACCAGACACGGGTCCGCGTGGATGTAGACCGAGAACATCCGCGTGATCTGCCACTTCTTGTCGGGCTTGCTAGACTGCATGATGCAGAGCCGGTCGAGCCACAGCAGAGAGACCCCAGAATGGCGCGCCGCGAGGCACGCGGTGCGCAGGACGCCGATGGTAATGGGATCCGCGTGCTAGGCGCCTTGTACACTGAAGCGGCCGAGGGGCGGGGACGTCCCCTCTAGAAGCTGCAGATCTCTCCACGGATAGGACACCGCGGCGTAGCGTATGTCTTTGGGGGTGAACGTCGGGTATTCGAGGACACGAAGGGTGTGCGAGTCGATGAACTCGTCACAGTCGATGAGTCGGAAACGTTCGGGAGTTCCGGTCTCTGCGAGACCGACTGTTGTGCAATCGAGGTCTGAGAGAGGAACATCAAGGACGACGGTGGGCCAGGAACCCATTAAGGCTTAGGTGTAGGGACCTGCGAGTGGAACATTAATGGGACGATTGATCAGCTCGAGCGTCCAGGCTAACGGAACTGCTTAACTCGCCTTTCGAATGCGGTAAGGGAGTGTCGGATAAGGTCTCTTCAGGTAGGGTGGAGCGGCTTCGCCGCGGCGTTGTTATTGGCTGAGCGAAAGAAGATGAGAGAGGTTTTTGAGAATCAAAGGGTGAGAGGGGCGGCGATTTGTGCCATGCATGATAGGAAAGAGCGGTCGAAGTCGAGCCACGGAAGCGTCTTGAAGCTTTTTGAGTTCAATCGACATCGGCCCGGCCCGAAATCCTAGTATAGCTGTATAGCTTGAAAAATTGGTGAAAGGGTACTGTACTGTTCAGACCAATGCGGCGCAGGGTGTGACGTGTGACGCCCTCGAAAGCTCAAACGGATGCGGCGCGGCGGGCTGTGACGCATGACGGGTTGCTCAGTGCGGCGCGGCGCGGGGTCTCCGACCCCGCGCCGCGCCGCGAAAAAGGGTTTTGGAGGGCTGAACACCCTCGCCGAGGCCTAAAACGGGTGGGGAATCGCGAATCCGCCGTAGGCGGCACACTTTCCCATTTTTCAGGGCATTTTTCGCGATTTTCGCGATTTTGAAGCTTTGTGACACGATTTTCGAGTGCGGCGCGGCCTGCTGTGATGTGTGACGGGTCTCACTATGCGGCGCGGATGACCCCCTTGTGATGCGTGACGCGCCGCATTGGTCTGAACAGTACAGTATGCAATGCATGCACACAAATTCAAGGAATGTCTTAATTAATAGAAAGGAAAGTGTTACTAGCCATGGCCCCGAGTCGAGACATCATCATGATACTAAATGATGAATGGTCGGACTCCCCGCATCATATACTTAGCATATGTAGACACTCAGTAAGTCTCTGATATATATATATGAGTTTCAAACAGGCGCAATGAAGAAGTGAATCTTACCGAGTCGGTTGGATGACGACCCGAATTCAAGTCAGTAAGTCTTGAGACCCAGTGGCAATGCTCGTTGGATGAAGACCGGTGACTAGGACGGTCACTTTACTACCGGCGCTCGACCACGAGTTGTGTCGAACGGAGCCACTCTACTCAGTAACAAAATCGGTGCTTTAGGTAGTGTAGAGTGCAGACCAGAACTTCGTGTGAACGTCCGTCGCACGGTCTAAGTTACCGAAGCAGGAGGAAGGGTGAGGTATTACCGTTGCATTTAAATGAGTTGCGCTGTGCGCCTGTCGACAGGTGGCATGTGTCCACCTGCCGAACGTGTTGTTTGCGTGTTGTTTGTTCGGGCGTCAGCCTCTCGCCATAGAGTCACCGACCGCGCTGGGCCAGTTCGCTGTTCTCCTTCACCACGCTCGGTCGCGCAGGTCGACATCGACGACAACGCCATCGGCGAGCACACCTACAACGGCTGGCCTCACATCTCTACTCTACTATTTACACATTTTAATCTCTAGTTTTGTACACCTCTAATCCCTCCGCAACCCTCCCCATCATGCCTGAGACTCCCCCTCGCGCGCCGCCCGTCAAGTATGCGACCCCGCTAGGGACACGCTGGGAGAAGGAGAAGGCCGCGGCAGGCACGAATGCATTCGAGTACCCCGATGACGCCAAGTACGTCGGCCCGTGGATCATTGGCGAGTGTGTCGGCAAAGGCGCAAGCGGCCGCGTCAAGATCGCACGCCATCGGCGCACCGGGCAGCTCGCCGCGGTCAAGATCCTCCCCCTCCAGCCGTTCCTCAGCTCACGCACGAGCTCAACGTCCACCGCGCAGGCCAAGGCGGAGAAGCAGCGCCTCGGCGTTGACCGCGAGATCATCATGATGAAGCTCATGAATCACCCGAACATCATGCGCATATACGACGTGTACGAGGGCGAGCGCGAGCTGTACCTCATCCTCGAGTACGTCGAGGGTGGCGAGCTCTTCGACTTCCTCGTCAACCGCGGACGCCTGCCCCCGCTTGAGGCGCTCGCATACTTCAAGCAGATCGTCTACGGCCTCGACTACGCTCACACGTTCTCGATCATCCACCGCGACCTCAAGCCGGAGAACATCCTCATCCATTCCCTCAAGCCGCCGCTGATCAAGATTGCGGACTGGGGCATGGCCGCGTTCGCGCCACCGACGCTCCAGCTTGAGACGAGCTGCGGTAGCCCGCACTACGCGAGCCCCGAGATCGTGAACGGACACAAGTACTGCGGCACCGCGACCGACATTTGGAGCTGCGGAGTCATCTTGTATGCGCTCCTTACGGGTCGCTTGCCGTTCGATGACAAGAACGTGCGCACGCTGCTCACGAAGGTCAAGACGGGCAAGTACGAGATGCCGGCCTTTGTCGACCCGCTCGCGAAGGACCTTCTCACTCGTATGCTAATCGTTGACGTCAACCAGCGAATTACTGTGAGTTCTATCTCATGACGTCGACCGCCAGATCACTTATTGATTCTTTAGATGGCTGAGATCTTGGCCCATCCCTGGCTCCAAGGTCCGACTCCTGGCATCACTTACGTCCCGTCTCCTTCCGTGGCGGAGCTTGCTCAACCTATGGCCTCTGCGCTCCACATCGACCGCGACCTCTTCGAGTCTCTCTGTGTCATCTGGGGTCGCCACGCTGACGTCGACTGCATCCAGGCCGACCTGCTTAGTCCCGCTGGTCAGGGTACTCTCGCTAAGGCGTTCTACTTCCTCCTTCAGAAGCATCGCGAGATGGCCATGAAGGAGCACGGTATCTTCATGGACCTTGACGAAGTCCTCAACACGCGCGGAAAGATCATTACCAAACAGTACGCTGCTCCCCGCTCGAAACCTGGTCGTCATTCTTTGGATCTGTCTCGTATCACTGCAACTGTGCCTCCTCAATATCTGCGATCCAACCGTACTGCGCCTCTGCCGCCTTCTCGGACGCCGTCGCCTCCTCGGCTTACAATTGCCACGACTCTTCCAATGGAACGTGCCCCCTCGCGCCCCCACCCGCCCTCTCCGGTCGGTCCTCGTCCTCAGAAGCCTCGCCCACAGAGCAACAGGAACTCTGCTCATCTATCGAACCCGCCGTCTTTCGTGCCGAACCCTGACATCGCTCGTGTTCGTTCTCAGACCGTGGACGACTCTTCAGTTCTTCAATACAGAGAGCGCACCGCACTCCAAGCTCCTCAGCGCCGCACCGTTCTGCCGCCCATGCGGCGTGGTGCCATTAGCGCTCCCGTTCAGCAGCGTCACAGTCGTGTGGAAGCGCAAGGAGCCGGTCTGTCGCACCATGTTATGTCTGCATCTGGGTTCATACATGCGCCGATTCCTCTTCCTGCTGGTGTTCAACCCGTCTTGCCTATCCTGGCCTCACCGCGCACCGCGAGCGATTACTCTGAACACACTGTCTCTGGGGGACCGATGCTGGCGACACCGCGATGCCCGGAGGTGGAGATGCAAACGCCTAACCTCGCCCACCCATACGCATCCGGAGGACCGCATGTCACCCACTGGGCTTCTCAGCGGGAGTCTGTATCGCGTCATCAAATCCAGCGGCCGGAGCATCGTCCCGCCGTCGATCAACTGGCGCCTCGCCGCTCTCTGCACTGGAACTCGTCTGAAAACTACACGGAGAGCGCATCTGCGAAGCACTACAGGTCGGACAATAAGGAGAACGCTTCGGTTCCCGGCGGCTACATCACGCAGGCGGACGGCGGACTGGGCTTCGGACATTCAGTACCTATGGGGAAAGAGATGGGCAACCTGCTCTTCCTCCAGGAGGCTGCGAACGGACAACAGCTCGCTCCGAGGAAGGAGCGCAAGAGCAAACGTACGTCGCCAATCATTCTCCCACGTCCTCTCGCTCACTCCCTTCGCAGCAGCGCCACTCGACCTGCATGGGGTGCCTACCCTGCAAAAGCGCGCCACGTTCTCGATCGGTTCACCCCATCCGGGATCGCCGACGTCTGCCACGCTGTCCCCGGGCGGGGAGGTCCGCGGCTGGTTCTCGAACCTCTTCCACTGGAAGGTGCAGTCGATCATGCTCTACTCGGTGCTCGATCTGCCCTCGACGCGCGCGGAGACTGTCCGCCTCCTCGAGTCCTTTGGCGTCGCCGTCGCGTCTGAGGAGGGTGTCCGCGGCGGGCAGTGGTCGGGCGCCGGCATCGGGAGCGGGAACGTCCTCCTCTGCCGCGCGCCCGACGATGCACAGAAGCAGCTCCGCTTCCGCGTCGAGTTCTCCTCCACCGTGACCGCCGCCGAGGGTGCGCGGGGCCCGCCCCCGCCCCCGCCGGGGTACGACACGGCGATCGGGATCGCGCTCGAGAAGGGCTCGGTGTCGACGTTCAAGGGCCTGTGCCACCGGCTCCGCGCAGAGTGGCGGCTCGACGCGCTCGTCTCCCCGCCCGCCGGCGCGCACGTGCCGGGCATCCAGCAGCAGTTCATGCCGATGGTTTGAGGAGGGCGCGGGGCGTGATGCGCGCGCGTAGAGTGGGCGGTCTTACCGGGACCGGGGCCGGGTACGTTAGAGGAGCGCGATCGTTGGGTATTTCCAGATCGCCGAGGAGGCTGAGGAGATTTGCATGATGTTTCGGCACCGGTGGAAGATCACCTCACACGGACGCGACGTGCTTCCACGGACATTCCGTTGTACATTACTAGTTAACCACACTCCTTCAAGATCACGCGACTCGTAACGTAGGGTGATGGCGCCCATAACTTGCAAGCATGACGACGTGAATGATGAACTCGAGGAGTGCTGACTCTAAGGTGGCACCATGGTTGACGTTTAGAATGATATCCAGCACATCAACGTAATACGAGCAGGTCACGATGGGAGTTTTGCATCCGGGAACGGGCTGCCATCTCACTCCGGCAGGAGGAAAATGACGTTGCCATCTTCACCGGTTTCATGAGAATACTCATCGGTTTCAGTTGGGCTCGCATTGCTAAAGGCACTTTCAAAATTGTGTACACAGTATGCGGGAATCGGAGGTACGCTGCATAGGACGTGCCGCGTTCCGCGGGCCCGTGTGCCAGTGATGTCCGACCTTCAATCGGTCGATATTCCTCCGAGGAGCTCTAACAAGCTAGCGTGTAGGTTCACGCCATTTCAAATCATTCAAATCACACTCGATTATCATGTCCTTGTCTAGGAATGGGAGAAGCGGCTGCAAACGACGGTAACATCTACGATTCGCTTCGAAATGTCGCCAAAGTATGACTAATCGGGCGCTGATGTCACTCGACAATGTGCGCCGGTCCTTTCGGACTCGGGTCCAGACGAGCGGCTGCAGAGCAAATACTACGCGCTACACCTCCCTCACCTTTCGAATTCGGTGGAACAGCTACTCTGAGTCCCCGAGCTATCGGGCTATGAAAATCACATCCCAGTACCCCGATCGGGAGCACCAAAGTTATTGAAAATCGGGAGCAGTGCGAAATGCTTGTAGATCCTCCGGAACTTCTTCCATCAGGTCCTGTGCGACCGGGTCAGCCTCCTTTGAGCCATACGTACGGATCGGGCGCGGTGTTGTCGAAGAATACTTAATAGTATACGCGAAAACAACGAGAAGCTGCAGCGATATCTACATACATGCGTGCTGTGCTACAAAGCGGTGCGAGGGGCTACAATGGGCGCGAGCGGAAGAACATCTAGGAAATAATTAGGAGCTAGCAAGAAAGCGGAGAGCAGATAGACCGGTGAGGGTGTCTAGTAGGTGTGATATGATACATAGGATATAAAGCCGCGGTGAAGCAGTGATGAGAGCAAGACTAGTCGACAAGAAAAGAAAGCTATGGGACAGAAAGGGCTGTATCTTCGTTCATTGCGGATTGGGGACGACCTGAGAGAGCCTGCACGGTGCAAGTCCTCGGGCGGCACCGCCGCCGAACATCAATGATAGACTCGGCCCGGGGAGCGCGTCGGCGTGGACGCGTGGGCGATCCTCTGGACCACCAAACGTGGGGGCCCGGGCGGGAAGACCGAGCGCCCGGGTGCCTGAGGCCCACGGCAGGCGTGGGTGGGGGCGCGTTCAGTCGATGTTGTGCCCGCAGCTGAGGAGGCAGGTCGCGACCAATGCCGGCTCGAGGAGGCCGAGCTGGATTGCCTCCTGCGTGAGCTCGAGCGAGACCGAGTTGGGGACGCGTGCGACGCGGCCGAGGACGCGCGGGGCGCTGCTGTGCAGCTTGTACAACTAGCGATGGCACGGCGCGAGCCGTTCATCCCGGGGGTCGGTTGGCGAGGCGCGACAGCGTGCGCGGAGAGAGGATGTGCCGTGTCCGGCATCACCGCGAATTTGGTTTTGAGGGCCGGCGGGAGCGGAGGAAAGGACGGGTCGGGGAGCACGCGAGGGTCAATGCTGCGGTCGTACGTGGTGAGGAGAGAGACGTACGCAGATGAAACCGTCCATCGGCGCCCAGGCGTACTGCACGCCCTTGACTTCCATTACCCTACGGCTGCGTCGCGGGCGCGTCCAATGTCAGCATGCGCCATTCACAGCACTCGCCTGGACCCGCCAGGAAGAGCCCTGGAGTGGGGCGGCTCGTCCAAGAAAAGAAAATGACGCACGTCTGGTCCGACGCGAGCCTCAGCCAGTCGCGTACACGGGTGCGGGTCCCAAATCCACGGATCTCAATGGACGCGTTGGGCTGCCACTGGATCATCGCCGCGTTCTTGGCCTCGGGGTCTTTGAAGATGGTGCACGCAGGACCACTGGCCTCAGTCTCGACCGTGTACATCTTGCGCCCGCCAGGGCCGACGATGCTCGAGTTGAGGATCGTCGTCTTGAAGTTCGTGAACGTGAACGTCGCGGTGTCGGCGTTCGCGCCGGGTGTCGCGAGTGTGGGCAGCGCGCCGTACACTGACGGTGCCGCGCCGCCCTGCTGGCCCCACTGCTGAGCGTACGGGTTCATGGTAAACGAGTACAGCGTGGTCGGAATGTCTTGGATGAGGGTTGTGTCGAGTCGGATGGGTTACTCTGTGCGGTGTTCTGTGCGGGCGGGGAAGCTGTCGTAGAAGCTGCTGAGTAGTAAGGAGAAAGAGTATCTTCATAGCTGTATATATATGGAGCATACGCAGCGGAACGCCAGGAAACTGAGGGCGCGCCATGGCAAAATGATGGAGGTTCAGAGCTAGGAACGACGCAAGTCCAGCCTAGCTTGTCGGGAAGTTGTTGAGATCCCGAGGTGTGCCGGCTAGTAGCAGCGAAGACTACAAGGGGACAAACGGCGGGCATCTCCGACGACGGCCAGTTTCACTGCTGGATCCGTCGGTAGCACCAGCATTCCCGATTGTGCGGACTCTGGAGCCCTTAACCGTACAGCCTGTGGACAATCATAATGACTCTCGATGAGTGCAAGAACAGCATAGAGTTCTATCCTGCCTATTCGGTTTCAGCCACTGCACAATGCGGAGGAACCGGGGAGGCGTAGGAAAGTATGTGCGCCTCTACCCACCGGAACAGAAGCCGCAGAGGTTGCGACGCGCCAGTGGTTCAACTTCATAGGCCATGGCATTGTACTCTCTAGTTTCACGGGCAATCAGGAGTCAGAGGAAGAAATGATAGGCTCCCGTGAGTACGAGTATGCCAGCGCGGCCGGCAATGTCCGGGAAGCCACGTAAGCACGTGGCCGACCGCCACGAGAGATTAGCGATCGGAGAAGGGATCAGAAGCTCGCGTGGTTGACTCGTGGGCGCGATCCAGCGGCGGCGATGCGCCACAGCTGGCGGGGCGGCACATCCGTCCAGGCCCGCGTGTGCCCAGCGGTGCTCACGGTCCCTTCGGCCGTGCCGACGAGTCCCACTATTTTCATATTTCATGGTGAACTCCCACAAAACGTCTCGCTTGCTCGCTCGCGGAGACCGTC
This sequence comes from Grammothele lineata, assembly GCA_002150815.3. Lineage (NCBI taxonomy): Eukaryota > Fungi > Basidiomycota > Agaricomycetes > Polyporales > Polyporaceae > Grammothele > Grammothele lineata. The sequence continues at coordinate 13,787 of NDFF03000027.1, forward strand.
ATTCAATACGCAGGCTGCGGAGTTGTGTCAGGAGGGTATCCAGATTGCAATGACACTGTAAACAGGTTGTATCACAATTTAATACGGTGCACAAGTTCCGGGGGAGGACCGAAAGTCCGACGCCAGAAAGCAAGTGATGGCCCGTGGTTCCATCGTAGAAGACAGTAAATTGTCGGCCCTCGTACGGACTCAGGGCCCAGACGAAGATGGTGGAGTTCCACGCGGTGGCACTACCCTGCGGCCGCCGGTCACCCGTACCTTTCAGCAGATGGCCCATACAGTGATTTCTGAATTCGAGAGCTAACGCCCTACACATCAAACGGCACTAGGAAACGTCCGACCTATGTCTCGGGTGCGTTCAGCAGTAGCCGTAAGATTAAGTGATCTTGGTGGTGCCAGAACGCCAAACGACTATCAGTCTCTCACCGCGCCGGCACCTCCTGTCTCAGCCTGTAGTATGACGACGATACAGCTGAGTCTCCGTATAACGTCATCATACAATGAAATGCTCACCAAGAACATCGATGTCGACATACCCGCACGAGCCCGTGGATCCGACTCGCCACGATTCTGACTTTAGAATAGCACAGCGCGCATTGCTATGATGTGTGGCATGTCATAATGATTATACAGTTATGCGGAACCGATAACATCGCCTCTTCCTTGCTCGCGCTCCTTTTCTTCGCGACTTGGAAGAGAAGCATTGCAGGCCGAACGAGGCGGCGTCCGAAACCATCGTCATCTTGCAACTCCTGAAAGCGATGTGGAAGATACAAAGCTTTAGGTTAGAGCTAAGTAGCGCCTGCTTTAAAGAAGAAATGCTGTACGCTCCCGGACCGTGGCGCAGACGACGGCAGCGCTCTGCGGCAAATCGATGCGATGCGCACGCAACAGCGCCCGTTGGCCTTCACATAGGCAATCAAGGACAAACGTGAGAGGCAACTGACTTTCCTACAGGTTAAGCAGATATCCCCAACAAGTAAGCAGGCTAACTGGCGATCGATACGACCACCAGAGACACCCATAAAGGCATCCAGACGCAACGCAGTAACACCCTGAAAGGCTCTGCAAAGCAACTTGCCATGTAGAGCCATCGCAACGGTGACTCGGGACCGAGACTCTGCGTCAGAGTAGAACAAGTCGGCATTGATGCTCAAGACCACCGACTTCTCGTAAAGTGTGACTTGGGTTAACCCCTATCACGTTTCCAAGGAACGCTTCGACTCTGGAAGAGACTCACCCCGTGAATCCGTGAGAGGCCGCTCGCTCCGAATCGTCTATTACATTCGGGGAAAGGATGCGCTGGCAAAACGAGCTCACTTCCGTTTGAGAGCGGAGCGGCGGCGGCGGCCGACGCGTATCGATTCCGGGGCGCGAAGGAAAGCCTTTGAGTATTCGAGGTTTGCCAAAAGAGTCGCGCTGGGAAGAAAGTTCGGAAGTGGCGGGCGCCGCCGGATCCGGGGGCACAACTTGTCGAGTAGCAAGTCTCGAAGGCCCGGATAACAGGCGGCGTGTCCGCGTTTCGAACCTCACACGCCAGCCCTAAGGACGCCGACGGGGAAGCTGGCCATGGGTGAGAGCCTCGAGACGAAAGTCCAACTGAGCTGGCGCCGTGCCGCACAGATGACGCGTTCGGCGAGCGCCGAAGGCCGTCGTGTGGCTCCCACGTGCGGGTGGCTGAGCGCCAAGTACATAGTACTAAGCGCGGCGGGTCTGCGCGCCGTGCGCGGGCGTCCACTGCTTTAAGTTTGTGGGTCTGATCATCGCGCGCCCGGAATCGGGTTGCTCGCGCCCACTTCATTTTGCAAACATAGTCATTCCACGTGGCATCGCGGTGTTTCGTACAAGAACAGAGGTCGGGCGGGTCCGCCGCCGTCAACGACATAGCCTTAAGCTAAAGTTCTAAGCTACAACCACCTCCAACAGGATCCTCCTGGCACGGTCCCACAAGCCAGACCTCGCACATAGCACTTAACGCTGGGGTTTCCTTTACCCGCGTGATTTTCGGTGGACCTCACCAGACCTCACTACAGCGCGCTGCGGAGACGCCTCGAGTCCTCGCGCGCACCGCGCTGGCCGTATCACGCGTCCCAGCCGACGCTCTTCCCGTCCGACGCCGCGTCCACTTCCACGTCCGCTTCGGAGTTTGCGGCAGCCGAAACATCGACTTCCTCGAAGCGTGCGCACTCGGACGTGCCCCGCGCAGGGAACAAGGCGTGCAGCGTCCAGTAGACGAGCGCGGAGACACCGAAGCCGGTGAAGAACGACATCTCGTAGATGCGCGTCGCGGCGAGCGGCACGTTGCGACCCGTCGCGCCCGCAAAGCCAACGACGTTGATGAGGATGCCGGAGATGTACGCGGCGTATGCCCTAGAACAAGAACCGGAATCAGCGGGAGGAGAACAAGGAGCATGGGGGGTAGACCGACCGGAAGTTGATGCCATAGGTGTACCAGTACCAGCCGTCGCGGTTAGCACGGTACAAGTCTTTCACGTTGTAGTGACCTTTGTGGATCACGTAGTAGTCCATGATCTACCGCGTCGGGTCAAAATCGTGGCGACTAGGACATCCTATGAAGTATAGTCACGAACCATGACACCCGCTATGGAACTCAGGAAGACTGAGTAAGCCGACAGGTACGACGTGAAACTATTGCTGCTCTTGAGCAGGTTCCAGGGACACATAGCCAGTCCGACAATCGCTGCGACGTATCCACCTCTACGAATATTCTGCCAAGTACAACTTTCAGCTCGTAGGCATAGCCGAGAATGAGACGTGTGACGCACGATGAAGCGTGGAAAAAGTGCCGTCAAATCACATCCAGCGCTGATGGAGTTGGCGGAGATATTTGTGCCCAACTGTATATCGATCCGAGATAAACCTCAAAGAGTCCCGGTATAGAGCATAGACGACAGACCTGCGCGATAATGAAAGATGCAGAAATGAAACACACGCCAAAGCGGGTCGCGTGGCTGGGTTCTCCATCGAGGAACTTATTGAGGAGGTCGATGGGCGACCAGATCGCCTCGCCGTAGATAGCTTGCGACGACGAGCTCACGATCACACCAAAGAAACTTACGATGGAGAATCCAAGGGGAACGGAGAGTAGTTGTGGAAGACCCGCCGCTGAGGGTGTATGGGCTCGAGATGCGAAATCTGGTGCGTTCCTATGGCGCGATATCAATTGCTGTTCTCAAATTAGCTAGACGCATGAGAGAAACGTACGTGACGAGCGTGGCCATGTTGCTAATGCATGACATCAGACTTGAAACCATGGCCCAACCAAGCTCTGACCCGTGCAGCTTGCCCGGCTGGTGGATGATGGGACCAACACCGTGTGCCTTTACGATGCACCAGATGAAGAACGTGATGCCCGCAATGGGGACGACGATTGCCTTAACCGTAAAGAGGTGGCGACTATAGGAGAGTAAGCGCTGAATGAGCGACGATCAACTGCTGGGACGCACATTTTGTGGATCGGGAACCAGATTGCGGGAAGGGAGATGAACCAGAAGAGGAAGAAGCACATAAAATCACGCGTGGTGATGCCCGCGGACTCAGGCAGGTGATTGGCTGGAACCTGATGGTTAGTCAACGTCCCGCTCACGAGGTAACCACTCACGGATGTTGTTCACAGACGGCCACATCGCTCGAAGCATCACCAGCACGCAAGTACCTCCGATGCTAGCCTGAACGCCGTACCAGATGCTGTGACGTCCATCAGCGCCGCGGTTGAGGGATGAAACTACCCGGCACTTACCAAGCCATTGCTCCACGGTTGAACACACACCACAAGCTCCCCCAGACACCGAAACTCGTCCGGGCGACAACAGGAAACGTCACATGGAAGATGGCGCCGGGACGCGCATTCGCGACGATGAACGGCGCGACAATACCATAGCCGATCCACACGCAGACCCACGCTTGCCACCAAGATAGTCCGAGCTGAATCATGGACGATACAATCATCCATCTACGCAGGAAATCAGCACAGGTTAGGACCAAAGGCAATGTGTTGACGAACGTATTGATGTTGAAACTGTCGGCAACCCAACTGTGGATAGCTAGTGGGTCAACGTCATGACATTACAGCATGAAGGCATCTGAGACGCACAAAGCGATGAAGTTCCATGTCCCCCATGTCCGCTTTTCCTCGGGCACAGGCAGGAGGTCCTCATTCTGATCCCCCGCCGTTCATCATCAGCGATCGGATGACTAACCCGGGGTATCAAGCGTCCTTGAAGTGGTGACGTACCTGCAAGAACGTCTCGGAGTACGTGAGACCCCGCGTATCCGACACCTGGAGCTTCTTGACGATCCCCATGGCCGCTTGCACTTTGGTTCGGGGCGGAACGTCGCCGCGAGGATGTGGTAAGAAGCGGGCCAGAAGCGTTCACCCCACGTCTGGAGGTCATCTTAAGTAGCGACGCCGCAGATAACGGTGCTTCTTTGGAACGAAGATTCTGTCTCTGGGCTTCTATCGACGTGTCTCGCTAGCGTGATAAGTGGGGGCACTGTGGGGGGCCGCGATAAGAAAACTCGGACAGGAAGAAGCTTGCCCTTCGCAGTAACTGGTCATTTGATCTACTAGTTGAAAGCTGGCGAGGCTTGGCATGGCTTGGTTGAACTTATACCATTCAACAAGTCAAAGCTCACCTTTCTAGTATAATAAGGTGCTATGGAGTTCAGAGTTGTGCAGCACAGGCCGACGTGCGTCTGAGTCGTCGAGTGTAAGCGTGACATTGGGGCAGCGGCGGTTGTGCGAAGTTTGATGGCACGCGACACCTTCGGTTACATAGATAAGAAAGTTTCTTGGACTGGGATTAGCCGCCTACGGGGCGCTTGCCAGTGTTTGATGGCTGTAACGTGGTTCGTTCGGTCAGATGACCCTCGACTTGGATCAATGACTATTTGCAAGTGCCTGGTGTTGCCGACGAAGGATGTATTGAAGTCTATTGAAGTGGCGAAGACATCTCTTCAAGACATCCTTCTCGTGACCCGTCCGAGGACTGCCCAAAGCGAATCTCCGAAACTCAGGCTGATCAGACAGTACTGGGCACTTATACGATGATAGTGACGTCACAGTTGGCGCAGGAAGGCCTCGGTCATATTCTCGCCATAGTCCGAGTTTGACGGGATACGAATCCTAGCCACCCCATAAGCGTTCAGTGGATACATTGTGACCATGACTTGGAATCGCTAGACCTACCGCTGAGAGAAATCTATACGGAGCGCTGAGATCTACAGACTCCATCGCCTGATACCCCAGGATTGTCGTCAGTGTAACTCCGGCTCAAGTCAAACATGACAAAGAAGACGTGTGGCTGATTACTCACCGAACATCAGAATGAGCACACCCAGTTACCGTTGTGCAGCGCGATGACGACACGCTGCGCACGTTCTCGCATCTCGTTTCGACCTTCCAGCAGGCGGAAACCTGACCACGCCGACTCCACCGATCCTCAACGCTTCGAATGTTAGTGAAGTCTGTACGTGAACTTCGCCCTAGAGCCCAAACCTAGCTGCATCTCGCCCAAAATGATCAAATGACGGCAATGCGACGAGACAAGCCTAGATGACTGAGCTCGTCCAAACGTCTCCGGATTTGGCTTCGTCAAAGTTGCTAGCTCGAACGCTAGCGCAGAGCGGTAGTTGACTTCGGAGCGCGGCAAGATTTTACGGCATGTACGGCAGCCGTGTCTCCGCACCAGCGCCCCCGAACGCCTCCGTCGACAGCTTCTCTATCCCACGTCGGTCCGGCGCAGTCTAATGTGTTGATATCCTGTGGCAACGAATTTCCATTTGACTGTGTTTCGACGAACGGGTGCGGATTGGGAGCTTCTATCCGTTACCTAGTCCTGTGAGGTGCTGAAGGCTTATTCGGCCGATCAGCTCGGGGGACATCTACAGCGTTTGGTGTCTATGCCTTGGACAACCCCGGCTACCAAAAGGGTATGCTTTTTCAGCAGTTTGCTATGAAACAGCAGTAGAGAGCAAATACCTGGGAGTAAGGCTTAAAGCACTGGTGCGCATCAGCCCACATTAAGCACCCTGTAGTGCCATGGACCTGAGACGATCACCCCTAAGCCCCTCTTCCACGAATCTGCAGGTGATCGACGGCCTCTAAGGTGTTTTCGCCCTTCTACAACAATAACCCGATGGCGCGCGGGTGTTGAGCGCAACTTGGGTCCACAGCAAGCGCGAAGCAATCTCGCAGAATCAGGTAGATGATCGTACACACCATATTATTACAATCCGCAGGCCCCCGAGAGTCCGTAGTTACGATATGAACACCTTCCGCAGCTCATGAAACTGGCGCCGAACCCGGTCAGGATCGCGTGGGTCGACGACGTAACCGTCGTTCCGCGCGGCCATATCCTCCAGTGCCTACATAGATCGTGTGTCAGCACAGGGCGGCGGTGAGATCCGAGTAAGGAAGCAGATGCACGAACCTCTTTCGAATATACCTGCCCATTTGGGAACGCAAGTGGCATGTTGTCTGCGTCCATGATCTTGCCGCTCAGCCGACAAACGATCGTTGAGTTGACGTGGTGGCTGAATGGCACTTCCTTCGCGAGCTGGCCTAGGTCTGGACTGCAAGTCGGGCAGTCCGCATTGCGTGTCTCATGGACGTAGCACGCGGGCAACTTGAGCGATGCGAGCCCAGCATACATGGCGAGGTGCATGAGCGGCTCGGTCGGGAGGGTACTGAGGTGGTAGATCGCGAGCCGGAAAGACTGGATGAGCGTCGTCCATCTGCTTGGGTCATACAGCCGCTGCAAAAGTAAACGTTCAGTGCCTTCGGTCGTCAAGATTGTGAAGCGATCATGTGGACAGAACATCAACGCCGAGCGTCAGGCGCAGCGGGTGGAACACGCCGTCCAGTGGCTTCGGGGGAGGAGACCGCGAGTAGCACTCAGGGGTACAGCCTTGTCGGTAAGCTTCACAGTTCTCTGGGTGAGACCGGGCACCGCGAGCCGCAGTGACTCGAGTGGGCGGCAGGCGCCACACAGCGGCCGCAGCACATCGCGAGAACATGACGAGAACTGTTCCTCTTCCAACTCGAAGTCGCTATCTGCAAGCCTCCTCTTCGAGTTCTAGTACGCACAGCCCGCTGAAACCCGAAACCTTCGCGGATAGAAGAACGGATCAAAAGCAACGGCACAAACCTTGTAAGGCCCGCATGATGTGGTCGGCGGGAATGCCAGGAGCCCAGAGGCCTGAATAATCTGTGCATGGTGCGTATCATTCCACGGGAGAAGGTGCCTCTTGTTGTATGCCATCGCTTCAGCCACCTTGCGCGCACGGGCAAGTTCGATGTACTCCTGCAACCGCAGATCGAACTCCAAAGTGTTCTACACCTTGGATTAACCGCTATCACCTCAGACATGCCAGAGTAGATTTGAATACCTTGAGTTTCCGAAGCGCCGTTTTGTTTTCACTGCACCAGACTAGAGCTTCTGCGCAGCTTCTTCGGTTGAGGGCATCTTCGATTCGTCTAATGTCCGAGAAAAGGTCGATGTCAACAAGTTTCTGCCGAACAGCTGTGAGTTACCGTGCAGCGCTTAACAGAACAAAGGGGCCTCACCTCAATTCCCTTCTGAGAGGCGATCATCCGAGCAGTCTTTTCTTTGCCATTACGCAGGCACCAGTCGACCAACCATCGGTCAAGTCGGACATCGGCCCATCGCGTAAACTCAGGCGACGTGGAAGAGTCAGCCTCTTCGATTGTGGCGAGGTGCTGGAATCGTTCCCGCATCACGCCTAGAGTCGGCGTGCCGGCTGTCTCCTGCATATCGGCTAACTGGATGACCGGAACGGAGACAGGACCGTCAGCGTAAAGCAACATGGAAACGGTGAAGTGGCGCTTTATGATCGCGTTTGGGAACAGACCTTACGCTTCAACCCTTCCACACGTGAAATCATGCCCTCGATTGCCTTGACGGCATCGTCGGGTTCGGGATCGCGTTGAGACAGGTCATTGGCGGCATTCTGCACGGCGCCCATCTCCTTCTCAATTGCCTTCTGTGATGCCCTGAACACCTTGCGGTAGTTCTCGTATGGTACCTGAACGAGGACAACGTCAACTGGGCGCTGCTCCACACCGCTGCCACGACATAGATACCGCAGGACACTTACCCGGGCGAAGGGTTGCTCGAAGAGCATGACACCCTCCGTATTGATCTTGTTAAAACTCATGTTACCCACACGGTGTCCCACGAGCGGGGGCGGCGACGCGGCGAGGAGCAACTACCGAGGTTTGAAGCAAGCCTTGCAACCGCCCGACCGGAACTCCTCTTAGCTGACTAAGCCATCCGCGCCGTCCGCATTCGGGTGGGTCACCACGTGGATGCGATGCGCCCAACGCATGCGATGTCAACGCGAGGCCAACCGCACACAGCTTGACCCACAACCCCTCCCGGTCCGCGACACCCGTCCACGAAATAGCCAGTGCGACCGTTATCTGTATGCTACGGCTTTCTCCATGCACCACAACACAAGATTCATGGCTAGACAAACACTTGTCACTTCCTCGGTGTGGCGATCGTATAACAAGCCTCAATATTTACTCTTGCCTCGGAATGCATAGTGCAACAGTCAAAATACACCCCTTCTCGCATCCAGTCAACTTACGAGCATGGAATGATACTGCGTCTCTTTTGGTGGCACACAAAGCCAGCACCAAGCACCCGCCGGCGATAGCCAAAAACTCTGCTGGCATCATTACATGCCCACAGCCTTCTATGATCGCAGTTGTCCAGGCTGGTAATGCAGTGCGTTAGTCTCTTTTCTGTGTCCGCCGCCGTGTCTGTTCACAGTCTCGGCCGACAGCATTTGAGGGTTTTCACATCCTCTAGGCGGATGCCACGCTATTTGTGTTGCTTGTATGTTCTCTTGCTGTCTAACCTCTAAGCTATATGTGGGACTCGACGGTGAAAACGCTGCATTACGTGTGGCCTATGAACCTACAGTGCTCCACGCGAGCTCGGTGCGCCCGTGTGTGTATGCTCCATGTATTCATCCTTTCCAGAAGCGTAATCGGCGGCCGGCCAACACCGGAGTGCCTGGAATCCCTCTGAGCAGCGATCGAAGCTCTGCAGGCAACGGAGATAGGTAGTAGATATGCGCCTTCTTCCCCGCTAAAGCCGGTGCGCTCACAAGGCTGTATGTAGGCCCACATTACGGCTGGAGCGTTCAACTTAGTTCACGACATGTTTGAGGTGAGAGACTCTCGAAGAGTTTTGCGGGTGCTGTCTCCTTATTCCTTCCAAAGCCTTCTTGCCGGAATCATTGTCCATTCTAATCCGTGTCTTAGACGAGTGCACTTTTGCGCGAGTCTCGGACATGGTATCGTACGGTCGCCTAGACCGCAGCTCAACTGCCCGCAGCGACTGCCACAAGCCAGCATCCCGCTTTGATGGCAACGTCATCATCTGAGATCGCGCCACGTGTGTGCCCGCCACGCGAGCAGTCGCGTGCGACGCACGTGGAAACCTGACAGGTTCTTCTCGTTACTCCCGAGGCCCGCCACAACGCTTGCTCATCCACACTTCGACGACTCGCCGGTGAGTTTCACCATCTTCCCGCGGGCGAACCAATGACGTACACATAGCTCTGCACAACTGTGGCTCTCTTGTCTTTGAGTGAATCAACTTGGGCGCTCTTCTATTTCACTCACGTAGTCATTGCAAACTTGTTGTGGATGCGGGTCAGGGCACAGCTTACGCGACCTCCTCGGCGACTCTGGCCCAAATCCGAAATTTTAGAGGTGCATCTAAGCATTGCTAGGTACGAATTTGCCAGATACCGCAAATGCTTCCCATATGGTGGCGCTGCAACCTTCTATTCTGTGTACCTTGGCTCGAGGTACCGGTTACCCTGCGTCGAATTTCATCGTGCAAGACAGACGCATTTGCCAACTGCAGTTGCCGGTCTCTGTGCCTCTGTGAGTACTTAAACTGTGCCACGCGAGCCATCCATACTCACCTCACCAACCCCGCAACCCTCCTCAACCTCCTCGGCTCAAACTTCCACCTTCGCTACTCTACAACACCCACAATGAACCCGTACGGTCAAGGACAGTGGCAGCAGCAGGGCAACTCTGCGCCTTCCATTTTCGGTGCACTTCCCTCCGCCCCCGCCGTGCGCGGCGCGTCTGCGCTGCAGCCGGACTGCGTCACATTCCAGCTCGCCAACTTCAAGACGACGGTGCTCAATTCGACCGTCTACGGACCTGGACAGCGCGCCGCGTACCGCATCGTGACCGACGCCAGCTCGCCTGCCCGCACGGTCTTCCAGGACAATGAAGGCCGCACGATCGCCATTATTCGCTGGGATGCGCACGCGCACATCGAGATTCGTGGCATCGCTGCCGAGCAACGTGCTCGCGACTGGCTCAAGCTCTCTTCGGATCAGAGGTGGGTGCACACTCAAGCATCTCCTCTGTCGTCGAGTGGCTGGTTCCAGAAGCTACATGCTAACGACGCGCTCTGCTTTGCTATACAGCCGCCGCATCATGGACATACGCGGTGTGCAGTACGCCTGGGCGCCGATGGAAGGCTTCATTTGCGTAAGTTTTCTCCGTGGTGTCATCGTGGCCCGGTTGAGCTGAACCCGTGCATTGCCGTCATACAGATGTACAAGCTGCAATCGCCTGCCCCGCGAATCCTCGCTCGGGTCGCACGCATGCCGAACTCGATCACTTTAGACGTGACGCAGGAAGCCGTCCAGCTCGGCCTTGTCGAGTCGGCCTTGGTGGCCACAGTTCTGCTGAGCTGCGGCGCCAACATCGACTGACCGCGCCGTCACGGTCTCTTCATGCTGGGGCGGAGGAAAGAAGAGCAAGTTCGTATGCGCAACGTATGCCTACTTGCGCCTCCACCCGTGGATGCCAGACACATAGATGCCACCCAATCTCTTTCCTAGATGTGAATATCTTGTAGCATCGTTTCCCGCTTTCGTTCTCTGTTGCCTCGCTGATGTATTACGCGACCACGCCGCCGCCATGTAGCATAGTGCTCCTACCCTGTCCTATTGCTATCGCTCGCTCTGTCTAATTTTATGTGGATGCACTAACATTCCCCCCTCAACTATGTTCGCGTCCGTTCCCCACACCCAATTTCCGCTGCGCCCGCTCTCGCTTCGCTCAAACAGTGAATCAAAGCGGTGTTATCAAATTCTCGCGCCCTACCGACAGCAACAAGCCAAGATGCAAATCACGTTCACCGCGGTCATTGCCAATCTCCAAGGATTAAGCATGAGCAATGCCACTGACACAGGCCGCTCGGACGTTCGGTGTCAGCATCGGGCTTCCCCGGCACCTTACCAAGCTGCCTCCCCCAAGGCCGAGTCGGCCCTCACCCATTCGTCGCCCTCTATCTCCAATCATCCGCCACTGGCTACGAGCGGCGCCAGCGGTAAGACCAGACGCGAAACGTGCGGCGCCCACAGTTCAGGTCTCAAGATCTCAGTCCGCGGCGGTGCTGCCACTGCGGACTGTGGGTGGTTTCCGCCTGTGTGTACCTGCCGAGCGCGAGCGTCGTACGCATGCGGCAAGTAACGGCTGTTTCAGCACATATAGGACCCCTCAGGCGCCGGGCCTGCGGAGGAGTGTTACTTCTCTACTCCTCTGCGTGTCATACCGTCCTTCAAAACGTCCCGCCAACACTACATGCGCGTAGCAAACTACCGTCGGCCGTGAAGCACGAACGGCTTCTAGACTGGACGCCGGGCCGTAAACCACGGAAGGTCGTCCGCGCTCGACGGGGATCGCGAAGCTTCGTGGCGATCGAGGAACGTCCGAAGTGGTGCTTCCTGAGCCACACGACAGCATCGGACGACGCTCGTTAGCGGGGTTATATCGATATCCGGCTGGTGGAGATTGACAGTTGGGAACAGAAAGGCAAAATCATGTCTACGGGTATCTGCGGACTGGGCAAGACGGGGAACAAGAAATTCTGTATTGTAACTTGGCTAGTTTCGAACATTCTATGCGGATCTACTAGCAGATGTTCGCGTTTCTTGCGGTAGCGTGGCGAGCTCGTCTACTCACATGAATGTTCCGCAGTTGCCTGCGTAATTCGTTGTGCACTACAACGGTGCGGACCATTGTGGAGCACCACAAACCGTAGATCTCAGAACAACAACAACACATAGGGGGAGGCGGTTTTTGGACGTAGATGTAGTGTCGGCGATGATCATTGATTCCGATGAAGCATAGGTATGCTACAGATCATAGAAATACACACGAAGCAGAGGGTATCCAGACACGATACGTATAATATCCTAGCATGATACATACAACAGCCTAGAGTTCAGTGCGACAGTCCATTGTCCAAGGTAGCAACGTTCAGCGATTCCTCGTCAATACGTAGCTGGAAAGCGGCCCTGAACGGCTCGAAGAGCTTTCCCGGGACAGCGAACACAACCTTCTCGAACGAGTGCTTGAACCGAGCCTCTGTCTTGACGTCATTCACAGTGTCGCCACAGACAAGGAGCTCCGCCCAGATGCTGGCGATCATCTCGACCTTATTTTCGGATGATCCGCATCCGAAAGCACCCAGTACGAGAACCTTGTCGTCATGCGCTTCGAACGCGCGCAGCGCACGAGCCATACGTTCCTTCATGGCCTGACGGATGCCGTCCTGGAAAACCTTTTCTTCCTCCGGGCGAATAGTATGTTTCTGGCGAACGGCAGCGGCGTTGACTGGGACGGCGGAGAGAACATTGATGGTGTAGGGGGGAATGAACTCGCCGCCAGCTTGGGGATCACGAGCGGTAGGGCGACGCGCAGAACTGACACTATCGTCCATGTCCTTACGGAAGACGACGACGCCGGGAGAGTAAACCATGGAGTGATCCTGGAGGCCGCTGCCGTCTTCGTTGCGGAAAGTACGATGCTCCTTGTAGAAATCGGTGCCGGCAGCGGAGGACAGACTAGCCACGAGGGAGCTTAGACGGGCGATGGTATCCTCTTGCTCGCTGCTGCCGTGGAGGTAACCCCCACCGGGCCGTTTCGCGGACGCGAACGAAAGGACACCAACGTCGGTCCGTCTCAGCGGATCTCCTGGACGGGAGAGACAGAAGGGCCGGGCAGAGTTCAGTGTTGAAGCATCCCTGAACTCGACCTGCGTGGATGGGAAGGGTCGGAGGGGGTGAGCATCTTGCCACTTCGCGAGGACGGGGGAATAGTGGGGGTAAAATACGGTACGTTGCGCGCTGAGAGCCACGGCCGCGGCGATGTCGTGTGCCACAGTGACTGTAGTTGTAGAGGGGGAGCCTTGGCCATTGAGGGAGTGAGTGCCAGTGGGATCAACAATGAGAGCAGGGCGCTCTTCGACGTACTTGCCATCTCCGAGCACAATGCCCTGCGTCTCCGAAGCCATTGCAGCCCACCGCTGCCGACGGGCGCGAGTTGTGGCGGCCGCAATAGCAGTACTGCGCTTCTTGCGCTGTTCCTTGGCCTTCTGCTTCTTTGCATGCTGACGCTTGGTATCGTCGGCGCTGGAAGTGGTTTGCTTGATGATATCGATGGGGGACGGGGTAGCCGAGCGTCGCTGCCGTTGTTGGCGTTGACGCTGGCGCTGGTTGGCTCGAGTGCGCTGTTTCGCCATGCGAAGAATGCGGACGGGATGGGTAGCTTGTGAGGAGACGATTGTGTGGTGGTTGGGGAGCAACATTGGTGAACATCAGCGAGAGCGGCGCACGGGCCTTATATAGCCACAGACGCCGGGATGCTGACTCATCCGCATTGGTGTGCGCCTCGCATTGCACGGGTTTGGGAGATGGCACGGCCCGGCGAGGCCCCGCACTCGCCCGGGCCTCCTCCGACCACCGCGGCCAAGGGGCCTTGAACGAGCACTCTCTTTCCTCTCCCCGTCGTCTCGCGCGATGGTAGCGCCCCTATATACGACAGACTCTGGTCTTCTCTTCCATGCGGGTAAGATCCTGGTCTGCACTGTCGGCCTGCCGGCTCGCGGCAAGACGCACATCTCGCGGGCTCTCGAGCGGTATCTGCGCTGGACCGGTATCAAAACAACCGTCATTTCTCTAGGAGATCATCGGCGTAAGGTGCTGGGGAGTGCGCAGAAGCTTCCGAAGGACTACTTCACGCTCGGTGCGTCTCAGCTCAGCTGACGTCTTCCGAAGAAGCTGAAGCTAAGGGGGCATAAGGAGAGAAGAGCGAGGAGACAATCAAGCTGCGCGACTGGGTCCTAGAGGGCTGTGAGCAGGAAATCTGGAAATTCTTCAACGAAGGTGGACAAGTTGTCATATACGATGCGAACAATGGCACCCGCGCGCGTCGCCAGATCGTCGCCGAGAAGTTCGACAAGGCTGGGATTCACGTAGTCATGCTTGGTGCGCCCTATATCCGTTACGCCCGTGCATACCTAATCCTTGTACTCCTGTACGCTAGAGTCGTCGTGCGATGACGAGAATCTCATCCTGTCCAATATCCGAAGTGTTAAAATCTCGTCCCCCGATGCGAGTAGACCGCCTCCCATATCGGCCGGCTTTCGCTGAAACCCACTCCCGTAGTACCGCGGCTGGGACCCGGACAAGGCGGTCGAAGACTACTACAACCGCATCAAGGATCACGAGATCCACTACGAGCCTGTGGAGGAGACTACATGGCCCTTCATTCGTATCAAGAACGTCGGTGAGAAGATCATGGTCAACGTGAGTGTCACAGTCATATGGAATTTTCCTCGTCGAGGTCTCGGCGTTGTACATGTTACAGCAGTGGGTTCAACACCAATGAACGAACAAAAATATCATCACATATCACTTTAACAGCTAAAATTATTGACACACATATGTTGGCAGAATATTCACGGCTACTTACAATCGAGAGTCGTCTTCTTCCTAATGAACATTCACAACAGATTTAGGACGATATACTTCGCAAGAGTAGGCACCAGGCGTACCCTTACGAGCAATGCTGACTTCTATCCCAGTCTGGGCAATCGCTCATCGAACATTCCTACAAAGCCGACTCGGATCTGTCGCCAGGGGGGTGGGAGTACGCAGAACGTTTGAAGGAGTTCGTCCTGGAGCGTCGCACGAAATCACTCCAAGAGCGTGGCATAGACCCTGCTGACCGACGATTGGTGGTATGTCGCGACCCACCTTCATCAAGCACCAGCCGACTGGTATCTCGTGTACCGTCGCGCTGTGTCTTGTCGACGAAACTGTGATGAGGACTAACGCCGCCCCCTCGCCACAGATCTGGACTTCGGCCAGACGCCGCTCTCACCACACCGCTTGGCCGTTCCTCACGCACAACGCACACGATCCGTTGCCACTGACCAAAGTCAAAGTCGTCGAGCGGCCGCAGATGTCGGAGATCAACCCCGGCGTGTGGGACGGGATGACGCCGGACCAGGTCCGCAAGTACTACCCCGCCGAGTGGGAGCGTTTCGTCAACGACCCGTACGCGTATCGCGCACCGCGCGCGGAGAGCTACCACGACCTCTGCGGTACGCACACTCACTCTTCCCTCCTCCCCCTATCACCCCAGGCCCCTAACTGTGTCCTCCCCCCCTCGTCCCCAGTCCGACTCGAGCCGACGCTCATCGAGCTCGAGCGCGAGCGCGAAGACCTGCTCATCATTGGGCACGCCTCCGTCATCCGCTGCATCCTCGCCTACCTCATCGGCCTGCCCGCGTCCGAGATCCCCGCGATCGAGGTCGCGCGCGGGGACCTGATCGAGGTCGTCCCCACCTCGTATGGGGTGTACTCGCAGGCGCACCACTTCTGGGACGGGCCTGGGCGCAGCTCGCAGCTTAGCAGCAGTCCCGGCACGGGCGGGGGGCATGGCAAGGACGAGCATAACTTCTATGAGAACTATGCGGAGGATACGAGGGGAAAGCGTCGCCCGTCAGAGACGGCGCATACTGCGGGAGGTATACCGATGATGACGAGCACTGCGCCGTCGCCCGCTGCAAGCTGAGTGGGACAACGCGAATGCCGGGAACAACAGGGATAGAGGGATAGAAACAGAACGTCAGATAGAAGACCCGAATGTATGTAGCATAGCAAGATGAACAACGAAATCGCATGTTGTATGAAGGTCGTATCACACTATCGGATACGGGAACAGGACTTAAACAAACACTTGTACAATTGCACTTCTACACCGCGTCGTGAACAAGTCCTCGTGGACAGATACAGCATCACAAAGCTAGCACGAAAACATATAAACAAGACGAATACGCGCACCCTAGCTCAACCCCTCGCAACCCCCCCTGTTACAACGCCCCGACCGTCTTCACCTTCACCCCATCGACATGCGCCCGGTAATCCTCCATCTCCGCGTCCAACTCCTCGAGCGTCTTTGGTTTCGATTTTTGCTTCGCCTGCTGCTGCTGGTGCTGCCCGCGCTGCTTGTTCAGCCGCCGGGGCCCCTTCTTCGTGCGTAGTCGCACTTTCGTGGCGGCGGGGGCGGCGGGGTTCGCGGTCGCGATCGGAGCTGGGGCTGCTGCAGCTGGCGCGCCCTTGGCTGCACCCTTGGCTTTAGGGCCAGTTCTGTTCGATATGTCAGCCGCCTTGCCCAAACCTTGGGAACAAAGATCAGATGGGAGGCTGACCTTTGCGAAGCAGCACCCGCCTGGGCGGATGTTGTAGGACCCAGGCGCTCGAGAAGAGAGGGAGGGGTGGCGGAGGCGGGTGCAGGCGCAGCTTTGCGCGGTTCATCCTCGTCGACCACGATCTCAATCTTGATAGGTCTCCCTGGAGTGGCGAGCGTAGGGTGAGCCATTGTTCAAAGTGGTATAGGGGCGAGGCTAGGGCGGATGGCAGAGGGGGTAAATGTCGCTCTTGTGCTGTCCTCCTGGTCGTGGTACCAGTACTGACCCCGCCACCATTCCATCGCCCGCTCCGTTCGAGTGCGCGTACTCGAGTATGAGAGAGGTGGAGGACGGACTTACGACTGTCGACGATCTTGCCATTGTACTTCGCCCGTGCCACCGCTGCGTCCCCCGGTCGATTAAAGGAGACAACAGCCATCCCCCTAGACCTCGCTTGCGAGTTATACACCATGAAGACCTCCTTCACCGGTCCGACCGTCCTCGAAAACAGCGTCTGTGAATGCCACACGCGGCCAGAGCGCGCAAAAGCAAGATCAGCCACACCCGGCACCATTTTCGCCAGGGTGGCGGCGCACCTCGACCTCTTCTTCAGTGACATCTGCGGGCAGGCGGCTGAGGAGGATCTTGCTCCCAACCTCCCCGCCAGAGCCCGACGCGGCCCTCGCGTTTTGCCGCCACGCAGGCGCGGGGTGCGCCGCTGCGTTCCCGAGGACGCGCTGCTTCGCGGAGTGGTACGTATTGAGGCGGGGGTGGTGCGGCTGCTGCTGCATGGCTGATTGTCCTGGGCGATAGTAGTGCGCTGAGGGATCAGGTGGCGCGCGGAACGCAGGGTCGAGGTGAGGTGGGAGGGTGCAAGGATGGAAAGGAGACAGGGGAGAGGCGCGAGGCGGATGCTTCGCGGTCACGCGCGTTACGACCGAGACGTCCGAGCGCACGAGCCGCCCGTCCGATCGTCAAGGCTGCACGCTTCGTCCACCACGACCACGACCCATGCACATCGCTCGCTGGACTGTGTACCACGGTGGAGAGATTGTTCACGACTATTCATCTATTGTGCGCGTCTCTCAGCATGGACAGCCGGTCTCCGAAATGTCCGAAGCGACCAAGGGGCAATGATACGAACCATATGGGCCGGCTCTAGCCTCGCCAGCGAGTTGAAAGAACAGAGGCAGGTGGTCGAACATAACAAATGCTCGGTGTCGCGTGTCGTCGAGCTAACTCCGTCTTCCTCCCACCAGCGTCGCGCGCGGGGTCAGCTGCGTTGTCTACGGCATCGTCAAAGTCGCGTATCTCGCGCACGGACCCTCCACTCCCACCAAGTTCCAACCGGACCTCTTCGCGGCCGCCCCAGCCCGCAATGGTCGTATGCGCGTCTGAAAGACGATGTTCATGGGCGAATTATCGCCCCCATGAACATCTTCCGATCACAAACTCGGAGCAAGAACTCGCCGCTGCGGAAGGAAGCACCCCGCCGGGTGCCCTGATTCTAACTGCTACCACCGTGGTCGCTACGCTTTGTATCCGGTGGAGCATGGCGACAATACATACTTGCAAGGCCGCTTCCGCACCTTCCGTTCTTCTTCGCCGTCATCGTGGCAGCGGCACGCCGCACGATCCTATGGAGTCGGTCAACACTCCCCATCAAATTGCCTGTGGAAAACCAGCAGTAAACGTCGAGGACCGTCGGACAGGGATATGCAAGGCTGATCGCTCAATGCCTCTACCGACGACGCTATAGGTATGTGACTTGTTGTGCTCAGTACTACTTTCACGTTCGTATGCTAGTGTTGAGAACTAGGTCTTCACCTAGTGGGACTCTTGCTAGTGCGGTTATCTCGCCGTGTCCCGACATTCACTTCTTGGATTCCATTCATCGGCCATGATAATTTTCGTACAGCTCGAGGTGTATTTGGAGTCATTGTTAGCTTCCGCCCGGCATATGTTCAATCCGGATAGATTTATCGATGTGGCTACTCAGCACAGACACCAACTAACACTGACTCTTTGTCACTTCAAGGACGGCTCTTTGTGGTTATGTCCAATTACGAGCGCCATCCGAAGAATCGCCGAGGGAGATAAACGCAGCCGGCGGGTGGCATGACGCGTGCCCTCCTGCACGGAGAGCGCGGTTCCGGTGCTGCGCACGTTCCTCGCACATTTCCGAGCCAGAGCGTTCGGTTCCGCGTCTCAGTCAGCAGCGTCAAGAGCGCAAAACGGGGCGCGATGGAAAGTCAGAGGAACATCGGAGGTCGCGCGCACGGACCAGCGACAAGGACCGGTCCGAAGCGCCGCGGTCATGCGTGTCGCGCTCAGCCAATCTTGAAGCTGCAAACCGCGCCTCGCCTCCGGACCCTGCACGGATCCCGCCCTCCCGCCCGTCGGCGTTCCAGACGGCGTGGTCCCCCTGTGGTGATGTTGTTCATGTTTACGTGCATCGCTAAGATGATAACCCAGCGCTCTGTTGTCTTGAAAACCGACGGGGCAGAGGGCTCGCGCTTTCTTTTTCTTCTCTCCCTTCGACTTGTCCTACCCCGCAACTCCCCCGCCTTCCCCACACCGCAGTCAAAACCATAGGGGATCGACACGCAAATGGCTGCACTCGCGACCCATCACGCTACCGCGTCTTCCTCCGCGGCTGACCTACGCGACCAGGAGGCCGTCGCCGCGAACTCGTCTGCGGTCGACCTCTCCGAGGTCGCGATCTCCAGCCTCGACATCCCCCACAAGCTCACCAGCGACCGCGTGCGTCGCCGCTCGGAGCTCGCGCGCGCGCAGATCCCGAGCACACCCGCCTCGCTCGTCCACGAAGAGATCGAGCTACCCGTCATCTCCGAGGTCGCCTCGCGCGCGACCGCATCGACCTCGCGCGTCGGCGCGCAAGCGCCCAGCGCGTTCTCTTCGTCCGTCCTCGTCCCCAACGAGGGCCTGTACCGCATCGAAGGCCCGCTCGACGACGTCGAGGTCCCGCCGAGCTTCCCGACCTCGCTCGCGCCCTCGGTGCGCTTCGAGGACGAGACGGGCTCGGCCGCGTCGCTCTCCCCCGCGCAGCACGCGGTGAACAGGCGCAGGAGCCTTCTCAACTTCGTGACGCTCTGCATCGCGATCTTCTTCGAAGGCTGGAACGACGGCACGACGGGCCCGCTCTTGCCTCGCATTCAGGAGTATTACGGCGTAAGATATCGCAAGGCTCTATTACGTCTACGTTGGCGCTGAGCGACGGTTCTAGATTGGCTTCGCCATTGTATCCTTGATTTTCGTTTTCAATACCATTGTAAGTCGCACGTGCAGCTGGACATCTTGTTTGCAGCTCATTTTCGAGTCTTCACCGCTTTAGGGTTTCATATCTGGTGCCGTCGCAAATGTCTGGCTCACGGACAAGTTCGGTTTCGGAAAGGTGAGCTCGCACCTTCGACCATCGCACTTTCGTTAATTGACATTATACCTACGCAGGTGCTTGTATTCGGTGCGATGCGACTAGCTTCTTCGTACACTTCGTGCGACCAAACTAATATCCGATGCTTCCTGCAGGCTCTTTCCTCCAGGTAGTTGCCTACGCGCTCCTGGCACCCGCCGGTCCCTTCCCACTCATGTGTATCGCCTTCGTCCTCATCGGCTTCGGCCTTTCTCTCCAAAACGCACACGCCAACGGTTTCGTGGCATCTTCGCCTGAAGGTGCTGTTACCAGAATCGGTATACTGCACGCCTCATACGGTACGTCCCTCACTTCGTTGCACCGTCCGCTCAAGAGTACTCAGGAAGCAGTTCGTCCCTAATCCCGGGTCGTGCGATGCTCGCACCGTACAGGCCTCGGAGCGCTGATCTCGCCTCTGGTCTCGACGCAGTTCGCCCAGCAGAAGCACTGGTCCTACCACTATCTCATCTCCGCCATCTTGTACATCTTCAACACGGCCCTTCTCTGGTTCGTGTTCCGCGGCAAGCGCCAGGAGGGTAAGTAGAGCTGTCCTTTTTTCTTTGAAAGCACTTCTCATACTGACGGTGTCCCCAGTGATCAAGCAGGAAGCTGGTGAAGTCAGCACCGAACCTGAGACGATTGGCTCGAACAAGTACAGGCAGATCATGGGCCTGCGTGAAGTGCACTTCTTGTCCATCTTTGCGCTCATCTACGTCGGCGTCGAGGTTACTATCGGAAGTACGCATGAAACGTCATCTCCCTTTTGCACTCTCTATTCATGGTGATTCTCTCTCACCACAGGCTGGAGTGTCACATACATCCAGGACCGGCGCGACGGCAGCGCAAGTACCGGTTACATTTCCTCTGGCTTCTTCGCCGGTGAGTGTACCCCAAGCTCTCGCCGCGGATCCGTTCATGTATATATGCTTAACGGACGCACTGGACAGGCCTAATGCTTGGGCGCATTCTCCTCATGTGGCTTAACAAAAAAGTATGTCAATGGAAGCACCTTCCAACCGTCTACTAACCGGCACCCTCTTCGACAGATCGGCGAACGCCGCGCCCTCTTCATCTACGCCCTGATCGCCATCCAGTCCGTCATCTCCCCGCCTTTCCTCCCTCCGCTCTCGCCCGCTAACCGTCCCGCCCAGGCTCGAGGTAACCGTCTGGGTCGTGCCCTCGCTCATCGAGAACGCCGTCGCCGTCGCACTCGTCGGCATGCTCCTCGGGCCGATGTACCCCATCCTCGTGAACCACACGACCAAGATCCTCCCGCGCTGGCTCCTCACGGGCTGCATGGGCTACATCGCGGGCGTCGGCCAGGCCGGCTCCGCCGTGCTCCCGTTCGTGACCGGCCTGCTCGCGTCCAAGTTTGGGATCACGAGTCTGCAGCCGTTGTGAGTGCCTTTTGATTGTTGTGTGTGTGGAATGTAGGATTGGGTGCTCATTTGGGGTGTCACGCAGCATTGTGTCGATGATGTCGACGCTGATCGTCGTGTGGGCGTTCATCCCCCGCGTCCGCCAAGTTCCGACTTGACCGGACACCAAGCCTCCGATTTTATAACAACTGTCTGCTTCAGGTACACTCGGGTCAGGTCATCTTTAGGTTTCGGGACACATCCTCGTCGCGTCTCAGGGACACTGTTGTCATACCTCTCATCTCTCTTCCTCCGTCTCTCTCCGTCTCTCTCGCGCTTAGATCTCCCTCTCTCGCTATATTTTGGGTTCTATGTGTCTCGTTATGCTCACGGGCTTTCCCTCCAGTTCCCTGATTTCTCTGATTCGGTCTGCTAGTGCTGTTGTCTCATATAGATGTCGTGTTGTATCTCCGTCTCCGATTTCCTATTCCTATAGTCTCCAAAAATCGATTATCATGTTAGATCACCGAGCTTCTGGTGACACGTACCTAGTAAGGAGTCCCAGTAAACCTGCCGCTGCTTTGCGATGAGGTGATCGCATATAACCGGTTCATTATCTTCAGGCTTGAGCCTTTGCACAGGATTCCCAACGTGATTACCAAACCATCGCTGTGTTTTCCTGGTCTAGTCGAATTTTCGTGTGGGAAAACTTCAAGCTCGCCGTTTAGAAGAAATCTTAGGCTGACTGTTCACAGCACCCTCGGTATGCTAACACTCAGTGACTGGGCTCGTGTACGTAGTGGCAGTACGCACAATGTATTCAACTCGGTGGCTCGCACCAACTGGTCGTTTCTGCCTGCAATGTCCTGTAGACGTCAAATGAGGAAGATAAGCCTTGACACAACCTAGCCGGAGGCATTAAACCTCGTCAATTGCCAGTTGACAGTTGGCGTCTGGCGCGGACGCCGCAACTGGCAGTCCGGAGTATCCGCGTCGATCACGGTTTACGGTTCAATTAACTTCAACTTCTCATCGACACCGCCTGGGCCGGGCCCGGGCACATGGCGGTGTCCGCGTGGTACCGCGGTGGTGAAGAGGTGGTATGTCAACGTCAACGTCGCGGAAGAGGTGTTTTGCCCTCCACTTCACATGATAAAAGGCCTATGCGGTGGGAGACACTGGACCCTCCTCCGGGCATCGACATGTCCGCCGTCCGTCGGAGACCGCCCGTCGCCGGCCTTCGACAAACTCCCGAGCGACCGCATCCGCAACTCTGATATTTGGCGGCGGAAGGTCCGAGGTCTTCGTCCGTCCGGGGAACACCGCACTTCCGCCGCGTACAATGAGGGCGCGCCGTGGGACGCCTTTGAGCGACACTGAATGCATGGGATCTTCTGTCCCGAGCAGCGGGATATTGCGTCCGAGAGGGCAGTGTGGGGATCCGGGGCGGACAGCGTGAGAGGCGGGATAGAGATGGGCGGGACAATGGGAGAAGGTCGGTTACTGGGGCCCTTAATTGTCTGCCGGGTCGACGCCGTCGTACGAGTCTGCGGCGAAATTGGCCTGCCAGTAAGCGTGAAAGGGCAAAATAAATTCCGATGCTTTCGCAGAGGCGTAAAAAGCCCAATGCTTCATCAAACCACCCGAGGGACCAGGTACGCTACGACAACAATGGCAGAGTCTCCGGAGGCCTATTTTGAGTTCCAAGTTCTGCCCTTTATCATTCCAACAACCAAGTACAACCGTCACAGCGTACAACATCGCAAGAACCAAATGTTACACGCAGCCGCCATTCAACGGCAGGAGCGCGAGCTTGCGGCAAGAACGGAGGCGAGCTCGGAGGGTGCGAAATGGTGAGCGGTCGAGGACGTACGACAATTACTGGATCTTCATCCTCGATAGCATCGCCGCCATATGCACCGTCAATTGCCACCAGACCGCAAATGCGAGCCCAAGCAGCCCGTGCAACGTTCCCCACACGAGCTCCGGCGTCACCTTCCACCTGTTGTAGAACAATGGCTGTCAGCACGCCTCCCAGAGGAAGGAAGAAAGGGAGAGCAGACGTACGACTCCGCCATAGGCCCAAACGTATGCGGGATAAACCGCGGCGCATTGAAGAGCACCGTCGAGACCGTGGCATGGTAGATGCATAGCGCTATGGCAAGGGCGCGTTTGCCGGGGAGGAACTCTGCGGATCGGCGGGTTTGTCTCGTCCTTGCGCGATCTGTGACTTAGAAAGGAGCACTCACCGGGTAGGCTGAAGCACAGCAGAGACATGACGCAGGTGGCCGCCACGAGTGACGCGTACATCTGTGCCGCGAGAGTAACAAAGTGGCACACGTTAGCCGTCGAGCCTCGACGCTAAACCGGGCAGAAAGGCGCACCTTAATGAACACCAACGCTGTGTTATTCAACTGCAAGAACGGCAGGCTCGCGGGAGACCAGAGGCCCTGGACGGCCATCGGCACGTCGAGCGCGATGTGCAGCAGGAATATAATGGAGCTGGACATTCAGTATAGTGGCGATAAGCGAGAGGCGAGCACGCCACTGCCCATGGGGACACTCACAACGGGTGTCTCGCGGGCATTGGCTGCGACATGGCTGCAAGGACGTCGGGGACGGTGTACGCGGCGGGGCGGGGACGAGGGCGGGGGCGGGGGCGGGGGAGAAGGAGCGACGTGGGCAGCTGAGGACGTGTCCGACAACGGCGAGCGCAACTCCGAGCGCGGCGGAGTGTCCCAGGCACAGATACGGACAACCACGTGGTTGTGGATCTAAGATCATGATGTACAAGAGGCGCCCAACAATTACTGTATCTTGGCGCCGACCCTCCCAACAAAGCACCGCCCCTGCGCACCGCCCGACATGCGGAGCCCTCGTTGTCGGCTGTGAGGACAGTTGCGAGCCTCGCGACGTCTTCGTGCCTCAGTCGTGTCTTCGGCAACAAAGAAAGTAGGCGAGCCACGCCGGAAGGGCGTGGGCGCGTAAGAATTACAGCAGTATTCGTAAAGCTTCTTCAATTGATACAGCACGGTCTTATATGACGCTACATCTAAACTGACCTTCTAAACCGCGAAAAAATCACCACGGTGGATCGCAGGGCATACGCACCCCTTACCACGCCGCGTGCAAGGCACGAGAACCCCAAAGAAACAGGAGAGGCCAACAGGCTACACGTCCCCGTCCCCGTCCTCGTCGCCCTCCAGGATCGACGACGCGCGCATGCTCTTCCCAAACAGCGCTGGGCCCGCCTCGCACTCGTCCAGGTTTTTAGCGAGGTCGACCGGTTCTTCGTCCTCCGGCGTCGCCGCAGCGGCCTCCTCGCCCGCGACGAGGCGCAGCCGGTGCACCTCCTTCCGGAGCCGCTCGATCTCGTCGTCGCGCCGCTCGATGCGGCCTTTGAGCACCTTGATGAACTCGTTCCCGCACCTGAGCAGCTGGAGCTTGCTCACGCCGCGGTTCGGGCCGTCTGCGCTGCCCTTGGGCGGTCCGCGGGGCGGCATCGCTCCGGGCAGGATCACCTCGTCCGGGAACCCCTCCTCGGAGGGCAAGGGTATGGGCGGAAGCAGCAGCCGGAGGTCGTCGAACGAGGTCTTCAGCGAGTCGCGCCGCTTCTGCTCCGCGGCCTTGTGTGACGATTTACGGACCTGCGGCTGCATGAAGGGCGAGCTGGGCGACGCGGAGACGGGCGTGACGACTGCGTTACCGGCTGGATGCAAGGATTCGCGGTCAGTAAATTTTTAGGGGCGCAGGGAACCACTCCGCTGGATGCTCACCTGGGCGGATAGGCTTGAGAGCCGGACTGACGAGCTGATTGCCCGCCGCTTTGTCCACTGCTTTCGCCTTCGAGCCCGACGCGCCGGTGCTCGATCTTGTAGACGGTCTACCGTCCTTGAACTTCGTCGTGCCTCCCGCCGCGCCGCCTTGAGAGTGCGGAGGATTAGGACCCGCTAACCGCCCGAGATTGAGGATGGTTGACGGCGTGACCGGCGTGATATGGCTGGGCTGCGATCCGGCAGTCGGCGACGTAGGCGAAGTGGGCAGAGGCGGGCTGGGAGATGTCGAAGACCCGGTCATTACTGGGCCAGGCATTTCGACCGGCGGGTGCGCAGGCGGGGGCATCGGCGGGTCGACGGGGGAGGGCGTGTCCCCAGTGATGTCCCCAAAGCCGTGCATACCACGTTGCGCGGGGCTCGGGCGCAGAGATTGCGGCGCGGTGGCAGGGAAGAGCGGCGTGGACGTAGCGAGCGGGTTGCGCGCATACTCGCCTTCTTTCCGAGGGCAGCCCCGGTGCCGAGCGGGCGGTCTCCGGGCGATGGCCGCTTGCGCGCGGGTCGGCTCGTCGTGCTCGACTCGTCGCCGCTGGAGGTATTGTTCGGCCGCTTTGTAGACGTAGACGTCGTTGAACTCCGCATGCGTCCCGCGGGCTGCGACGAGGAGCTTGCCGGGGGGAAGTTGGCGTTACTGGAATTGCTAAATGAGTCTAGCATAGGACTTGATATGGGCGGCAGGTCGCTGAGATCCATCTCGCCGGGAGACGAAAGGAAGGCGGGACTCTGGAAGACGAGATTCGCCGGGGCAGAGTGGGGCGCAGAGGGAAGCATGTGGTGGGGTATCTGGGGTATGAAGTTGGGGAGCATTGGGGGGTTCTGGACCATCGTGCCCATGTTACCGCCGCTCGAGTGGAGTAGCATGGGGGAAACGAAGTCGGTGTTTTGGGTAGCGCGAAGTTCAGTTGATGAGACTGTTTGACGATGAGAGAAAGCGAGACTTAGGCGATAACGAAAGACGTACTTGGAGTAGGAAGACCAAACTGCGGGGTGTCGCGAGGACGGTCGAGCACGGGTGGGAGGCTGTTGCTGAACGAGGACTGGCCGCTAAGCAGCTCCAGCTAGGGGAACAATGTCAACGGCCGAACAGAGTGCCCATCCACTTCTGACCCTCGCCTCCACCTCGCTTCGCGCATCCGTCCAGCCCAAAAACAAATGTAATAACGTACCTGCTGTTGGAAGATCTGGTTCTGGAGCTGCTGGAGCTGCTGCAACTGGTTGAGCCTCAGCTGGTGTTCCAACAGAGCCTGCGGGGTCGACCCTTGCTGCCCGTGAGCCTGGTGTCCACCACCCTGGCCCGCCGCGGAGGGGTCCTGCATCGCGAGAATGTTCTCCAGCATCTCCATGCTGACCTGCTGCTGGATGTTGCCCAGCTGCTGCTGAGAGAAATTCATCTGCTGCTGGGGTTGCGATCCGGAGGGCGCGGCACCGTTGAAGATGTCGCCGCCGTCGCGTGCGCCCGCGTCCTGAGGAAAGTAAGGGTGCATATAGAGAGCTCGCGA
Source organism: Grammothele lineata (assembly GCA_002150815.3). Lineage (NCBI taxonomy): Eukaryota > Fungi > Basidiomycota > Agaricomycetes > Polyporales > Polyporaceae > Grammothele > Grammothele lineata. The sequence goes on from NDFF03000027.1 coordinate 40,478, forward strand.
CCGGCCGGGGGCCGAGTACGGGCTGGAGATGGCGGAGCAGGACTGGGCGGGTCAAAGGCTGGCAGAGAAATGCGTGCTCAAGGGGCCGACGCCAAGCACATGCGATTTGCCGCTGTCCCGGCGGCGCTCCGAACATCTCCGAAGCAGTGCCGGACATACTTTACTTTATTAGAAGTATAGTAAGTCCCGCTTAGCTCAGCTGGTAGAGCGCGTCACTAGTATGTAATGACGAGGTCAGTCGTTCAAGTCGGCTAGTGGGAATTGTTTTCTTTCTTACCCGAAACGCTGATCAGGTTGAGCGATTGGTGTGGCTGGCATGTTGCAGTCTCAATGGCGTTATAACAATTCATGGACAGGTTGTGGCTCGCAATTCTTTATTCTATACCGGCGCTGCCGTTCACTGCGCACGAAACTTGGTGTTGCGGCACGAACACTATGTAGTCAGGCGGCACGGTGGCCTGCCAACTTTGCCAAATACCTTTTGCCTCAGGCTGGGTGTACTTACTCGCGGAAAATACAGACAGTTTGAACATCCCTTAGATTGCCCTGCGCCGCTTCGAACGTTCAACAGACAGATCGCATCGAGCGGCGCTACTAACATGCTCTACGTATTTACTTAAGACGACAAGTGAACACGACGATGACAAGTGAAAGCAGAGGCGGGGTTGACCTCTACGACTTCTGTGCGCGTACGAAGCTTCGGCCGCCTTCCGCGTCCCGCTTCCGCCTACCCCAAACCTCCCTTGGCAGCCCCCGGCCCCTCGCCCGCCCCCCGTCCCGGCCCTCCAACGGCTTCCGAGCTTCTGGGCGAAAAGAAGTCCCAATCTGCGGCGGCGCGTGGTATAATTGGCGGCGGCAGGGCGGCGGCCACGTAAGGGCGAAGCTCGCGTCGGACCAATAGGCGTCCGTAGGGGATGCTAATCCGTACCGACTGCGGCATGCACGCCGGCGATTCACCGTCTAGGCCCTCGGAGGGGAGTTTGCGCGCGAACACTCGGTGCATTGGACAATGCGGGAGGGGCGGAGAGCCTCAGGCCCCAGCCCGCTGTCGGTCCGTATGGATGCTGCAGCTCTCGAGAGAAGTTTACTCACCGTTGCGGCATTTGTACATACCGTACGGCAGATGCCCGACGGGGGTCAAAATCAGGGACTGGCTGCAGCAATGATTAGAGAACGGATAAGACGCTCGCCCGGACGAGCGTCAGGCGTATTCATAGTCGACGGTCGTCGAAGCCACGATAAGTTCCGCGCTGTCCTGTGCGCGCTGGGAACTTTCCGCCGGCCTCTACCGCACCGAACTCTATCCCTCCGAGTCGGCAGCTCCGCCGATAACAGACGACCGCTCCCGCGGCTCCGCGCCGACAGACAATCTCCCGCCAAGTTCGAGTAGGCAGCCATCCTGAGACCGTGGTCCTCCGGGAGGAAACCTTGGGATACGTATGGGGGAGTGGTCGCTCATGGGGCCGCCTTCGAATGGGGCAAATTTCCACACATTGCGCCACGATGCAGGGACCGTGGGAAACCTGCCCTGAGCGGTCGAAGAAGCGTCTGACCTGTCTGCGAAGCGTCTTACCTAGCTGCGGAAGTGGGAGGAAGAGTTCCTTCCACCGCACGGAGACTTGCCCTTCCCCGCGGATCGCTCAGTGGAGAAGGAGGCGAAGTCGTGGGGTTCGTGCTTGAGCCCACGACAATCGCGAGCAGGGGAAAAGGTAGGCCGGTTTCGGGCACGTGGAATCTACGGCGGGTGGGCGCGAAGATGCGCCGGCGAAGACAGGCGGGCGTGGCTGGAGTGCCCGAAGCATGACCGAGAGAAGGGACTTGGGCCGGAAGGAACTTGAATGGGCAATGACGTTGTGAGTAGCGTTGATAGGTATGGAGGCACCACGCGGCGGGCGTCCGTACGGGGGAGGAGGCTATCAGACACCTGCCAAATTAGAATATCATGTACAGACTTCGAGCGAATAAAGCGCAAGACTCGCACCTGACCGCTTCGCCTGACGTACTGATTACGCACGTTCGAAGACAGCACATAGGAGCTTCAGCGTTGTTCGCGCGGTATTTACAGCAAGGGACATGGAAAGTTTCAAGTTACTTGCAGAACAACGAGTACGGCTTGTCAAACTGGGCGGTACATAGCGTGTTAGGGCGCCGAGCCTTCCGGCGGAAGATTCGAGCCCGTACACAGCGGTGGTAAACAGCACCCGGTCGCCAGGGTTTTCGACACCAAAGCGCCGCAAGGAGACGGTGACGGTAACACGAGAGCCGGAGGTGTTGTAGGTGCGGCCGGGGTAAGCAGGAAGTCGCTTCGTGGCTCTTATACGCATCAGCTCGGAATATTCCTGGCCTCTAATCGATATCAGCGTCTTTAAAACACACCTACGCGCCGACATGGACGGATGAAGCTCGACCCTTCCCCAATCGCAAAATCTCGTCTAGTTTTCGTGTCGGCCGGAACGAACGATGATCCCGCCCGCCGCGCGGAGTATGTCAACCGCAAGATGAAGGAGAAGGTGTCGATCAGCGCGCACTTGTCGCTGTCATGTGCCTGGTATCGTCGATCATTATCCTAACGGCGCTGCTCACGCTACGCAGGCTTTCCAGAGCTGCTGACGCATCGGGAGTATTGATGAATTAAACGTTGCCTCCTAAGCGTATGGATCGTCGTAGGAGGGATGGAGGTTCGGTCGACGCGCTAAATATTGATATGCAATAGTGGCGAGAGCTGTACTTGACGGCTGTATGGTACGACCGCAAGTGAAACATCTAGAAGAGGTATCCCGCCGTTCTGCTTGACAGCCAACAGCACGGCGAGAACGCGCGGGTGCCAGACCTACACCGAACACCGATGTCGTCTATCACCCCTATGTCCCGCGAAAAGTCAGGAAGCTCGGTAAGAAGGCGTATAAAGTACACAGACGTACAGCATATACGGCGCCCTGTCACACAGCCGCTGGACGCAGCTGGACGGGAGTTTCAGGGGGTGCTGAGGGACGCTCTGTAAGCCCCTTCTCGCTCAATCTTTGGTGATGAACACGCGTCCGATGAGTAGCGCGGAAGTTCCCGTCTCTATAAGCTCGATGACGGACTGACGAACGAGCCGCCCGCTTCGCGGTCAGCTCGCCCAGCCAGCCCTCTGTAGGCAACCTTGTCTATCGCTAGGAAGTTGTACGGGCTTCAGTGCTCGGCCGTCGAGTGCGGATCCAGGTTCTTTAGCTCCCGGCTCCTCAGCGAGCGGCCACGTCGCCCAGCAGCCACGCCACTGCGCCCACGTCGACGCCCTCTAGCGCAGCGACGACCAGGCGGCAGCCTCCGTGAACGTAGCCTGCGCGGGACGTTGGCCGCTCCGGAAGCCCACCACAACTCGATCTGTCATCAGCATCCCGCTCGCCCGACTTGTTACTCATCCCCGCGCTTCAGCGACGAAAAACTGTCCCTCCCCTCCTTCTATCCACAGCACCGCGGTCCCCACCGCTAACTCCGCACACCCGCTCGCTCCACCCCTTCATCATTTGGACGATTAAGTCGAGCACCGCGTCCCGACGTCAACGGCGCAGCAGCGGCAGCAACACCCCCTCCCCCGCCTAAAATCCCAGGTAGTCCCCAGAAGCGCCGGCGGGCCGCCGCGCGCCCTCTGGGAAGCGGGCGGGCGGGTCGGGAGGGTAACGGCACCGCGCGGGACCGCAGCACAGTGGGAGCGGGCGTCGGCGGCGGCGTCTGGGACACGCACGACGAGCTGAGCGGCTAGGGTGGGCCGCGTCTTCGTTGGTTGGGTGCGCAGGCGCCGGTTGGCGCGGCCGTAGGGTTTTTCGTTCCCAGAGAAGGTCTGCGCTATTGTGAGTGGGGTGGGTAATTTCTTCGCGTGGAGGAGAGGTGAAAGGCCGGGGTTTGCAGGTCGCGCGAGGGGTTGTCGACTTCCAGGAAGAAATGGCAGAGTATGTTAGACGCCGTCATGGGCGCTATTGACGGAAAGCGACTGCGGGAGGATGGCGGTGGAGTTGAAGGATGCACCGACCGGTGCGCAAGGGGAGCGGGGAGGTAGTAGACACAATCGCGACCGGCGTAGAAGGGAGACGAGCAGAGGCGGCGGGATCGCCGACGCCACTCCAGCAACTTGGCCGCTTCGACGTGGGTCCGCATTGGGTATTAAGCTACACGCGACCCCGCGTCGCGTATATTGCGTCCATCATAGACAGGCAGGCGGACGTGTCATAGCACTGGCGACGACCTGGAAGAACGAACTACAGATCCCTCTCCCCGATTGGCATCAACTTGTGGGTGCAGCGGGGCTACCTGGAAGGGCCACGAGAGAACCCGCCAAGCGCAGGTTCGCGCACGACGCAAGCACCGCCGCACGCACAGCGGCGGGCAGCCGTCTGTGACCTGCGCGATAAGCGACGTCGCCCCCAAGGAAGTCCGTGTAGCGCACATCAGAAGGGAGCTGCGCAGGGACGGGTAGGGGAGGGATGGTTACGCACGACGGACGTCACCACGCTCGCCGCCGGAAAATTCGAGAAGAGGCGGCAAGGGGCTGCTGATGAAAGGCTGGCGGGGTGCGCGTGCAGGGGCGGCACAAACGGGGAACCATGGATCCCAGCCTGAGCCTAGGCCTAGGGGTGGAAGGGATGATCATGATCAACCTCGAGCCCGCAGCGCGGCCACGGCCAGCCAGGACTAGCCAGCAGCAGCGGCAGCGGCACGGGCGCAGCCCAATCGCACCAGAGCAGGGTGGGAGGCGTGGGAGGCGAGCACGCAGCGGGCCCAGTGGGGACTAGCACGCTGCAGATCCCGTCCGCGACGTTGGACGTGGGAGCGCCGTGACGCCTTCGCGCGCGGGAAGCCCCCCTCTAGAGTGAATGAGGGGGTGACGTGAGCCGAGAGAGAGCGAGAGCGCGAGCAGGGTCGCGTGTGTGAGGAGCCCAAGCTTGAGCGCGCTCAACGCCGCTGCGGTGGGATCTTTGGCGAAAGCGGCGAGCGGACACGGCCGGTGCCAATTGAGCGGCGGGAGGAAGTAGAAATCGGGGCTGTGTCGTACGGTGCCGGTGTCCGGGTTCGCGAGGGCCTGGCCCTCGGGTCTTCTGGCCGCTGGGGGCCGAGTCGAAGAGCTGCAGCGGGAGGGCGGGGCTGGAGAATCGCAAGCTCCGAGGTAGTGGAAGGGTCGGGACGGGAAGAGCGGATTGGCTGGAAGAGACCTTGCAAGGCAGACCACAGTAGTGGAGAGAAGCGCAATGTGCAGACCACGAGGGCGGGTCCTTCGCGATGATGATTGGAATACCGCACCGTGACAGGAGCGGGCGCCCGTACAATACTCGGCGCCCTGGCGCACGCCGCACGGGGAGTGCTGTGAAGGGGCACGAGTCATGTGCTGGCGGTGGACCCTGAGCTCGCCGTCACCTTGGGCGAGACGAGTCCAAGCCGGGCTTCAAGCGGTATGAACCAAGTATCGCATACCGAGAGCCAATTGGCCGACCAGATGCGCCGATAGCCTGGGGAGGCGGGCTGGGGAATGGAGGGGCGTTCGACACGATGGTGGAGAGCGATAACGCCCTGCGCCGCGGGCGCCCTGCGAGTGCGATCGAGTGTGCGCCCTGGACGAGTGCGATGGGTGGTGCGGACGAGATGGGTGCGGTGTTGTACGTGTTGTGTTGTACGTCTTACTAGGCGACCGCGTGGGCGGACGCGTGTAGTGTTCTTGCACACAGAGCCCGCTGCGAAGTACTGCACGTTCGCGTTCGCGGTTCGGAGGGGACGGCCGGGGGACGGCCGGGAGGATCACGGCGTCGGCTGGTGCTTCGCTGGGTTGGAAGGGAAGGGGACGCGCGAGAGGCTCGAGCCGAAGGGCAAAGGGCGAAAGACGACGGTTGGGTGGTGCGCACACAAGCCAGCGCCCAAAAGGGGTGGCCTGGCGTGGGAGCGGGCGGGCCCTATCCGATGCTCCGCCCAAACCTGATTTATCATTGCGAGCGAAGCGAGCATTCTGTGTCTAGGGGGCGGGGAGGCTAGCCAAACACGAACAAACTACCGCTACATACCATATATAGGTTCTATCAATACCATCTCTATATCAGACTGCGCTTCCCCATCTAAGGGCACAGAAAAGAGCGCGAAAGTGTTGGATATGTACGTATGCACTATTAGACGGAATTTTGTGAAGATTTGATCCGAAATGCGGGAGTATCAGGCATGTTCAATTTATCGGCGCCTACCTCCGAAAAAGTGCCAGTCGAATCGCCTCCTAGGACTAAAGTATGCTCAACGCCGATTCTGCACCTCATCATCATGATCAAGAGACTAGCTCAGCACACAGGTACAGAAAAGACGTTTTGGTGTAGCTCTACGCTATTTCAACGCAAGCTCTGAACGTTCAACAATCGATAGTCACGGTAGGTGGTTGGCAGTGCCAGCTTACCTCCGAAATGCCATGGCCCTCGCAGCAAAACATAGCTAGGTCTGACAAGAGATCAGGGAATTACAACACTCTCAATTATCATGTGTCCACGCCAAATTAGACTCCGTAGCGAGCTCTCTGTGCTAACGGTGACTAGTAAGTTTGTGTAATTTGGCGGGCGCGCGCCTGACTCTACTGTTTGTTGTGTTGTTTGCCATTAGCAGTGTTCCTACGCTATGCCACCACCTCTCCACGCAGTTCTGGACAGTGAATACCACTTCGCGGATGGTGGCTTCGAAGTGACCGGAAGAATACGGCAACTTTTCAGAAGACTACCGGAGGCTTCTCGAGATAAACTGTAACGGCTGACAAGTTGACCAGCTGACTAGCTAGTTGTCTGGCTGGCTGTCTGGCTGTCTGGCTGTCTGGCTGGCTACGTAACTAACCACCTCTCCGTCCGTCCGTCTGTCCATCTATGTCAAGATTCACCCCCACCCGCACGCTTCTACCCTTCACTATGGATCATAGATACTCACCATCGTCTGCCGCACCTCACCCGGCGCTCCAGGTGTTTCAACAAGTGGTATAAGTACGAATACCCGTCGTTGCCCCAACCTCCATCCAGCCTCACTCCACTCCACCGCCAATGGATCCAGTCTCATCCGGCACTTCTCACTTGGCGGGCCCGACTATCAGTCATGGCACTGCCAATCTCCCCTCGGCTCCCATAGAAGAGTCCCGCGGTTTCGCCAAAGAAGCCAATGTCAGTATTGCCACCAACGTACAGCACGCCGTGGACCTCCTCGAAGTTGCGCGCATTGCCTATAGGGCTCTCACGCCCGGCGCGGCCTTTCATGTCGAATTTGTGAACAGCGCCAACCTTGTGGCCGACCTCGCCGTTGCAGCTCGGGCGGCCTTCGGCGCCAACTTCACCTACCCGACCGATCCGGACCTCGCGGCCAGTTTGGCTCTCACTGCGAATCTCGTCCTCGCTAGGAGCCTCGACCTCCCGGTCGTCATCGAATCCATTTGCGTCGCAGCTAAAGCCAGTAATCACCCTCAGGCGGCCAATATCAGCTCGGTGGCCAACCTCGTCGCTGTTGCTAGGCACGCCTTTGCTGGAAATTGGGACATGATCGTCGAGGCCCCACTATACACCCCAGTGCCCGCCTCTGTTGCCGAACCAGCTTCCGCTACTCAAACGGGGCCCGTCCTCGCTCTAGTAGAGCGCGTTCCCGCTGCCATGCCTCTCCCGGAGAGCGTGTTCTCCGATGCGTGCTGGGGAGAGTTCATCATTCCTTCTGGCTACAAGGTAGGTTTGAAAGTGGCCGGATGTTTCACCCAACCTTGTTAATAACGGCGAATTACAGTGGTTTCCGCAAACGCCGTACGAAGGCGGCCTCCGCCCGGAGGTGTTTGAAAGGGTTATATATTATCCTGGTGGCGCTATAGCAGATGAGCAGTCAAAGTCGTTTCTCATGCAATCTTGTAACGAGGAACCGGCATTCGAGGAGAAGGACCTCGTACCCCAGAAGCTCGCCTGGGCCTTTCAGGTACATCGCTCAATTCGGAGTTATACATAATGCTAACGTACCCGTAGTTCAAGGGTTATCCGACGTACCATTCTTCCCAGATGAATGTCTTGGACAAAGCAGGACGCCCAACGAAACAGAAGATGGCCCATCGTTTGATGGAGGCCCTGCTCAAGTTTGAGAAAGTGAGTAATCACTCTCAGCAACCTGTCATCACCGCTCGTATCTTACGCCCCCGACAGAAGCTGTCAACCATGCACTCCGACTTAACCTTCCCAATGCTTAGCGATCTTATCTTGTTGGGGATCGTTCGTCGCGGGCAGGGAACGCTCCAGCCTGTCTTTGCCGTACGCGCGTCGTAGAACTTCGTCGGGTCTAAGCGTTGTGTAAGATAAAGACGTCTCTTCGTTGCCGCTGTGTCCATCACGAGTAAAATGCTTCGAACCTCTAGGTACCTGGTCAGAGCTTGCCTTACACGTACGGGCTCGTCCTGATGTTTGTAACGTCTCGAACCCGTGCTACCCGCCGGGCTAGCATCAAATCCATCCAGCCGTTAGCCGTTCCAGCTCGGAGACCGAGCGCCTCGCTGAGTACTCAGTTATCCATTGCATCGTCGGCTTTAACGTGCTCGCTCGAGATACATCCAGAGCGCTGAAAACACTCGAGGATTATCTCCGGTTAGCGGCCGACCGGGCCGAGACCCGAGATCTCAAGACATCGTGTATCCCGGGACAACACATTCCATAAATTATATCGTGACCAACATGTCAGCGTGATAACGACGATGTGTACAAAGCATAGAGAAGGAGTGGCGATAGTAGGGAATCGTTGTACTGAGAGAGGTACAGTAACGGCGGTGATACGAACAAAGCGAACGGGCGGCTAGTAGGATGATCAACAACAAAAGAAGGAAGCACGGTTCGTCTGGGAGGGAGGGAGCGCGGCTGCAGACCAGATGCGGGCCCGTTGGGTGCTGCTGGGCGGGGTGCCCCGCTCGGCGTGCGCACGGTGGCTAGTCGGGGGCCCGAACGGGCACGCTGTGGGTACGCGGGGGCAGGGAGGTCGCCCGGGGTGGGCCCGGGCGGGCTGAAACGGGCACGGCTGCTGATGCCGGCAGGCTGGGAGCACGCGCAGGAGGGCGAGGGCGAGGGAAAGGGAAAGGGAACTTTAATTTTGGACCTAATGGCGAGCGGCATGCGCCCTCCAAACGCAGCTAGAGCCTAGCGGGGGGGCACCGTGCGACGCCACAATCTGGGAGAAGGCGTCCTTGACGCCAACTTTCCGACGGTGCGGGCGCGCGGGCGGGCGTGTGGTCGATGGGTGTGGGAGCGTCGCGGGCGCGGCGGGAGAGTGCGACGGGAGACAAAGACGAACGGGAGGACTCGTCGCGGGCGGCAGCACTGTGCGCCTGGCGGCTCTGGCGGCTCTCTGGCGGCTCTGGCGGCCCAGGACCGGGCCCTGACTCGGCTGTGGTCGCGTCGGACTCGCGTCGTTGTTCTGGCTCCGCGCTGGCCTCTGCTGGGCCCGCGCCGGGTGGAACAAAAGGGCTTTGTCGAGATTGAAATCAGATTGGAGCGGAGAAGATAGAAGGGGGTTCGAACTTTCTAGCTATTATGTAATTCTATTTACATGCGCATATTGCCGCAACAGAATATAAACAACCGCTATATCTCTCCACGGTCCGCTTCTCTCCCCCCAACCACCACCTCCCTCCCACCCCCATGTCCTATCCCTCAAAGCGCCGCCGGACTGCTACTTCTGTTCTCGCTGGCGACTTCGATCCTCGTCCCATCCGCGACGTCCTTACTAGTGTTCTCAACGGCGTCCCCATGCCCAAGCAGTCCGAGGAGCAGGCCAGGAGGGAGAGGAAGCAGGAGAAACGTGAGAAGCTCGAGCGGGAGAGGGAGCGGGAAAGGGAGAGGGAGAAGGAGCGCGTCGAGCGGGACAAACACGACAAAAAACGCGTCAAGACCGCGCACAACAAGCACGCCGCCGATATCCCCGCCCCCCTCCCCGCCCCCTCCGCCCACGCCGTCGATAAACCCAAACACACGACCCCTGCCCCGCGTCAGCTCTCATCGTTTTGGCAGGCACGACCACACATTTCCATCCCTAGCCTCCAACGATCCGCGTCATTCTCTCCGCCTCCCATGCCCTCCTCGCCCCCGACCACCCCCGGGCCCTCCGTGTCGTCGCGCACGTCGGCCACCTCGTCCAAGCGGCCGTACACCCCCGACGACCTCGACGAGCTCACGGACCGCCAGCAGAGCGTCGAGAGCCAGCCGGCGCAGTCGATGGTGAAGAAGGAGCGGAAGAAGCGCGTCGCGGCGCGCAAGGGATGGAAGGGCTGGGTCGAGGGCTCGCCGCCGCCGTCCGAGAAGCTCATCAATCTCGACACGGTGCAGGTCCTTACGGAGCGAAAGACGCGGAGCGGGAAGAGCTTCGACGCCATCGGCGCCGGGCGAGACGGTTGGGTGTAACACCGGTGCGTGTTCTCGACTGTAATAGCGGCTCGATTGAGCTGAGACCCTCCCCAGGCCCTCGCGCCGTCCTTCCCCCGTCGTGCCTCACCCCAGAAATATGCCTTCCCGACGCGTTCCCCCCTTCCCTATGGCCCCGTTCACACGTTTCTCGTCCGCTGCAGATATGAAAGTCACATATATTCCACGGCTCGTTTTATTCCCGCTTCCGTGCGTTTGTGTGGCAAGCCACTCGTTTCCTTGGGTCGGAATCTTGGTCATGCTCGCTCGCTGTACATGTTGGTAGGGTTTTGCTGCGATAGGCTCACGAATCTTTTGTATACATACGTCGATACTGTCACGGAGAGCGCTGCATGGTAGTGCTCAACAACAATGCGTATGCGCGTTGGTCGCCACCGCGCGACGGGACAACGGGGCTACCACCCATCCGTTCGTTACCCACTGTCGTTCCTTGCCTCCCTCCCTGCCTCCGTGTGTCGCCGCCCGCTCGTTCGGCCTATGGAGGACTCGGCCGGCCACAACCGGCGCCGCGCAGACGGAATGCGAGACAAGACGTCACAGGCGCAGGCAGGATCGAGAGGCGATCGGTGGGGTTGCCTCCGAGGTGCGCCTCCCGTCCCGCGGTGATCTGAGCCACGCCGTGCGAAAGCGCGCAGCCACACGCGCACCACGGTGTCCACTCTGCTCGCCACGGTAAGTCCCCATGTACAGGCGTGTGTGTGTATGCGGGCGTATAGGCGGCGGTGGACCGGGCCCACTGGGTGGAGAGTCGCCCGTCGCCGTCACGGTGGCGCGTCAGACGCCCCGGGCCGCGTGCTGGCGCCGTGGGGCGGCGAGATTGGCTCGATGGAGGCGATCTGCCCTCCGGCGTGCCACCTCGTGGCGGGCGCCTGGCGGGGCACAGCTCGGGAGCGTGTGTGCGTGGTCGGGCGACGTCGAGAACGTCCTGGGAGCGTTGCCGAGCGGGCGGCGATGCGCGGGGCAGGTTCGGGGCGGGCAAGTAAGCAGTGAGCAAGTGGGCAAGCAAGAACGGGAACGGACGATAAGAACCGCGATTTCTAGTAACAGTTTAATTCCTTGTCGGTGCGCCGCGGAAACGCGAAAGGCAGGTCGCACGCGCCGAGAGAAGCACAGGAACGGCCAGGCGCGATCGCGCGGAATCGTCCGAGGGAATCTGATGGGAGCGCACAGAGGCGTGGGAGCGGCGTGGGGCCGTCGCGGGCGCACCCTGCCTTTTCCGGCGTAGTCTGTTTGGCGCCCCCCGCCGCGTTGGTCCTTCCGCCGTCACCGCCACCGCCCGCCCTTTCCTGTCTGTCGCCGACCACGACGGCGACGTTCGCCGACTTGCCGCCGTCCCCCTCCCGCCCCCGACGACTCGGCCCCCGACGCGACTCGGTCTCCGTCTGCAGAACGCTGCTCGCACCCGAACGCGAGCACGAACAGCCCGCAGCACTGCGCCGCGCGACCGCGCGGCAGCCGCATTTTCCGTCCTAGACCTCTTGCAGGTACCTCACTCCGTTGGCAGTCCGTCGGCTCACGCGCGATGCTGGCGCACATCCCCTTCCCGGCGCTGCCCGTGCCGCCGTCGTGGTTCCCGGGACACATGCTCCAGTTCCAGCGCAGCCTCCCCGCCGTGCTCCGCAAGACGGACGTCGTGCTCGAGCTCCGCGACGCGCGCCTCCCACTCACTAGCATCAACAGGAACTTCGAAGGTGAGCCACCCGTCCCGCCGTCCCGCGGCGCTTCTCCCGTCGTTGGTTTTTGGTGCCTGGCTGCTTCGTTCTTCGGTTTAATTTTCCTTGGATGTTGCGGGCGGGCGTGTGTGTGAATGCGGTAGCCGAGGCGCCGCCTTCCCAGGAAAGGCAGTGCGCCAGCGCACCGTCCGCTCCTCAGACACTGTCCATCGGACGCCGCGATGACATCATGCGGCGCCGCCAGACAATCATCCGTCTGACACTGGTTTTCTCTTTCCATCTGGCTTCTGACTCGCAGCTGCGGCCGCAGGGAACGGAGGGTGGGGCGAGCCGCATCCTCTGCTCCCTGCTGTGCCGGGGTGGAATTTCCAGGTAGTCCGTGCATTGACTCGTATGCGTTATTCCGCGGAAAATTGGTATACGAGCTGCTTAACGCTACGGATACTTGGAGACAGGGCTGTGAGCAGCGACTCGCACCGCCTGACTCTGTTCGTCGTCACCGCTCACAGCCCTTCACGACCTAGAATGTGCCACGCAGGGATGATCCCTCGGGTGACTTATTCATGAATTTAGAAAGCCCGGACGGTCGTTCGCGTAACAACCATGTCTGCGGCTTTTTCCGTCCTCTCCAAACGCCATTCTCGGCGTGCGGGATGGTCCCTGTGGGACCTATCCTCGGACATGTGTTGGCGAGCGGGAGATCAAAGAAGTCTGTGATTGTCTTTGTGGCGTCACCCCCATACGTTTACACAGGCCACCCATACGCCACGGGATCCACGACGTCCCTGCCGCAAGGCAGGGAAGATGGATAGAATGTATGTGGGGCGGTGGCGCGAAGCGTATGATGCTTGGAGACGGCGGTGCCGCGCGAGGAGTGGTGCGCTCGTACCTCAGCCGAGGCACTGGGTGCGCTGGCTGCGTGTCGTCAATCTCGACGAGGTGGATTGACAAGGAATGTGTTGCTTGTCGACGTTATCCAGTGGAGGCCAGATGGGTCGGAGAGCGGGCACAGCGGCCTTTTCTCAGCTTGCGGTTGGGCCGGTGACACACTCGTACACATGATGACAGACGGACACAAGTGAACCATGAGTTCAATCGCGAGTGCTCTAACGCTGCGCCCACACATCTCTACTGGTCGTCGCAAGACGTTCGCCGATGGGGTGTGACGCGACTCGATTTTATTTCAGTTTGTGCAGGCGTCACAGACAGGGTGACTTACGATCAGCCACCCTGCCTGTGCTCCCGCGACATACGGCGTGGCTAGCTGTCGTCGGTCCACCGACGCGATAAATTCGAAGGCAGAGACTTGACCCGTCTGTGCACATCATTGAACAGCGGTCAGACACGGCATATGATAGATGAGGATTTTTGTAACCGCTTCTATCGCGCACGAGGTTACTCTGCTGGTCCGCTATGACGGGAGATGGATTTCTTATACAGCTCCCGCCCATCTCCTGATTATGTCTGGACGCCATGCGGATGCCGTTAGAAGATTGCAGCGGGTATACTGACACAGCTGTTCGCTGTCTGTTGTAATCCTTCTCCCTCTTATTTGCTGTGCCATCCATGCCGCGGACATAACGGAGGTTTTTGTATCAGACTCGTGTGTTGTTTTACGCCCTGTGTCCCGAGTCGGAGAGTCGGTCTTGTCGGCGGCTGTGATATGCGCGGTTTCCCGTTCCGGTCGGAGGTTATATCTGTTCCGGCCGTTCATATCGCTCCCGCAACACAGCTTTCTCTTCCTGCTTCGGCTGTATCGGTATACGGGAGAATATGTTGCTTACGACCCCTTCATATTTCTGCTACTTGCTCTCAACCATGACAGTATGCTGACGAGCGTTTTCCTACGTAGGCGCACTGCAAAAATGGCGGCGTGAACGCGGAGCAACGGCGCCTTCGAGTCCCGCTGAAGACGGCTCGTCAGCAGGCCCTAGTAATCCTCAAGTCTGTGAACGAGTTGTCGTCTTCAGCAAGCGTGATCTCGTCCCTGAATGGGGCATTAAGGTTGGTTCTAACGTGTGATATTTCATACTCGCCGTGATTAACGAATCTGTTCGCGCAGCCTTTCCAGCGAGCCATGGCGACCAAGTACCCCGACCAGAAGGTGTTCTTTGCCTCGTGGAACAGGTCGCGCGACATTAAGGCGGTGAGCGAGCTGCTTGTCAGTACGTACATTTCCCGCGTCCTCCTCGGATACAAGCCGATGAAGCACCGGTGGCAGACCTCGCGAAGGTGCATCCGTACCAAACGGAACTGAACGTCCTAGTCGTCGGCATGCCCAACGTCGGGAAGTCTACCCTATTGAATGCGCTCAGGAGCGTCGGGATCTCAGGACGTGAGCGGTCTTCTGTCCTGGGATTATTTCCGCCATGACTCATGCTTCACTTCTGCGCAACTGCGCAGCCACTCCGAAAGCCCTTCGGACCTCCGCTCAGCCCGGGATGACCCGCGTCATCTCGACGCGGCTGAAGCTCTCTACAGACCCGCTCGTATACGCCTACGACTCGCCCGGGGTCATGCTCCCCTTCCTCGGGAACGGGGAGAAGGGTGCCGAGCGAGGCGTCAAGTTAGCGCTCATTGGTCCGTGCGCCGCACCCCCGTTGTTTGGCTCGCGTCTGACGTACGTACGATTTCCGCCCGTGGGAACCCGTTCCCCATCCAGCCGGGATAAAAGAAGGTCTGTACGAGACGGAGGCGCTCGCGGCGTATCTGTTGTACCGGCTCAACGTGCTCGACCCCGTCGGTGAGTGCTTTCATTCCAGCCGCGCATCACAACGCGCGGGCCGCACGGACGGGTGGCTGACCGCTCGACCCGCACCCGCACTGCCCTTCTCGCATTCATTTTTCGCTCCTCGTGCCCGCATTTATCGTCCTTCTCGCTCGTCCACATACCACACCGCGCTCCGCCGGCCACCACATCACACGCCGCGCAACCCGCACCACGCACCACGCACCACGCACCCCACACCCCACACGCTACACGCTACACGCAGCCCCAGCGTACCTGCGCCTGCTGCCCCCGGGCACGCCACCGCTGCTCGACCTGCACGAGTTCCTCACGCTCCTCGCCCGCCGTCTGTGCATGCTCAAGCGCGGCGGCGTGCCCGACACGGACCGCGCCGCCGTCTGGTTCCTCCGCTGGTGGCGCGAGGAGGGCGGGCTCGCGTCCGCCGCCGCGCCCGCCTCGCCCGCATTCCCTGACGCCGCCGCCCTCACCTCGGGCGCGGGCGCGGGCGTTGGCGTCGGCGCGTACCGGCGCGGGTGGGGCTTCGACCTCGAGTGGGCGGTCGACGCCGCGGACGCGGGGCGGTACGACGAGCGCGCGATCCAGGCGAAGATGGAGGGCTGCATCGACGCGTTCGAGGCGGCCGCTGTGGAGGAGGAGCGCGAGGGCGGCGCGGTGAGCGTCACGCAGGAGCGGAAGCGGCTCAAGGAGCAGCAGAAGGCAAGGCAGAGGGCGAGGGCGAGGGCGCAGTTCACCGCTAGGCGGGGAGGGTGATTGGTGCGCGGTGAGAGGCGTTAATTTTTTGTTGTGTTATTCTTGCTGGACGCTCATACAGGATCGGCGCTCCGTTGTCGTAGGTTGGATCCTGGAAGCTCGTTGGAAATACCGTATTAAAGCTCTAATATCCATCGACTCTCTTCTATCCCGAGCGACTTCTTCATCGTCAACTGAAACAAGTTCTCATGAAGTCGGTATGTAGTGTAAGGTTCCCTCTGAACAGTAATTTCGTCACAACGCGACCGTTCATCTTGGAACGTCGCCGAAGGATCTTCCCTGCTACCCACTACCGCCCGGCCACGTTCTCACTCGGTGAGAATCAGATGTGCATGAGAACGGTCGCAAGTGTTTAGCGCTACCTCATCAAACTCTCCAATCCACACAATGCGATGATTTTACTGACAACGGAAAGTACACAAATTCCAGGAGTTGCTCGCGCGATCGTGGACGGTTTCCTGATCAGGTGACGCACTCGACGTCCAGTTCGTGTCGGAAGGAGATTACATTAACAAAGCGCCTTTTGGAACAGCCGCCAATGTCGGAAGACCAATGGTCCTTGAACGAACTGGGTTTGTTCCTCTACCTAAAAGATGTCACAGTTGTAAACCTCCAAGAGTTCTTCTCGCGCGAATGCATCGAGCTCTGGAGCCGGGCACACAATGGGCCGCACAACTTGGTCCATCCGACCCGGGCGCGACAGTGATTGGAGTCACTGCCATGAACTAGAGCAGCGGACGTACCTCTTTAATTGCCCAGTTACAGGATGTGCCGTATCCTGCGGTATTCCCGCATACAACACATCGCCTCTTCGCGAGCAGTGAAGTATGTGTTACCCGCATTCCAGCACCGATCATCCTCAGCCTGTAACTAGTAATTTTAGGAGGACAGATAGCTGCAGGCCGATGGCGGCGTCCAACTCTACATGCCCTGTCCTGCCCAGCCAGAGTAGACGTGGGGCCATATATCGTGTAAGTATGTCCACCCTGACAGTCGATCCACCTTCCAGTCCTGACAGATCTTGGTTACAGTGCTGACATTCTCAACAAAATTCCATCAACAATCTGATATGCTCACGTTCTGCAATGGTGGAAGACATATTGTTCCTGTTGGGCTACCAGAATGGAAGCGTGCTTCACAGGCGCTGACAATCGCTCCGGGCATACATACATGACGTACTCTGAGGGGGCTGACGCTGCCTCGGATGGGTATTCCACATACCAGACGTTTGGCGTTCGACCTTCGGTGAGACAAGAACTCATAAGTGTGATATCATGCCATTGCTGAGTTCACACAGAATATGTGCAGTTAATTCGTGTTCTGCCTGTTCTCTAGACCGGCCACGTGTATCTTCCATTCAACGTACCTCAGAAGCCAGGAAACCGCGCCGTAATGCATTCGGACAAAGTCACTAGAAGATGGACGCAGATGCGGAACTGCGCCGCGGCAGTATTCCACCGCCGTGATTTTATGGAATTTAGCGGGTTCCCACATGAGAGACGCTCTGGCCACAAAAACAACACCGCGACATCTCAGCGAACAGTGTCACTAGTCCGCGAAGCGAGCTGCTGGGATGCGCTCAACCACATCATCACCAGGCACATGTCGTTGGACGCATTAGAGGATCGGTTCGCCACGGCTCGGAGCACCGTAACAACTGGGCTTTGGTAAGTTACTCCAGTGCAAAACTACAATGTGGAGACCCACCTTACATGGATCTGGAGGCGAGCGTACTTGAAGAAAACGGGGGGGGGGGGGAAGAGGATAGGGTCGGTGAAAGCATAGGCGATCTGAGTGCAGTCCTGAATTGGTCCTGCAGTCGAGCTGTGAAACGGGTTTGCAGAACCCGCGGAGCGCGGGAGCTACATGCATTCGACCCTAGTTTGTACGGTAGCCAATCACACGTTCCTGGCGCTGCACCCTAGACTCCGGAGGTTTTAGAACGCCTGAGATGTGAGAACACCAGGAGTCAGGCCGTCCACGGGGTAGTCTAGGCATGAACCCACCGAGCCCCTATAGAGAAGCACATCGACAGCTCGAAATAACCCAACCCATGGTGCCCAGCCGGTACAAATGGGGACGAGGGGGGCTTTCCAGCAGACGACAGCTCCTCCACGGTGCGCCCCGGGGGCTCGGGATTTGTGCGGGCACGAACCGCCGCGCATGCAAGGTTAAATTCCCCCGGTGACAGCGCGAGATGCGCAAATGCCAAACTCAATCGGCCCTCCGAGGAAGCGGTCTGAGCGTGGCGTTGTCAGGCGGAGGGGCACCGGGCCAGGTGGGTCTGAACTCTCACTGTAACGTGGGAGGGCTGAGGCTTCCCGTCTCCGCCCTGCTCCACTCACACGCTGTACTAGTAGGAAACCCAAACTGTGACAGCATCGTCCATGCTAGAAGGCTGAAGCTAGCTACCTCCTAGCGCCGCCACCCGGCTGGAACGCCACCTAATAGAGTGTGCAAAGAATATTCGAACTTGTCTGGAAACGTGCCGGGACTTAAAGAAATTCGGTGAATAGGTCCCAAGAATTACCTCTCTGATTCAGCGACGAATCGGTGCGGCAGACCTGCCCGTCAGCGCGTCACGAAAAGTAGTAAATGTAAATGATCCCCACATTAACCGGCAGTGTCATTCATCTAACTGTCTACAGAGGAACACATCTACAATTTGTGAGAGAATATCGTCAAAGAGTTCAAACTATCCTACTGCTTCTGCTATCTTACGCATCAACTTCTAGTGTGACAGATTTTATGCCAACGTTCCATGCGCTGACGAACATTCAGATCGAGAGGGAAAGATGTGTCCGAAGGATGTCACGAACAACCACAATCTAGCGAGAGACCGAGCACGAACATAGCCAGCCAACAACCAAGCCGCTAGGCGGTGGCTTAAGTGGGGACGTGCCGCACGCGCGGGATAAGTGCCCAGACGACAATCATGGTCGACATCATCGACACAATGCTGCACGACAGTACCGTCAGCCCACACCGCCACTTCGGACCGTGTAGCAAAACAGGGGCTTACAAAGGCTGCAAACTCGTGATGCCGAACTTGGACGCGAGCACACCCGTCAGGAACGGCAGCACCGCGGAGCCGGCCTGGCCGACGCCAGCGATGTAGCCCATGCACCCTGTGAGCAGCCAGCGCGGGAGGATCTTGGTGCCGTGATTGAGGAGGATGGGGTACATCGGTCCGAGCAGGAGCCCGATGACGGCGACGGCTACGGCGTTCTCGACGAGGGAGGGTACGACCCATACCGTGACTTCCAGTCTAGGAGAAGGAGACAATATCGTAAGTTCTGTGAACGGGGTACAACGAACGTGACGGTAGCGACGTACTGGATGGCGATGAGGGCGTAGAGGAAGAGCGCGCGGCGTTCGCCGATCTAGTTTGAGATGTTACACGAGTGCAAATTGTTTCAACATTCCCGCAGGACATACCTTGCGGTTGAGCCACATCAGAAGAATCCGCCCGAGCATAAGACCTAGCGGAACATTTAGCCACGTCTGTGGGTCCAACCCTGACCAGTCGCTTACCGCCGAAGAAACCGGACGAGATGTATCCGGAACTGGCATTACCGTGGCGCTTCTCCTGCACGTACGTCACACTCCAACCTATTATTTGTTCGTCAGTGGACCGTAGCAAAAAGTACGATGCGTTGTATAATCCACGTACTGCCGATAGTGACCTCAACACCGACGTAGATCAGCGCAAAGAGAGCCATGAAGTGAACTTCGCGGAGGTTGAAGATCTGCTTGTACTTGTTCGTAACGACGGCCTCGGGGGTCGGGTTGAGGTCTCCAGATTCAGCCAGGAGGACTGTACGACAGCAAGACCTCGGGTCAGCGCGTACACGTTTGGAAGCGAGAAGACGACGCTAGCCTTCTTGGCGCTTCCCGCGGAATACCAGAATGAGGAGGAGCGTGTTCAGCGCAGCGCCGCCAGTAGAAGTGAGGAAGTGGAAGGACCAGTGCTTTTGTTGCGAGAAGTACGTTGCTACGAGGGGCGCGCAAAGAGCCCCTAGGCCTGCATCACCCAGCGATCACAAGATATATGACCGTTAGCTGGTCGGTGAACGCCTCGTTCGTACAGGATCGAGGTAACACCAAGGACGTACCATAGGATGCGTGCAAGAGGCCGAGTTTCGTAGACACCAGGTTCCGGGAGCTCGCGGTGAAGCCGTTAGCGTGCGCATTTTGGATGGAAATCCCGAAACCGCTGAGGATGTACGCAATGCACATGACCGGAAAGGGTCCGGCAGGCACGACCATCGCGTACGCAGCGACTTGGAAGAGCGAACCTGGGCATCGCGAAGGTCGGCTTCAAACGTCTCAGGAAACGGGACGAAAAGTGCCGTACCAATCACAATCATCTAGGGACCCGCGGGGCACGGTAAACTTCCCGCCCAGGAATCAGGGGCAGCTCATCGATAGCTCACCTTGCCAAAACCGAGGCGATCGGTGAGGTAGATATTTGCAACAGCACCTGAGAGATAACCCTTTGTTCCTCTCTCAGACGAGACGTCGCGGATAGGGGTATAAATGGACAACTCACAATGGTGTTACAAATGAAGATCATCGACACCACCGCGAACCCAACCTGCGCGCGCGGTCAACACGAACGCGACCTCGCCCTGTGCGCCCAAACCTCCGCCCATTTGCGGAGACACTCACATGGTAGTATTCCTGAATACGAGGGAGCAGCGGCCCCGCCGTACCGTCGTTCCAACCGTTCATGAACACCGCGAAGCACAGCGCGGAGAAGTTGATCCACACGCGCCGGCGCTGCACCGCGCGCTGGGTCTCCGTGAGCGCGGCGGTCGAGCCCATCGCCGCGATCGCATCTTCGTCGTCGCCGGGCTCCGCGATCGAGGGCGCGAGGGAGCTCGGAAAGCTCGGCGCGATCTCGACGTCCACATCGCGGTCTTTGGCGTCCTTGTGGAACGTGATCCGGCCCGGGTGCTCAGAGATGACTGGGAGCTCTATCGCGTCTGGCTCGAGCGCGGGGGGCGAGTCGAGCGGGCGGAAGCGGGCGAGCTCGGAGCGGCGGCGGACGCGCTCCTTGGGGATCTCGAGGGACGTCACGGAGCCGGCGTCGGCGGTGTCGAGCGCGGACCCTTCGACGCGTCGGAGCGCGGCCATGCGCGAGTGAGGTGCTTCGGATATGTCGAGATCATGATCGTCGACAGCGATATCGATACTGGAAGGGCGGTAAGGGGGCGCGGCGGAGGTCGATGGAGGTGACATTGTTGCGCTCGGAGAGCGGGGAAGGTCGAGAGAGTCGGAAGGAAGACAGAAAGTGGCGAGCTCCGGCGCAAAATGCTTTTGTAGTCGGGAAGAAACCGAAGCGTAAAAACATGTTGGAGAACGTAATGATGACCCTCGGTCGAGGTGAACGAGGAAGAACCTGATATCCGCGCCGCCGCGGCTTTTCGGAGCGGGACCTGGTGGAGTTCGGATCGGCGGCCCGGCCGGCATCTACCGTCTAGACCTCACGAGCGGGTTCGATGCTTCGTTAATAAACCCCAGCTGTCCTCGGCCAATACCGCTGACACCCCTGCTGACACCGGCTCTTTTAGCCATCAACGCTGCTTGTGCGCAAGAAGTGCAGCAATGGCTCTCCGATTCGGTGCCTCGCGTCTAGATGTTGGTCTAGCGCCCGTCAGCAATTACACCGGGAAATCTCCTATTCGCTAATGTGAAGAACGCGTCCTGCTCGATAGCTTTGGTCGGAACTCATAGATAGCACTATCCTATGACTAGAATATATGTCATTGTGCAGCACTGAGCAGGTCGGACATCTCCCGAGACCACCGCTGTAGCGTCTTGTCGTCTGTGAGGTCGTATTGATACTCTTTCTCTACCTAGAACGTCCTATGAGTACGGCGCACGAAGGACACTTCGTGAGCGGTTTACTCACCGTTCTGAATATGAGCTTCTTCTGCACCTCATTCACGCGACAGGCAATCAGAATGGGCTGCTTCTCGCCTTTGACAGGAACACCGGAATTATGACCTAGAAGCAAAAATGACTTCTTCACATCGGACGGTTTGTGGACCTCGTGCTTCGGGTCGCGCGGAACGCATAACACACGGGGGTGGGAAGTCAAGATGAGGGCACAGGGGCGTGACTGCTTGACGAAACCTCGCCAGAAGACCGTATGTGCTGGGGTGATCAGCCGTATGCGTTCGTCGCGCCCAAGGATGTTGGACCTATCAGGAAATAAGACGATGAGACGTG